>CM053597.1:155627295-155648120 GCA_028646575.1 Pseudocheirus occidentalis
TGTGAAAGAGTTTGCAGATCCTATACATGATTGTATGCCACCATGGTGGGGGTGGGGTATGGGGAGGAAAGGGAGAAAAATCTGAAACTCAAGTGATTCTGGAACTGAATCTTGTAAACTAAAAGTAAACAAACAAGTCAATAAAAAAAATTAATGGTTTGTTATAAAGAATTGAATGGGGGAGCAGCTAGGTGGCACAGTGAACAGAGCACTAGCTTGGAAATAGGAGAACCTGAGTTCAAATCCAGCCTCAGACACTTACAAAACTAGCTGTGTGACCTTGGGCAAGTCACTTAACCCCAGTTGCCCTACCTTCCCCCCTCCAAAAAAAGCAAAAAATTTTTTTAAAGAATTGTATGCATACAAGAATATTATCAGTAATCTCTAGTGAAAGATTATAGTTTTTGATGGTTGTGGAAACCTAATGCCCTATTTCCCATAAGTTCAATGTATCAATATTTGCATTTCTAACTTTTGCACCATTTCCTAGGAATATTACCACTGCAAAACTCAGGATTGACTATATTTTGGAATTCTCCTTTTGAAAACTGTTGGTTCATATCCTTTGAATACATATCTATTGGAATCTCTAACTATTAAAGTTTTGCTATCTCCTTGTATTCCAAATAACTTTTCCCTTACGTACATAATGATATATCCATATATTAAATATTGATATTATTTCCATTGGGAAGCAGTGTGAAGTAATGGAAAGAAAAATAGCCAGGAAGCCTTAGGTTCAAGTCCCATCTCTGATACATACTGGCTATGTAACCCTGGTCAAATTATTTAATCTCTCAGTGCTTGAGGCCAATAATGTCAAACTCTAATAGAAATTAGGATCACTCATCCATACATAAGGTTAGTTTTTAAAATGTAATGTTATCTATGTTTTATCATATTTTTATTTTTAAAAAAATATTTCCCAGTCTGGTCTGGACCATACTCAGGGGTGTGGTGGGTTACATGTGGCTCAGAAGTCATGTATTTGACACATATGCTCTAACTCCTTAAGACTGTAAGTCTCAGAGAAGGACCTGATTTGCATTGGTGAAAGATGCTGACCTGTATTCTTCACCTGGTAGTGCACTATACCAATGAAATCACAGTTCCAGTTCCTTGTTGTTGTTGAGTCATTTTTCAAGCATGTCTGACTCTTCATGATCCCAATTGAAGTTTTCTTAGCAAAGATATTACTAGTGTTTCCTTCTTCAGCTCATTTTGCAGATGAAAAAACTAAGGCAAGCAGGGTTAATGACCTGTCCAGGGTCACACAACTAGTTTCTGAGATCAGATTTGAACTCAGATCCTCCTGACTCCAGGGTCAGCACTCGTCCACTGTACCACCTAGCTGCCCCTATTCTCTTTCTATGGTACCTCTAAGCACAATATAGTTTCCTTTTTTATCTCTTTTAATTATGTCTACTTTTAGTATTTCCTTGTATGAAATACTGCTTTCTTTCCCTCATTTTTAATTTGCTTGAGGTAAAATTCTACTCCAGCCTTTATTTTAGCTCTGTAAGTAACTCTCCGTTTCTAGTGTGTGTTCTTTACTTTCCCATGCATTTTGCTATTCTCTTCCCCTCTATAAGTGAGTTCATCCTATCCACATTCATTGTTATATTGTTAATTATGTATTTCCTTTGATCATACTGTTTTATACTTTCCTTTCTTTTTTCCTCCTCCTTATCTTCCTCTGTGGGGGGGGGGGGGTTGGATCTCCAGTCGTCCTGATATATATCTGGCCGCTGGACTCAGGTGGCTCTGGAGGAGAAAGTGAGGCTGGTGACTTTGCTTAGCCCTTCCTCACTTAAATCCAGTTCATTTGCAAGTCACGGCATCACCTTCCTGGTGCCATGGTCTTCTTCAAGAACAGAGGACAAACAACAGCCTTCCTCTGTATAAGAAAGAAGTCAGTGTCAAAAGAAAAGGAACGTGAATGTTGCAAATATGATTTATCATTGGTAATGTACTTTTGCTCCACTGCCATTCCTCTCTTCCCCAGCCTAGACCTAATCACTCGTTTCCCTTTGTATCTCTATCAATGTTACATGTAGAGCCAGCTCAAATTTCCTTATTCTGTTGCTTCTTCCCAAACCAAATCCATTTAAAACTTTAATTAGGTAGAGGCTTTTTGGTAGTATGGATAATAAATTGTGAAATGGCTTTTACTTTATAATTTTGGCCTCAAATTATACAATCATTTCTCCAGTCTAAAAAAAGCAAAATAGTATTACATTTGCTCATCACGTATTGCAAAAATCTTGTAGAGGTAGAATAACAGATAGGATTAAACATTTGCAATAGTTCCATTAAAACTGAGTAGAAAGGGGCGGCTAGGTAGTGCAGTGAATAGAGCACTGGCCCTGGAGTCAGGAGGACCTGAGTTCAAATTCGGCCTCAGACACTCAACACAAAAACTAGCCGTGTGACCTTGGGCAAGTCACTTAACCCCCAACTGCCCTCCAAAAAGGAAAAAAAAACTGAGTAGGAGATTAAGTTATGACACTTCTTATAATAGTAAAGTTTATTGTTATATATTGCCTTTTATTATCTGACTACTCCAGAATTTGTAGGAAATAATATTCAGGAAAGAGGTTCGTAAAGTTCATAGTGTCATAGGTCTTGTGATAGAAGGTTCTTTAAAAGCTACATAATTCACCCCACTCTCATCAGATAGATGAAGTACTAAAGCCCAAGGAGATCCAATGGTTTACCTAAGGTCACACAGATAGTGCCAGAAACTGGATTTAAACCTAAATCATGTGACTTTAGAACCAGATTTTTTAATACTAATGGTTTAAGATACCTATACACAAATGTATATAATATGAGAAAGTTCAGTCTTATAGATACCACTGAGATTTAGAAGAATGAAACTCATGACTGGAATATGATAATTCAAGGCCATACCAGTAATATTCAAGAAAAACAGATTAGATGGTGTGGTAAAACACCAATGAGTATTTTTTAAATACCCTTCCAATAAATTACTAGAGGGGAAAAAACTCTTTATTTGACAGAAATTGCTTGGAAAATAGCCCTGAAAAAGTTAGGCTTAGATCAACATCTTATACCATGTACTATGATGTACTCAAAATAGATGCGATCTGAATATTAAGGGCCATACCATAGGAGGAAAAAAATCGTGAAAAAACCCAGAGGATTTGGTACCTTTCAACACCATAACTAAGGTGTGAATTATTTTTTTAAGGTGGAATTATTTTGTAATGTAAATAGTATTCTATTTTTTCTAATTACATGTAAAGACAATTTTCAACATTCATTTTTATGAGATTTTTGAGTTCCTGATTTTTCTCCATTGTTTCCTCTCCTCTCTGCTCCCCAAGATGGCAAGCAATCTGATGTAGATTTTACATGTGCAATCATGTAAAACATTTCAACATTGATCATGTTTTGAAAGAAGAAACAGAATAAAGGGAGAAAAAACCACAGACAGAAAACCAAGTAAAAATTATATCCTTTGATCTGCATGCAGACTCTATTAGTTCTTTCTCTGATGTAGATAGCATTTCTCATCATGAGTCTTTTGCAATTGTCTTGGATAATTATATTGCTGAGAAGAGCTAAGTCAGTCATAGTTGATCATAACCCAGTGTCATTAGTACTGTGTACAGTGTTCTCCTGGTTCTACTCACTTCATTTAGCATCAGTTCCTCCAAGTCTTTCCAGGTTTTTCTGAAATCTACCAGCTCATCATTTCTTATAACACAAGAGTATTCCGTTACATTCCTATACCACAACTTGTTCAACCATTCCCCAATTGATGGGCATCCCCTCAATTTCCAATGAATGAAATCAATAATGAAAAATGCTGTTAATCTGCTATCCTATTTGCTATTCCTCACACAGCACTCCATCTCAAATTTTCATTCCTTTGTACTGTGAATGTCTCTGATTCCTGGAGTGCTCTCACTTCTGTCTCTTAAAATCTCAGCCTTCCTTTAAAACCCACGTCTAGAATCATTTCCTTCGAGAGGATGCTTTTGGTCTCTGTAGCTGCTAGCACCTTCTCCTCTAAGCTATCATCTACCTTCTTGTCTGCACCTATTTATGTACATGTTATTTCTCCCATAAAGTCCTTTAGGGAAGAGAATGATATTGCTTTTTCTTTGAATCTCCGCACGACTATAGTAAACACTTAATAAATGCTTCTTAATTAAAAAATCTTTTACAGGAACAAAATAAATGCATCTAGACAAGAAGGGAAATTGTTAGCTGGAAGAAAAATTTTATATCAGATACCTCTGATAAGGGTTTGGTATCCAAGATATGCACAATTAATATGTATGTATTTGTGTGTGTGTGTGTGAGAGAGGGAGAGAGAAAGAGAGCGAGAGAGAGAGAAAGAAAAAACCATTCCCTAATAGATAAATGGGTCAAAGGATATGAACAGTTCTCAAAATAATTGCAAACTACTAACAGTCATATGAAAGAATGCTGCAAATCAGTAATAATAAGAGAAATGCAAATCAAAACAACTCTGAAATTTTTTTTTTTACCTTACAACCAGAAGATTAACAAAGATGACAAAAAATGTAACAGTGTGAGAGGGGTTGTAGAAAGATAGGCATATTCGTGTATTGTTGATGGGCCTATAAATTAATATGATAACTTGGGAAAGTGATTTGGAATTACATAAAGTGATTAAAATATTCATACCCTTTTATCCAGAGGTTCTACTATGAGCCTTATGGTCTAAGGAATGTAAAAAATTTTAATAAAAAGAAAATCCCCATATGCATCAAAATATTTATAGCACCACTCTTTATGGTAGTACAAAATTGGAAACAAAATAGATACCCATCAGTTGAGGAATGGATAAACAAATTATGGTACATGAATATAATGAAATATTACTGTGCTATATAAAATAACAAATATGGTGAATACAAAGAATCATGGAAAGACTTACATGAACTGATGCAAAGTGAAGCAGAACCAAGAAAATAATATGCACAATGACCATTTAACAGTATGAAAGTCAAGAAAAAGAATAACAATATAATAAAACAAGTGTTGCAAAATTACAAAGAACAAGCTTGGCTACAAAAAAGAGATATGAGAAGTCACCTCCTCCCACCCTCCTTCAGAATTGTGGGAGGGGGTAGCACACAGGTGTAGAACAGTACATATATTGTAAGGTTTGCTGTTCAATTTTGTGAGGTTTTCTCTTCTCTCACTCTCTGTCTCTCTCACTCTCTGTCTCTGGCTCTTTCTCTCTGTCTCTCTTACTCTCTCTGTCTCTCTCTGTCTTTCTGTCTCTATCTCTGTCTTTCTGTCTCTCTCTCTGTCTCTGTCTCTGTCTCTCTGTCTCTGTCTCTCTCTCTCTCTGTCTCTCTCTCTCTCTGTCTCTCTCTCTCTCTGTCTCTCTCTCTGTCTCTGTCTCTGTCTCTCTCTCTCTCTCTCTCTCTCTCTCTCTCTCTCTCTCTCTCTCTCTCCATGAGGCAATTGGTATTAAGTGATTTGCCCCAGGTCACACAGTAACCAGATCCTCCTGATTCTAGGACTGGTACTCTATCCACTGAGCCACCTAGATGCCCCTTTCCTTCTCTTTAAAAAAAAAAAAAAGATCGTTTGTTATACAGAATTGAAAGAAAAAAAAAGATGGCTCTCTGGGAAGGGGAGGAATATAGGGGAAATTTTGGTTAGCAAAAAAGATATAAGTAAAAATTAATTCAAAAGAAGAAAAACACAAATTAAAACAACATAACAAATTGGTGAAGGTGACAAAAAACAAGAATGGTCAATGTTATAAGGATTGTGGGGGAAATGACCCACTAATACAGTGTTGGTAGAGCTGTGAATTAGAGCAGCCAAAATAATTTGGAATTAAATTTAAAAGTGACTATTAATGGCCCAGAGTTTCCACTGGTAGTCACATATCCTAGAGAGGTTAATGATAAAAGGAAAGGTCCTATATGCAACAAATTATTTATAACACTTTTTATGGTAGCAAAGAATTAGAAACAAAGCAGATAACCTTTGGATAATGGCTAAACAAATTGTGGTACATTAATATAATAGATTAGTATGTTATAAGAAATAATGAATATGACACAGAGAAGCATGGGATGGCTTATATGAACTGACACAAAATGAAGTAAACAGAAAAAGAATATTCATAGTGATTTCAGCAGCGTAATGCTTAGTTCTCCTGAGAGAAGCGATAATGATGCTTTTCCCTCTCTCTTCCCCCATCTTCTTGCTTTCTCTCCCAGAAAGAGTGAATTCCTGTTACAGAGTTTTGCCCTTAAGGTTTTGTTTATACTTTATGTACAAGCATTTATTAATACCAATGTCAACTGGTTAAAGAAATTATCCTAACTGCTCCTAGCACTGTGCTTCAATATTTAAGAAAGTGATGAGAGAGAAAAGGGTCAGTGAATGGCCTGTTGAGTAGAAAAGAAAAGTAAAGAACAGAGGGAACAAGCCTCTTGGGGACTAGTTTTATGACATCACTAGAAGATATTGAGGGCTTTGCAGAGAAAGACACAGAAAGGGAGAGAGAAAGAGAGAGAGAGAGAGAGAGAGAGAGAGAGAGAGAGAAAGAGAGAAAGAGAGATAGAGAGAGAGAGAGAGAGAAGGAAGAGGAGGAGAAGGAGGAGGAGGAGGGAGAGAGAGAGGGAGAGAGAGAGAGAGAATTACCAAAGTTTATGAGGAATGTGACTTCTTGACACGTTTCTTACTTTGTTATTTCATTAAATGACTTTGCTTTCAATTGATTGTATATTGTCACTGACTAATTTTTGGTTTTTTCATTCAGTCATTTTTCAGTCATGTCTGACTCTTCATGATCCCATTTTGGGATTATCTTGGCATAGATACTGGAGTGGTTTGCCATTTTCTTCTCCGGCTCATCTTACAGATGAGGAAACTATGGTAAACAGGGTTAAATGACTGGCCCAGGGTCACACAACTAATAAGTATCTGAGGTTGAATTTGAACTCAGGGATATGAGTCTTCCCAACTCCAGGTCAAACACTCTACTGAGCTGCCTTTGCTGATTCATAAAGGTGTACAAATTGATGAGCACTCCTAAGCTATGGTTTTTAGTGACTTTGGACCTAATATTAAGGAAGTTAGCAATATTTGATAACTGAGGGTAGCTTAGTCTTTGAGTTAAGGGAGTATCCCCAGTTGCTACATAAAGTAAAGGACCTAATCTTAGCACTATCAACAAGTGGAATGGGCTGACCTAGTTGACAGTAGATTCCCCTAAGTGGAGGCCTTCAAGTTGGAGGCCCAGTTTTTGTTCTATAAAGGTTCCCTCAGGTATGCATGAGACAAGATAATTTCTGACATGCCTTCCAACTCTGAGATGATGTGATTCTGTAAGAGCACATCACAAGACCCAAATGAACTACAGTACAGGACATGAAAGAAACTTGTGAATAGGAAAATTTCTAGAGAATAAAAGAAGTGCTTTGGGACTAAAGATGGGGATGTGTTACTGGGATTTCAAAAGAGGAAAGATAGTAGATTTTTCAGACTATAAGGGGAAGAGAACCAGCATTTATTAAGTTTCTATTGTGTGCCAGGCACTGTGCTAAGTGTTTTTACAAATATTATCCCATTTGATTCTCAGATTGTTCCCATTTTGCTGTTAAGTAAACTGAATCAGATTTAAATGACTTGCCCAGGATCACATAGTAAATGTCCAAGATCAGATTTGAATTTGGGTTTCCCTGACTCTAGGCTCAGCTTTCTATAAGCCAGTAAACTTAACCTTGATTCCTTACAAAATTCTTAAATGTATTTTATAGGGGCAGATTACAAACATATAGAAAGGTATGTGTTAAGAAAAAAAAAACCAGTAAATCATGTCAAACTAACTTCATTTGTTTCTTTCTTTCTTTCTTTCTTTCTTTCTTTCTTTCTTTCATTCTTTCTTTCTTTCTTTTGAAACAGGATTACTTGATGAGAAGATCAGGAAAATTCCATAGGCATAGTACACTTGGATTTCAACATGGCATTTGATGAAGTCTTTCATGCTATCTTTGTGGATAGGATGGAAAGGTGTGGGCTAAATTATCGTATAGTCTGGTGGATTTGGAATTGGTTCAGTGATTGGACTCAAAGAATGGTAATTAATGGATTCAATTCTTTAAAGGACTCTCGTGGAATTCCATGGAACCCTGTAATTGACCCTTTCTCATTCAATAGAGAATTTCCAATGCACAGCAGATCATACACACATATAAAAAGCCATATGAAACTATGAATCACTTTTTCATACCATTTGCCTTTTTTTAAGTGCTAGAGTTCTCTTCTTATTTGTGAATTTTAAAAAATTCTGCAGCGGTCCTTTTTGGCATCACATACGAACAACCCCCTTCCCCAATCACCCTTCCCAATTAAGAATCCTAGAGAAGGGGAAAAAAAGTAACAATTAAGTAGAGTGAAGCAAAACGTATTCACACAGTGGCAGTGTCCAAAAATATATGTCTCTTTCTGCACTTTTGAGTCCAACACATCTCACTTAAGAAGTGAACGAGATGCTATCATAGGTCTTCTAGAAAAACTATTAATGGTTAAACTAAGTGGAGTTCTTAAGTCTTGCAAAGTTTTTTTTCTTTACAATGTTGTTGTCTTTGTATAAATATTCTGGTTCTGCTCACTCTGAAATCCTCTATTTTAGCATTATTCATGGTCCACGAATATTCTATTACATTCCCATACCATAATTTGTTTACCTATTCCCCCAATTGCTGGCTATCCCCTATAATCTTATTTCTTTCCTTTTCTTTTTTCCTTTTAATCTCGCTTCAAGATCAGGAAGGATGTTCCTTCCTTACCCTTTATTATCCTCTCTTAATGACCAATACCTCCTCTTTGTCCTGGTTTGTTTACCTATTGAGTTTGTTGCATTGCTAAACTAAATTATTTGAGTGTTTGTTCAACCCTCCTTTGCCTATTTCAGATAAAAATGAGGTTCATCAGAGGGCCTCTCCCCCACCGTGTTCCTTCTATATTTTTACACTCTTCTCCTCATGACCAGTTGTGAAAAACAGCAAATTCCAACTCCTTTTCTACAACAGTAAATTCTTCAAAATTTTTTCTTTTTAGTTTTTTCCACATGAGCAAGGATTTAATTTTTTAATTCAGTTTTATTTTATATCCAGGCTCTAATTCTCTCCCTCTTTTTTCCCCTCCACTCTTCCCTCACTGAAAACAAGAAAAGACAGGTACAGTGAAACAAAACAAATTTTTGCATGGACCATATCCCCCCCAAAACCCCAAAACATGAACTTCAGTCTACATTCTGAGGCTATCACTTCTCTATCTGGAGATGGGTAGCAAATTTCATCTTGAGTCCTCTGGAATTGTGGTCAGCCATTGTGTTTATTAGAGTTCCTAAGTCTTTCACAGTTGTCTTAACAATATTGTTATTATTATATAAATTATTCTCCTGGTTCTGCTTACTTCACTTTGCATCAGTTCACACATGTCTTTTTATATTGTTTTAAAACCATCCCCTCCATCATTTCTTAGAGAACAGTAATATTCCTTCACCTTAATATACCATAACTTGTTCAGTCATTCCCTACTTGAAGGACACCCTCTTAAGTTTCCAATTCTTTGGCACTACAAAAAGAGCTGCTATAATTGTGTTTTGTTTTGTTTTGTTTTTTTTACATATAAGCCCTTTACCTCTTTCTTTGATCACTTTGAGGTCTAGACCTAGTAAATTTAATCTAGACCTAATAAATTTAATAACACGCTGGGTCAAAGGATATGCCGTTTTACAACCCTTTGGTCTTAATAGCTAATTGATAGCTTTGGGGACATAGGTCCAAACTGCTTTTCAGAATGGTTGGACCAGTTTGCAATTCTCCCAGCAATGCATTGATAAACCTACTTTCCCACATCCCCATTAGCATTTGTCATTTTCCTTTTTTTGCCAGTTACCTAATCTGATTGATATGAGGTGATAGCTTAAGAGGTGTTTTGATTTGCATTTTAATTATCAGTAATTTAGAGCATTTTTTCACATAGCTGTTAATAGCTTGGATTTCTTCCTCTGAAAACTATTTGTTCGTATCCCTTGACCATTTATCAGTTATAAAATGCAGATTCCTTTTCATCTCTTGTCTCTTTCCACTCTGAAAACTCAGAAGAGAACTAGTTCATCCTCTGATCTTCTGTTTTTCCTTTTTGGTTCCCTTAATTCCTTTTTAATTCATTAGACTCTGAAGAGACACTTGTTTCTTCTCCCCTTTTAGTCTTACATCATCATCCAACCCAGGGGTGGGGAACCTGCAGCTTCGAGGCCACATGTGGCCCTCTAGGTCCTCAAATACTGGGACCATGTTAGGACATTCAAGAATGATACATATACTCGCCTCTGAATGAATCCAAACTTCACAGGACAAATCCCTTTAATAAAAAAGATTTGTTCTGTAAAACTTGGACTTAGTCAAAAGGTCATACCCAAGGACCTAGAAGGCCACATGTGTCCTTGAGACCACAGGTTCCCCTGATCCATTCCCTTCAAATGTTCATATAAATATGTCTTTCTAGGTTTATGCTGCTCCCCAGAGCTTCCAGGACCCCGCACTGTGGGTTTACAAAGACCATGGAACTTGGGATGGGGGAGTTCCTTTATCTTGCTGCCTCTAGGTCAAGAGCCCTACAAACTACAATGTGATTTTGGCCAGTCTCTAGCCATGTTGGGAAGCTACACACTTCTTTGTCTTTAAGAGTACTGCTGATAACCACTTTCCTAATATCTGTGGTCTGCCTCTATTGAGGCAGCTATCCTGGCACAAAGTCCCTTATTATCCCCATTTTACAGATGAAGAAACAGAGGTTCAGAGATGTTAAGTGACCTACACATGGTCACATAGCTGGTAAACAATAGAGGTAAGATTTGAGTACAGACCCAACTCTATCCCCCTTCCAGGCTGCCTCTCAGGATGTCACAGAAAGTGTGATCAGTAATTAAGGAATGTTTAACCTAGAAAGGATATTAAACAGATATTAAATATCTGAAGGGCTGGCACGTGAATTAGGAACCATGATGGTTTTCCTTGAACCCAGAGAACTGGGGCTAGCAGGAATTGATTGGAGAAGAGAGGCAGATTTGGGCTTGATGAAAATCTTAATAGCTTTGTTAAGAATCAGGATAGGGCCCCTTGGTAGTTTCACCATTGCTGGAGGTCTTCAAGCAGAGGATAAATGATCACCTGTCAGGATACTGTCAAAAGCAGATCTGTTCACTTGTTAATTGGACTAGATGCTTTCTACAATCCTTTACACCTCTTAGATTCTAGAGTTTTATGATAAATGACCCAGTGCTTACTTCTCTGTGAGAAAAGACTTGCACACATGCACATACACACATACACATACACATACAACATACTGTATTTTATGCTTTACTTAGTGTAGTATTATTTTTTTTTACTGTTAAAATAATGCCATTAGTCATTATGCATGATATTGGTCTAGATTTACCCATGGATTTCAAGGACTTTTGGGTCCACTGAAAAATGTATCAAGACCTGATAATGACATTTAAGACACTTGATAATTTGACCCCAATCTACTCTTCAGTTTAATTCAAGAAACATTTACTGAGTGGCATTGATGGGTACTGGAGGATATAAAACACAAGCTAGCCCTTTCCCTCAAGCAGCTTACATTTTATTTACATTCTAGCTTTCCAACATTATTTGATATTATTCTTTTTCGTATACTCAATATACCAGCCAGACTGTGAGCATCTCATATCTAGAATACTTCAACAATTAAGGACATCATACTTTTTGGTTGCCAGATGCTCTGATTGCTCTTGCATTTTTCCAAAGCGACATTTACATAATTCCATCTGCCCAAGTTTTCTCTTTTTACCACTGCAGTGCTTCCATGTTAGGACATTCAAGAATGTTACATATACTTGCCCAGAATTCCTGCATTTTCTCAAACCATGAAAATGCCCTCACTATATAACCAGTTTATTTTTGTTTTTAGTTTTTGCTCTCAGGCTCTCTGACCCCAGAATTCCAATGAAAAGGAAATAGGAAGGAATTTCAAAAAGTAGGTCTATTGGCATCTCTTAGAAATCTTTTTTCCCTATCACTAATCAAGACATCACCCTCATGATGTCATTGGTTCTCTTCAAGAATGAAGGGCAAGGAGACACCTTGGTGGTATAGTGAATAGAGCACTGGTACTAGAGTTAGGAGGATCTGAGATCAAATGTGATGTGACCTCAGATACTTGACCTTGAGCAAGTCACTTAACCCCAATTACCTTGCCTTCCCCCCTCCAAAAAAATAAAATAAAAATAAAGAATGAAGGACAAACAGTAAGAGCTTCAGGCAGGGAAAATGAGGCCTGAGGCCCACATGTAGGGGAACATGTTCAGAACAGCTAAGAAAGTTCTTAAGGCACTGAGTATTGGAGAGCAGAGCAGGTTCTTAAGTCAGCTCTCAAATGGAAGAAATTTCTCCTATGTAGCTGTCATTTTCAGCCCAAAGTCACCCTAGCAACCAACCAACATAAAGTGTTGTCACTCATGGCATGATGGCAGCCAACTAAACTATTTTATTATTGTAGATTGCTATCATTAGTAGTCAAGCCATATGTCTCTATTTTAATCCCAGGCTTCTTTCTTCTCTTTTTCAGAGTTGAGGGAGAAAGAATGGACATGGGTCTTGGTCATGCAGTGGATGACAGCAAGCTTCCTCTGGTTATCCCAACAGTCCTGGTGCCACTTCAAAACAACAGCCACCCTAAGACATCTATGCCTCTGACAGGTCGTGATATGACAGAATTATACAAGGAACACCAACTGGAAAGAAATAACACCAGCTTAGCATATGAACCAATGCCAGGAGAGATTGCCACAGTCAGCGTGATTTTTGGGATTCTGTGGTTGTTTTCTGTCTTTGGAAATGCCCTGGTTTGCTTGGTCATCCATAGGAGCCGGAGGACTCAGTCTACCACCAACTACTTTGTGGTTTCCTTAGCATGTGCTGACCTCCTCATCAGTGTGGCCACTGCTCCTTTTGTCCTACTGCAGTTTACATCTGGTAGGTGGACCCTGGGCAATGTCATGTGCAAGCTAGTAAGATACTTTCAACACCTTACACCAGGGGTGCAGATCTATGTGCTCCTTTCCATCTGTATAGACAGGTTCTATACCATAGTCTACCCTTTGAGCTTCAAGGTGTCCAGAGAAAAAGCCAAGAAAATGATTGCAGCATCTTGGATCTTTAACGCAGCTTTCCTGTCCCCTGTATTCTTCTTCTATGGCTCCAGTTGGGATCATCATTGTAATTTTTTTCTCCCACATTCTTGGGATGGAACTGTCTACAGTATTATTCACTTTCTGGTGGGTTTTGTGATTCCATCCTTCTTCATCATCATATTCTACCAGAAGGTCATCAAATATATTTGGAGGATAGGCATTGACAGTCGAACAGTAAAGAGGACGATGAACATCGTTCCAAGGACAAAAGTGAAAACGATCAAAATGTTCCTGATGTTGAATCTAATATTTTTGCTCTCCTGGCTTCCTTTTCACGTGGTCCAGCTGTGGCATCCCCATGAAAGAGACTATAGGAAAAGTTCCTTGGTTTTCACAGTGATCACTTGGATATCATTCAGCTCTTCAGCTTCCAAGCCTACCTTATATTCCATTTATAATGCCAATTTCAGGAGAGGAATGAAGGAGACTTTTTGTATGTCCTCAATGAAATGCTACCGAAGCAATGCCTATACTATCACAACCAGTTCAAGAGTGGCCAAAAAAAATTATGTTGGCATTTCAGATATTCCTGTCACAGCCAAAACTGTAACCAAAGACTCAATATATGACTCGTTTGACAGGGAAGCCAAGGGAAAAAAGCTTGCTTGGCCCATTAATTCAAATCCACCAAATACTTTTGTCTAATTCTTCTCCATTCTTTTGATAACTATTATGCACCAAATAGACTAAAAAGCTTTAAAATTTCAGGAATGGATGGATATTTACTTTTTTGCCTACAAATTTTAGGGGGAAATGTTTTATTTTGTTAGGATAAATTGATTCAATTGTCATATAATATTTTTTAATAATTTTAGTTACTTCCTAGTTTTTTGAGGTTCATTTACCTTGGAATTTACGTTGAATGCATTTTATGGATATGAAGTAGATTCTATTGGACATGGTCCATTAACGGTTTAAAAAAAAAGAACCCATAAACCTAGCCAAGGCCATATAGTACACATAAAGATACTTTTTATGTAAGTATTACTTTTCTTCTCTATAAAAGTGTTTCACAACTCTAGGGCTTCCATCACATGGTTTAGTTTTCACTTTTCATAGGTTTAACTTCTATGGGATAACCCCAGGTTAATGTTGTTTACTTGCCTTATGAAACCAACATTCTTCCAGACACTCCCATTTGGACCAACAATGGAAATCATGGATGACTGTGGAGAACAACATGTGCCCTTATTCAGTGATCAGTATTGACCCTAGATTCTTAATCCACTTCTTACTTTCTTTTTAGTTTTTTTTTTTTTTTTTTGGTTTTGCATGGGGAGAAGGCAGGGCAATTGGGATTAAGTGACTTGCCCAAGGTCACATGGCTAATAAGTGTGTCAAGTTTCTGAGGCCGGATTTGAACTCAGGTCCTCCTGACTCCAGGGCTGGTGCTCTATGCACTATGCCACCTAGCCGCCCCTACTCCTTACTTTCTAATTCTTTCTTATCTAAGGCAATTAGTGAAACCCCAACAGCCTTAGCAATCAATAATTTCTTCTCATTTGTTTCGAATCTGGGTTGCATTTGCAATGTTCATTTCCTTTCTCTAATTTAAATATTATTGATACAAATTAGCAGATGCATGTGTTGTGCCCAGAAAATGCCAAGACTGGGAGTGGCAAATGACTTTTCCCTTTATTTGGTAGTTCATAATGAGACTGTGTGCTTCCCTTATCCCCACCACTCCTCACCATCCCAACACTGATATGAGACTAAAAAGCCTCCCTTTCTCCCCAAAGCCCGGTAGCAGAAAGCCTCTTCCCAGCCAAGCCCGTTTCCATCTCATCATTTTTCATGTCACATTGCTACACGTTCTTCAGACCTAGGCTATCCTGTGACTTCTTGAGCACACGTCTCTGCTATCCGTCTTTCCTCTCTCCCTATCCACCCAACTTGTTTTAAGTTAAATAATGGAGGGCTCATAATAAACCTTTATATGTTTATCAAAAATCCCCACTTTTAGACTGTGGCCTTCACCTTGGCTTCATTTGTAATTGAGTAATGGTGTGGTGCCGGCAGGTACTAAATAAGACTCACTGGCCGTCAGAAAAATCACTCTCCAATAAGATTGGGCTTTATGGTGGGGAAATAATTCCAGTTGCTTCTCGGTCTTTGTTCAGTGTACACACACACACACACACACACACACACACTCCTTCCCAAAGAAAACATAGTATGTTTTGCCTCTTTTTCTTATTGCTCGTTAGTAGGCAGTTGGGTTGGTGAGTAAACACTTCTCATTTTCATCTCTAGAAAGTTGCTTCCCCCACATCCCTAAAATTCCCTCACTTTAAAGATAAGGTAGAAGAGGAGAATAGAGATCATGGGAAGGCAGAAATTGGTAGTGTTCAAGGGAGGCTGCAACATTTTTTCTGGCACTTTTTGCTAGCCACAGGTTCCTGAACCACCTGGCAAAACCAACCTTATAAACGCAATCACTTGCCTCCATTAACAAGTTCCAAAGCTGACAAAGGCATTCTATGTGCCCATTCACTTTTTTGCTCCTCAAACCCTTCTGGGTTTCTGTGGTCTGTTGTTTCAGACTCTTCTCAAACCATTGCCTCTCTCAGTCATAAAGCTGAATAAGCAGACTGTGGAGCACATTTTGGATGAAAACTGGACAAATTCCCAAAACTTTGAAGAACAACATTCAATCTCCTATTTGCCTAGCAACAACCAAGAATTAAAAACATGAGCAGCTGGGAGGTGGGTGTTTTTTATTCATCTTCATCAGATAGCTAAGAAAACTGCAGCCTGATCCCCAAGATCTCACATATACTTGACCTGTCACATACTGTCATCCTGTACTTCTCCATTTCATATTTAGACTCCTGGAAAGAGTTATCCGTATTATCGTTTCCATTCCCACACCTACCCACGTCTCAGGCCCAGAGTCTCAGTGTCCTCTGCTAAATAAAATGGTCCTCTCCCAGTCATCCTCTTATCTGACATCTCAGCAGAACTGTCAGACCCCCTACTTTTCCCAGGTTATTCCTCTTTTCCTTTGGAATACTGCCATCTCCCAGTTCTCTTCCTATCTGTCCGACCACTCTTTCTCAGTCTCTTTGGATAGATCATTATCCATATCCCACATTTTATCCTTCTCCCTTTTATATATCTCCTAAAACTCTCCAAAGCAAACATGGTTTTCATTATCTCCCATATGCAGAAGACTCAAGTGTGTATTTCTAACCCAAATTTCTGACCTGAACTCCAGTCCCACTTGCTATCTAACTGTTAGACATCTCCACTTGGATGTCCCATCAGCATCTTGACTATAGCATGTCCAAAACAGAACTCACTATCTTTCTCCCCTTAACCCAACCTCCCTCTACTTTCCTATCTATGTCTTTAGAAGATACCACCATCCTTCCAGTCACACAGGTTCAAAACCTCAGAGTCTCCTCTGACTCCTCCTTAATTCCCTACATTTCATCAATTGCCAACTCTTCTTCCTCTATATGCATAACATTTATTTCTTGCAATGATTTACTCCCTTCCATTAAGACCCCTTACTCAAGGCTCTCATCACCTCTAGCAGACTAGTGCCATAGCTTCTGAATTGAGCTTTCTCCTTTACAACCATACAACTGACAAATTGATATTTCAAGACATAGGTCTGACCATGTCATTCTTTCGCTAAAGAGCTTCTATAACTTTGGCATCCAAGATAAGACAGAAATTCCTATGTCTGTAATTTAAAATCATTCACAATCTGACTCCCCCTTTCTAGATTGATTTAATAGTATTCCCCTTCATGCATGCTACATTCCAGATCTCTGACCTTCGTGCCTTTGCACAGGCTTGTTCCCCATGCCTGGAATGTACTATTTCCTCCCCTCTACCTAGTAGAATTCCTAGCTCCCTTCAAGGCTCAGCTCAGATTGAGCTCCTGTGTTGAGGCTTACCTGATCTCCCTCTCTCCCTCCTACCGTGTTAATGAGCTCTCCCTCCTCAATTCTCCTTGCACTAAATTTATCTGTTTATATGTTGAATTCCCCAGTAGAATGTAAGCTCCTTGAGGGCAGGAACTGTTCCATTTTTATTTTTGTATCTCCGGTGCCTACCAAAGTGCCATACACATAGTAGGCATTTAATAAATGTTTGTTGAATTGAATTAAATTGATTATGTAGAGTGATAAAGAGTCTACAAAGGGGATTGCTGGAATTATATTGGGATAGAGCAACAAGAAGTCAATTGGAAGTAACATTCTTGCCCAGCTCACAGATGCCCACAGATTGCCTTGGGCATCATTTACATTTTTGTTCCTTTTTTCAGTTATGTATAAAATGAGACATTTGGACCATAACATTTCTAAAGTTCTTTTCCCACTAACATACTATTGTTTCTATGCCCCCTATATAAGGAGAAAGTCACACACCAATTGAAATGGACTTTGATTTTTCCCTTTCCCAGGGGTATCATGCAGCAGGGTCATGGGCTATTTCTAACTACAAAACAGCCTCACTTCCAGAACAGCTTTGTTCTGTGTCTCCATTGCTTTACTCAGGTTGGTGGGAAGGGAAAAATTATGCCCTGTCCCCAAATCCTTCCTAAGAACAGCTCTAAATGGGGGTCATTCTACAAAGGCATAACATATATTTTTCACACATATATATGGCCACATATATTTTGCAGTCACTCGGCTGACTGCCCTACTGCACTTTAGAAACACTCAGCTCTTCTGTAGGAAATAACATAGCTAAGAAATTATTCACCACTTTGCCTTGGTCTAAAAAAGAGCCAGAGATGATTCAAATTAGAAGGGATCAACTCCCTCTTGTAACAGATGGGGAAACTGAGACTTCGAGAGATGAAGGAATGTGCACAAGTTCACACTATGAGTGTTCACACTATGAATGCAAGGCAAAGCTGAGACTGAAACTCAGGTGTACAATTATCCCTTCCACATCATGGGGGTTAGGGCTGCTGTGCCCTAGTAATCTGGACAATCAGCATAACTTTTTGGCCTACCTTCATACCAAAGAAGAAATCTAAATTTTTTCTTTCCCTTGCATAGGTTTTTATAGCACCTTATTATAAAATTTGGGGTAAGTATGGTATTTCATGCATTTCTGAGTTTCTAAATTTTTTCTATGTCATCTGCAGGCCTTCACATGCGTGTTTTCTGTGGCTTCCAGAAAACTTCCCCCAAATTCCCATTTGCAGTCATTTCTTATGCAGACCTATCATATGTTGAAACCAAGATGTGGAAAGTCACAACATGGAAGGGATGACTGTACTTTACACTAAGCTGTGGAGCCTTTTATTCTTATCCTGTCTTATTGATGTGTCCTTTTAAAAATTTATTTTGCTGAGTTTTGTTAAAAAATCATTCAGTGGGGTAGCTAGGTGACTCAGTGAATAGAGCACCAGCCCTGGAGTCAGGAGGACCTGAGTTCAAACCCAGCTTCAGACACTTAACACAAAAAACTATCCTTGCGACCTTGGGCAAGTCACTTACCCCCAATTGCCCTACCTTCACCCTCCAAAAAAAAATTATTCAACCATGTGACCCTGGGCAAGTCTCACTTTGCCTTTCTTTCTATGCCTTAGTTTCTTCATCCTAAAAGAGACATAATAATGACATCTACCTCTCCATGTGTTTGTAAGGATTAAATGAAAGAATATTTATAAAGCATGTAGCAAATTTTAAAACACTATATAAATACTATGAGCTATGAATATTCACTTCACCTATCTTTTTTTATTAGAAATCTAATGGTATTAGGCATCAGGTGCTTCCAGTCCACAGAAGACTGATCACTATTCAATGGTCTTTTTCTGTTGGTTTTGCAGAATTGCCAACTGTTTTACTGTGCCTAGAATCTGGTAGGTATGGCCCAGCTATGCATAATTCTTGACACATCAGTGGTGTCTAGGAAGTACCATATTTATCAACAATAAAGCAGTGAGAACTACTTTAAAAAACTTCTGTGTATCAAGAATTTACTGCAGTTAAAATTAGTGAATCAATATGCTAGAAAAATAAAGTATCTCAACTTTGAGGAAAATTCCAAAACAATTTCCTTTTCAGACTTGAAATGACTCCTCAAAATAGAGTGGTAAGCCAACATCTTAACAGAGCCAAAAAAAAATCCCATTGGGTCTGCCACATGTGCAATGCCACCATGACCTCTTACCTGTCAGGCCTGTGCTACTCTGTCACTCTCCTAGCCTCCCATTTAGATAGGAAAATGGGCAACCACCCAAGGCAAATACAATCATGTACAGCAAAGGAATACTTTTTAATATTATGTTTTATAAATGGTGTAATGCTTTGAAATCTATGCGGCATGCAGCTACTTATTTTGTGGTTAATCGAGTCAAATGCATATCTGTGACCCAGAACCAAAACTTTGGGATTTCCAGGAACCAGATTCATGGGGAGGAAGGGTCTGCTCCCCTGAGAATAATAGAAATGGCCTCATGTCTAGTCTTACACATTCAAGGGAAGGGGGCCCTCATCGTCCATACCAATATACAGGCCAACAAAACATAGTCTCCTCCAATGAATCCCAAGAGGCTTAGCCAAGGAGCTCTTCATTGCTCTGCTTTTCTTTAGGTCACTTGCTTCCCTCTCAGTTTGGCTCCTAAGGTTCCCTAGAGGCAGAATGCACAAGTTTCCCTCAAGGAAATAAATCTGCCTTCTGAGTAAAGTCTCTCTTTGTTCTCAATGTCTCTCTTAGCTTCCTTCATCTGTCTATCTCTGTTCTCCATATTAAAATTCATGCCCAAGTTTATCGTGAGACCGTGAATCCATCCTTCATCCTTAATGTGGTGTCAGTGGGCCAAAAAGTGTTGGAAGGTAAGGTAAGTTTTGACTTTGTCAAGCAGTCATCATCAGTGTCAGAACAAATGCCCTGTTAATCTTTTTAACACAGAGTTAACCTTAATAACTGGTTAAGAAAATGCAAGGGGGATTCAAGGAAGCCTTCTCCATCTCCTCCTGCTAATAGCTAAAGTCCTAAAGTCTCTGGTGTATAGTGGTACATAGAAATACAAGTTTCAGACCTTGCCTAGAATATTCAAATGGCTTGTTCTGACTTTTATCCCACCACATTTTCTGTTGTTCAGTCATTTTCAGTTGTGTTTGACTCTTTGTGAAACTATTTGGGGTTTTCTTAGCAAAAATATGGGAGTGTTTTGTCATTTCCTTCTCCAGCTTACTTTACAGTTGGGGAAACCGAGGCAAACAGGGTTAGGTGACTTGCCCAGGGTCACACAGCTAGTAAAGTATCTGAGATTAGATTTGAACTCAGGTCTTCCTGACTCCAGACCCTAAGACTCTGTCACCTACCTATCCAACCAACCCTAATCAAAAATAAAAGAGTTTGCTACAGTGGTAAAGAAGTGGATTTGAAGTCAGAAAACCTGACTTTGAATCCTGGTTCTGCTGTGTGACCTAACGCAAGTCATTTAAACTTTCTGGGCCTCTGTTTCTTCATCTATAAAATAAAGTTTGGGTAAATAACTTTCAATGTTTCTGCTAGTTCTGCTTTATGATTCAATGAACATCTCAAATCAGAAGTATCCAGAGTTCCC
>CM053597.1:155648220-155662134 GCA_028646575.1 Pseudocheirus occidentalis
GGATAGAGCGTCCTACCTGGAGTCAAGAAAACTCATCTTCATGAGTTCAAATCCAGTCTCAAGCACTTTCTAGCTGGCTGACACTGAGCAAATCACTTACCCTATTTGCCTCAGTTTCCTCATCTGTAAAATGATCTGGAGGAGAATGGCAAATCATTCCAGTATCTCTGCCAAGAAAACCCCAAATGGGATCACAAGAGTCACTCCAGACTGAAACAACTGAACAACAAATATCTGATATGCACCCAATGTGTGCACATACTAGATATAAAAAGACAAACACAGTCCCCAGCATGAAAGTGCTTATATGCTCAGCACATTAGCACACAGTAAAGTTTAGCTTCATAAATGTCTCTCAACTGACTATATTCTGCTGAGAGAATAAAACATGATCACAAATCAGTGTGCTCCATGGGACCCTGAAGAGGGAAAAACTACTAGATGCCCCCACAACGTTCCAGTCCTTCCAGCCCTTCCTCTGTGCCCTGCCTGGAGTGTGGAAGACTTTATAATTTACTTTGTAAATCCATAACTGATTTTGTAGGACAGTTTGGGGACCACATCCTGCAGAAGGTTTTTCCAGCTCCATCCCATCAGCACTCCCCCTCTCAAAATTACTTTGCTTTACTTTGTGTCTATTTGGCATTTATTTAACCATATACATGTTGTGTTTCCACCCCCAACCCCAGCCCCATAAGAGTATAGGCTCCTCGATTGCTCCTCGAGCATAGGCAGGGATTGCTTCATTTGTCTTTGTGTCAGGGATCAGAGAACGTACCATGAAAGATGTGAAGTGCTGAGCTCTCCTGATCACTTGAACCCAGGTCTGAAGAGCTTCGTGCAATACTTTGACTGCTGTAGTGGAGGCAGGGAGAGAGGGCAACCTCAACAGAAGCTGGCCAAAAAGTCAGGAAGGGCTGCCCACTTAAGCAGACTATGAAGGGAGATGCAACTTTTACTTTGGCTCTCTCTGTTTCTTTCTATGTGTATCTGTCTCTGTCTTTCTGTGTCCTTCTCTCTGTCTCTCTGTATATCTGTGTGTGTGTGTACGTGTGTGTGTCCCTCTCTGTCTCTGTCTCTATCTGTGAGGTCCTCTTAGATTTTCCATGAGGAAGATGTCACTTCTTCCTAATCCTAATCCTAATCACTCCTTCCTCCACCCCGAAGTTTTGTTGGTTTTTTTTTTTTTTTATTAAAGGGGCCGTCCCTTGATTCACTTCTTAAAGAGACCTATTCACTAAATGGGCATTGCCTCACTCAAAATGAGAACTCAAAAAGACCTTAGCTTAAAAGGGCTAAGGTCTCCCACTGCATCCTGGCCATCTCCCTGATAGATTATCTGGTCATTGTACCCAGGTGACTCTGGAGGAGAAAGTGAGGCTGGTGACTTCACACAGGCCTCCCTCACTTAAATCCAACTCACTTGCAAGTCATGGCATCACCCTCCTGATGTCATGGTCCTCTTTGAGAATGAAGGACAAACTACAACCACACAACCACTACCACCCCCAAGCACTTTGGCTCTGTACTGTCTGAAAAAAAAATCCCTCAATGTCCCTGTCTTCTGGTAAATCAGGTAGGGTTTATTCTCCTTTTAGCAGTCATGTTTTCCAAGACGACGATTCTTGCAAAAAATTCTTCCTTTTGCCAGTCAGCTTTGGCTAAATGACCCAAGAGTTCCTGACATCTCAGACTCACATGTTTGGCTCTAAGGCTAGAAGTGTCTAGTGTAGAGTCACTGTTCAGTTACTTATGCTGAAACAAGCAGACAAGATAGCCAGGAGCCCAAATCCAAGTTCAGATTCACCTAGGCAGTACATGTGCCTGTTCATATCTTTACCTTGGTATACTCTGCCAAAAATGTAAATTTTGTACACTGAAACCTTTCCAAATATCTTGGGGTTTACAGGTTGGATTTCTTTGTTAAGGACCATGCCTTAAACCTGAATCACTCTGGCTTTCAGTGATTAGTCAACAATATATCCCAAGACCGAACCCTACTTGGTCATTGTTTGCTCCCTGATTGGCTCAGAGTGAATGTAAATAGCAACTGTTTCTGAGGGTCTTCCCTTCCCAGATGAATTTTTTGTTTTAACTAAGTAAAAAGGGCCATTCTCTGCCTCATTTCTTACCTAGCCTTACTCACTGAAAGGGCATTGCCTCAGTCAAAACAAGACCTGGGAAATATCTTAGCTTAAAAAGGCCAAGGTCTCCCACTGCATCAGGGCCATCTCTGGTCATCCTGATCAACATCTTGCTACTGGACCCAGATGGCTCCAGAGGAGGAAGTGAGACTGGTGCCTTTGCATAGCCCTGCCTCACTTAAAGTCAATTCACTTGCAAGTCATGGCATCGCCTTCCTGATATCATGGTCCTCTTTGAGAATGAAGGACAAGGAACAACAAGTAGCGACCACAATCTCTAGCGATATTACCTATACATTTCAGCATCCTCTCAGTATTTTCTATTTTCTTTCCAATGTCTTTGCAATGCAGACTTTCCAGAAAGAAGCAGAAGTAGTTGAGGATGACCAGGGATAGATCCACCCAAAAGTCTCAATGCAAGAGAAAGAATTTCTGACCCTAAAACAGAGACAGTGACATGGGGGAAGTCAACTCAGCCATGAAGTCTATGATCTTGAAATAAGCATACTTCCCCTATTTCTTTCCCAGCTATATGTAGTCCTGATTCCTTTTAGCAACACTAGAAGATCTGGGAGAGTAATGGGAGGAGGAGGAAGAAGAGGAGAAGGAAGAGGAGTTGACTGGAGGTAAATGTTTAAAAAAGAGCATTTGGTCTAGTTTCCTTTTCACTTTATTCTATGTACAATAAAATTTGTGACCACTGTGTGTTAAATTTCAGAATTTAGGAAATTAACTGAAGAATCCAAAGATGGGGTAGGGGAATCTCAGCCAGGTAGAGCAAACATATTTTATATTTTAATATTTTGAATAATATTCATTCCCAAGTTAAATTCAAACAGTCAGTGAGGGCTTAATCCACGTTATTTTCAGGCCTGGGCTCAGCACTTAAAATGTTTTCTAAATTCTAAATTGTAGGTATTTTTAAGGTGAGTGCCCTCTGGTGGCCCGCATGAATGCTGCAGCTTCTTAGGAAAAAGCTACCCAAATGATATAACTGAAAAAGATGGACTAGACCTTCAAGTAGAGCGTTATCTGGTGGGCAGGTCAGGTATCTCACTCCTTCCCTAGTTAAACAGTAAAAAGCTATCTCTATACTCTTAAGAAAGGCATCTTGGAGTGGGAAATAGGGGAGGGACGGCTGTGGACGGCGGTGGAAATTTACAACTCAAAATCTTATGTAAATGAATGTTGAAAATGAAAAAATAAATGAATAAATTATTTTTTTTTAAAAGGCATCACTAACTACACAACCAAAAAGCAGGATGGCTAATGTTACAAAAAGACTGGAGGGTCAGCTAAGAGGTTAGAACTGGATAAGTAGATTTGAGAATCATCAGCAGAGAGCTAGTAATTGAATTTATGGGACCTGATGAGATTGCCAAATGAAATATTATAGAGGGAGAAGAGCGGAGGGCTCAAGACCGCCCAATGGGATAGCTGGGGTCAGCTGGCAGGGAAGAGAAGTTTGGAGGAGGAATGTGATTAGGGCATAAAATATAGAGTTACACTTTAGCTATTCATTTCATAAGTTCATTTAGAGTATTCTGTACATGGAACTGTGTTGGATGCTAAAGACACAAAGTCAAAACAAAACAAAAGCCCTCTGGGACAAAGTGATCACTGCCCTTAAATTCTAGGGGATGCATTTAAATGGGCAAATGAAAATAATTCTATCAGTCTATTAATAAGCATTTATTAAGCACTTCCTGTGTATAGGCACTGAACTAAGCACCAGGGATTCAAAGAGGAGGCCCTCCAGAAGTTCATTCTAATGCAAGGAGACAATACAAATACAGAGTTGAGGGAAGGCACCTTAGGGTGAAGGCATTGGCAGCAGCTGAGAGGATCAAGAGAGGCCCCCAGTAGAGACTGACTTTTGATCTGAGTCCTGAAGAAAACCAAGAATTTTTAAGAGGCAGAGGAGAGGAGGAAGATAGCAAGTGTAAAGGAAGCTAGGTGGCACCATAGTTCAGAGAGTGCTGGGCCTGGGACCAGGAGGACTTGTGTTCAAATGCAGCCTTAGACACTTACTAGTGATGTGACCCTGGGTGAGTAAATTAACCCAGTTTGTCTCAGTTTCCCCATCTATAAAATGGGGGTAATAAAAGCATCCATCTCCCAGAGTTATTGTGAGGATCAAATAAGATAATTGTAAAGAGCTTAGCACAGTGCTGGGCAAGTAACAAATGTTTATTATTATTATTATTTTCAAATGCACTCAGATGGGTGATGGAAAGTGAAGAATGGCAAATAGGCTGGTACAACTGGACTGCAGAGTCCATGCCAGGGAATAGTGTGTAAGAAAACTGGAAAGTTTTTCGAAAAGTTTAAAAATATCTTTTACAAAGTCAGAGGGGTGATGGGGGAGGACATAGGAGAGAGCAGATTGGGGGAGGGACTATACAGTGGGATGGCTGTTTTGGGGTGGTGGGTAGGGGAAAGATGGGGAGAAAATTTGTAACTCAAAATCTTGTGGAAATGAGTGATATAAACAAGAAAATAAATAAGCAAATTAAATTTTAAAAAATAAAATAAAAATATCTTTTACAATATTGGAAATTTAGGAAGTGTCCAGGTTGTGAAAAGCTTTACATGACAAATGGAGGAGTTTAATATTTAATCCTAATGGAAACTGGGAGTCCTTAGAGTTTATTGAGTACAGTACCATTCTGAAACACTCATACTTAAGCTTTAGTGGGATCAGAAAAAACTTCCTGAAGTAGGAGGAACCTTGAAGGAAGCTAATGCTCCTAAGAGACAGTAGTATGGGAGTATTGATCACATGAGTACTTCCATGTTGAATATGGAGTGAACATATGCACTCAAGCACTTTAAATAATGTGAACAATATATTCATGTCTTTTTGTAAGTTTTGATAACCAGATATTGGTCAGGGCAGCCTGACATGCATTTAGCTCACTCTTTTCCAAATGTAAAATAACCCAATAGGCTTTCCAGGAGTTGTCCATAAAATATGTAATGGGAATTTTCTGCCAAAATGACTGGTGAAGGGAGGCATTCCTCTGGATTCCTATGTATCTATTCTAGCAAAATCCAAGTTTGTACCACACTAAATGATGATCAAGAAACAGAAAAAGAAACTACGGTAAATCAATTTTGTAATCCCAGAACTTCACAAAAAGTCAGCCTTACCACAGGCAATAGGAAAAGGACCTTTCCATCAAAGTTAGTATGATCTTGACCAGAGATAGGTCATGTAGAGCCTGTAAAGTTCTGTGTGTGAAAACAGCAAGAGCAGAGTACTCCCCAGAGAAAGCCCCTGAGTAGTGGGGAAAACCCTGGGTCAAAGCCTTGGAAGCCCCAAGGAATAGTAGAGGATAGGGACCAAAGACTGCTGAGTTCAGTACCTCCAGGGTAACCCTTTTGCTCAAACTTTAACAATTCAGGCCCAAGGGCTCTGATGTCCTATAACATACCATCCAGAGACACCAGCACAGACCCTTGAAGATTCATGGGGTCTTAAACCCAAGAAGTGAAGGCCAACATAAGATCCAGAAGCCCCAGGGTAAGATCAAGCAAGGGAGACCTCCTCATCCATGGCACAGCGGTGCAGAGAGATCGGCCCTTTTACAAACCCTTAATTCAGAAACACAAGCTAGAGAAATTAGTAAACCAAACACCAGCATTATCAAACACTACTGCAAATATACCCCCTGTGGAAAAGAAAAAAGAATTGAGTAATTCCATAACAGTTGTAAGCAGACACTAAAAAGGAAAAAAAATTGGTTGTCCACAAGAATTACATGAGTGTCTAGAAGAAACTAAAAAAGAGTTTTAAAATGAAGTAAAAGCTCTAAAAGAAAAAAAATGAACGGAGAATAAGTAGCTTAGAATAGAAAATAGTAAGCCTTAACCAAGAATTGAATTCCTTGAGAACTAGAGTAGACCAACAGAAATCAACTTTATGAGGTAGCAAGAAATGTTAAAATAAAAGAAGAAGATACATGCTCTCAAAAAAAAGAAACTAACCTGGAAAACAGGTCAAGAAGAAATAATTTAAGAATCACCCAGCTCCCTGAAAACCATGATAAAACAAAATGCCTGAGTATTCTATTTCAAGAAATCACAAATTAAAATGTCCAGATCTATTAGAACCAAAGGGCAAAATAAATACAAAAAATAATCCCCTTCTTCAAGGAACTACAGAAAAAGAAAAGTCCCACGAATATTACATTCAAAATCCAAACCTCCCAGGTCAAAGAAATATCCTTGCAAGCGGCTTGGCCATACCAGGCCCAGGTCCCCACCGCTATACGAAGCAGATTAAACTGGTGCTAAGTATTGACCAATGTCTCTAGACAAGCTGTGGTGCCTGGATAATACAAGCTTGATAAGAAGAAAAACCACACCTTGCCTCTTGCTTCTATAAAGTCTAGAGGATATTGACTGTCTGACCTAATTGTCAGGGCCATAACTCCAGACTTAACTGCCTAGAACTCTCTTCACTCCCAAACCACAGACTTTCAATCATGCGAAGATTGTCCCTTGGGTGCTGTAATAGATACTAGGCCAGGAATTCCCCCCTTACCAACTTTAGAGGTATTAGGTAGTTTCCAGTGTGTGGTGAGGAAACCAGAGAAGGGGTTTTCCCTTCCTGGTATTTAACTCAGTGATTTGTTATAGAATGCTATTGAGCGTGTGTCAGTTGACTTGGAGTGAATAAAGCATATCTTGTAATTCAGCTCAATGTGTCCTTGTCTGTCCATGGTGATGGAATGCTAATAATAAGTACTACTAATAATAAGCTCTTACAATATGCCACCTTGAATACATGTACTCAAGAAGTCAGTAAGAGAACCTGGGACAGAGGGAAAGAGAGAATGCATTCCAGGTATGGGGAAAGAAAAGAAATAAGCATTTATCAAGCACCTACTATGTTCCAGGCAATGTGCTGAGCCATTCACAAATATCCCATTGGATCCTCACAGAAATTCTTTAAAATAGGTGCTATTAGGGGGTAGAGCCAAGATTGATGCAGTAAAAGCAGGGACTTGCTTGAATGCTCCCCCAAACCCCTCCAAATACCTAGAAAAATTACTCTAGACAACTTCTAGAGCTGCAGAACCCTCAAAATGACAAATCAAAACAAATTTCTGGCCCAAGACAACCTATAAAGTCATCAGGAAAAGTCTATTGCACTGGATTGGGAAAGGAGTGCAGCCCAGCACGGGCCACACAGGCTGAAATGGGGTTGGAGCAGGCCTCAGAGGACTGAACCACTGGCAGCTATGGCAGTTTCCAGACTTCTCAATGAACAAATGCCAAAGACAACTTAAAAAGTCAGTGGAAAAGGTCTGCTGGACCTGGGTAAGAGAGGAGCTCAGTCTAGCCCAAGCCCCAGAGTGGCAGAGGTGTTGGTGGTAACAGCAGCAGCAGCTGCTACCAGAGCTCCTGGCCCACAGACAGTGGAGGGACTGAGCTGCTGATCAGAGGGGGATTGCAGGGCTCTCTTTGCTGGCACTGAGGCAGGATTCTCTTGCTTTGCCCATGCTTGGATCTGGGTCACAGTCCTGGGGTGAGGAGGAACGCTAGATGTGGCAGAGCTTGTGGCTGCAGTGGAGAGGGAATTCTCCTCACAGTTCCAAGGCAGAAAAAAATGCTTGTGGCCACTCAGAGACCAGGAAGGGAGTAACATCTCTCCTTTGATCATATCATCTTGGAAGAACAGAAAATTTACAAGTCCTTAGAAATATCTCTGAAAACAGTTACACAAAACTCCTGAAGTTTGGGACAGTACACTGTACACACTGGAAGCAGAGTCCTACCTTAACAAAGAGTTAAAAAGTTAAGTATTTGACTGGGTAAATGAGCAAATGGTAAAAAAAAACAAAACCTCAGACTGTAGAATCTTACTTTGGTGACAAAGAAGATCAAAACCTACAACCAGAAGACAACAAAGTCAAAAATACATCCAAAGCCTCCAAGAAAAATATGAATTGGTCTCAGGTCATAGAAGAACTCCAAAAGGATTTTGAAAATCAGGTAAGAGAAATAGAGGAAAAATTGGGAAGACAAATGAGTGATACAAGAAAATCATGAAAAATGAGCCAATAGCTTGCTAAAGAAGACCCCCCCACCCCAAAATACTGAAGAAAATAACACCTTAAAAAAGACTCACCCAAATAGCAAAAGAGGTCCAAAAGTCAATGAGGAAGAATGCCTTCAAAAAGTAGAATTGGCCAAATAGAAAAGGAGGTCCAAAGGCTCATTGAAGAAAATAATTCCTTAAAAATTAGAATGGAGCAAGCGGGAGCTAATGACTTTATAAGAAATCAAGAAATTATAAAATAGACTCATATGTACAAAAATATTTATAGCAGCTCTTTTTGTAGCAGCAAAGAATTGGAAATCAAGGGAATGCCCATCACTTGGGGAATGGCTAAAAAAGCTGTGGTATATATTGTGCTATAAGAAATAAGGGGCAGAGAAACTTCATAATAACCTGGAGATACTTATATAAACTGATGCCAACTGAGAGAAGCAGAACCAAGCAAACATTGTACACAACTACAGACACATAATATCTTTGATGACTGACTTTGATAAACTGGGCTCATCTCAGCAATTCAAGGTTATAAGACAACTCCAAAGGACTCATGATGGAAAAGGCCATTCACATCCAGAGAAACATTTATGGAGAATGAATGCAGATTGAAGCAAATTACTTGCTCCCTCTCTTTTTTGTTTTGTTTTGTTCCATCTTTCTCATTGTTCATTTCATTGGTTATAATCCTTCTTTACAACTTGACTAATGTTTAATGTGAAGACATTTGTAGAACCTATATTGGATTGCATGGGAGGACAGGGAGTGAGAGAAAATTTGGAACTCAAAAGTTTGTAGAACTGAATGTTGTAAACTAAAAGTAAATAAATAAACAAATTTTGTTAAAAAAGGAAATTATAAAAGAACTAGAAGAATGAAAAAATAGAAGACAATGTGAAATATCTCATTGGAAAAACAACTAACCTGGAAAATAGATCTGGGAGAGATAATTTAAAAACTGTTGGACTACCTGGAAGTCATGATAAAAAAAAAAAGAACCTAGACATCATCTTAGATAAAATTATCAAGAAAAACTGCCCTAATATTCTAGAACCAGAGGTGAAAATGGAAACGGAAAGAAAGATGCTATCATTCTCCCCATTTTACAGTTAAGGAAATTGAGGCTGACAGGTTAAGTGACTTGCTTAGGATCACACGAAGTTAATAAGTGTCTGAGACAGGATTTGAACTCGGGTACTCTTGACTCCAGGCCCAGCACTCTATACATTGTATCACCTAGCTGCTTCATATACTTTTATGAAGTTGAGAGATAGAATTCAATGTTAAGGGAGTAAAAAGCAGGTTAGTTTGTCTTGAAAAGAAAGTCCATGAAAAGAAATAGTGGGAAATAAATTTGGAAAGGTGGACTAGAGCCAGACTGTAAAACATATTAAATGTCAAGCTTAACTCTTGCAGAAAGCATACCACCCCCAACCACTCCTCCAACTCACACTCATACCAACAGGTTGAGTCCCTAGAGAGAAAACTGCTTACTCAGGTTCAATGGGCAGACCAGCCTTGGTGGCTGACTTCTCACAGGGCTCCTCACAGAGTATGTTGTTTCAGTTTTATGGGTTAATCTGTTGCTGGACTAGTCCAGGAAGGTCACTCAGTTTCTGGGCTGGTTCCTCACAAGTTGGGGCATCTCTAATTGGTGATCAATCCTCTGGACTCCCTGAACTCACTCTGTAATGAGTAACTGTAGTCTAGTCTTATGCTTAGTTGGATGCTACGGTACTCCCTCTGCTGGAGTATTATTGTCCTCTTTATGAAAGTACAAAAGTCCTCAACCTGTGATTGGCAGGAGGCTTCCTCAGGGCCTTGGGTCTAAAATGTGTCACCTTCCAGGCAGGGATTGAAAAAGGATAGGTCTCTCCTATTCAACAATCTTTCTGTTTAAAATGTAGGTTCTCTCAATAAGGAACCTCACCCTAACTTACCATCCTGAACGTTTCTCAAATTCCTCTTAGGTCTTCAAATAAGGAAAGGAAGAACAAAAGGAAGATGAAAACACTGAGTCAGTCTCTGCCCTAGGGAAAGTTTATCACTTCTTCTCTTCACATATGCAATTAAGCTGCTCAAAGCTTTAGGTTTCCTACTAGGTATGGAAAGTTTCATTTATGAATGAAGGGGTACATTTCATTGTCTCTGTCTTTGCAATCTAAAACACAATTTATATGTATTTTATCCTATAGGAATTAGGGAGTCATTGAAGCTTCTTGAGCAGTGTAGCAGTATGGTCATACCTGTGGTTTAAGAATAACAATTTGCTGGGGCATGGTTATGCATAAATACCTCTAATCCCTGTACCTGAGGAGGTGTGTAGATCATTTGAGCTTCACAGTTCTGGGTTGTAGGAAGGCTAAAGTTGACTGGGTATCTGTAGTATGGTCTGTATCAATATGGTGAGCCCCTGGGAGCAGAGGACCACCAGGCTGCCTAAAGAGAGGCAAACCAGTCCAGTTCAGGTCAGAAAAGCAGAGTAGGTCAAAGCTTTTAGGTGAATCAGCAGGATTCACCTGTGAATAGCCACTGCACTTCCAGCTTGGGTAAGATAGGAAATCTACTGGTTTAGAAAAAGGTACCTCATACCCTCCAGGACCCCATTGGATTAAAGAGGGTGCCCAAAGAGGGTTAGGGCTGCCTGAGACCCCAAAATACCAACATGCTGGGTCCTGCTGAAAGAATTCTACTCAAGTCTTCGCAGCCAAAGAAAAAGTAAAGTTTAAGTTCGCCATTTGGGGTGCTAGGCCATTTCACGGGGCTCTCACAGTGCAAGTCTGTGTGCTAGGGCATTCTATGGCGCTCTCACACCGAGTAAGTCTGTGCTAAGCTATCCCATGGCGCTCTCACACCACATGGAGGGAAGATGGGATTCTATATACAGAAAGGTTGTGGGAGGAATCTAGGGGTAGTCCAGAGGAGGAGATTGGAGAGGGTCTTTAGGAGAAGTCCGATGAGGTCAGACTCCAGTAGGGAGGGTCTTCAGGAGTCAAGATGAGGTCAGACTCCAGTAATGAGTGATTAAGGGTGGGAAGTTGCTGGAGGCTACCTGGAGACCATAGACAATGGTGGGCCAGGTCAGTTCAAGGGTGGGAAACTATTGGAACAAAGGGGTCTAAAGACTTGGGCAGAGCCACAACTTAAGGCTCATAACCTCAGGCAAATGTCTTCCCAGGGAAGGTTTACTTTCCAGAGCCTGTACCTCAAAGAATCAAGGAGAGCTCAAAAAAGGGGGTGGGGAGGGGGGATCCCAGAGCCTACACCTCATCAGGATAACCTTATGTCCATCTTCCTAGACCACCTCTTAGTTTTATGAGTATCTCTAGCTCATGTTACTATCTTGCTTGTTTCATGTTTCCTTGTAACTAGATTTATTGGCATTTCAAACTTTCCTAACATTGAAGTAAGAGGGCTTTCTGCTGCACTGGCTGGTTCACCCAGAGCCATGAAATGAACTGGTAGGAGGGGGAGGACTTCCTTCCCCAGTTCCCTCTCTTACCCTGGCTCTGAGAAACGGACCTGGGGGTATTTGTTTCTCTTCTATTTCTTTTTGTCCTTCTAAGTTTCAGGTGCCAGCTGCAAATCTCCACTGGATTTGGTAGTTCAAGCTATGCAACAGCCTTGAAGCCAGGACTGCAGGCAGCATGGTGCAGCTGTTTTGGTTTGGGGTACTGGGAACCTGGAAATGCAAAGATATAGGGAGTTTACCTGGAAAGAATTTGACTGCTCAAGCCTCTCAGTTAGAGTAGTGATGTTTTATTATTAACACCAGTGAGGTGGGCAAGATTGCTATAAAGCTGCTATTGTATCACCAGTAGAAGCCAGTGGTATTCTAAGAATCTGCACAATTTAATGGGGATATGATTGGTACTTATATACAAGAAAAGACAGAGGAGTGGATAGGATTAAGGAGTGGTAAAGTGGCATGGGGTGGGCCAGGTGCGGACAAAGAAAAGAGTTAAGTGGTCCCGGCTGGGTCAGAGGGCCACAGTTAAAGGTCAAATTTAAAGGGATTTTTGAGTATCTAGGCAGACTGGGATGGGCCAGATGCCTGTGGCGAACAACAGAGTTCTGGGCTGCTGAAATATATAGGAAAGTTCAGGGATTGGGCTGCATTCAAAGACATAGTCTAGTCTAGGTTCCATTGCACCATCACAGTCAGCCTCCCTGCCATGGGATGATCTGAGAAGTCAGAGTGTCTGGGATTCAAGAATAAGGGGTTTGGGGACTTGGAACTTGGGCTGTGCTGTATAGGAAGTGAGCTAAACTCTGAACCCTTTTCCCCTTCCCAGAGACTGAGGTATTATTAAAGGGGGCAGGGGAGGGCAGAGAATTATCCCCACAAGCATTGTGGGAATAAGTTTGCATGTTTGCGATTATACTTTCTGAGGTAAATATTTCTTTATAAAAAAACAAACCAAACCATAGAAGTCTACATTAAGAAACATTGACAATTTTTCTTCATTTCTTTGGATGGGTACATTTTTTTCTTGAGAACATCCTTTAGGATATTTTGTGTACTTTCCTCCCTTTTTTCCATCTCTGTTACTGTTGAGGTTAAAGGTTTAGAGGTGCTCAAGACCCCAAAATACCAACATGCTGGGTCCTATCGAATGAATTTGACTCGTCTTCTCTCAGCCAAAATAAAGCTAAGTTTACTAAAGATTCACCATAATGAGTAGACTCTTAAGGAGCCTAAGTATCTGTGATGCTTATATTTGGACAAATGGACCAGAATAATCTGACACAGATTAAGTCTGTGCTAGGTTGAATTCTCAGTCCCGTCATGAAGGCAAGATGGATCTTAAATACAGAAAGAGTGTGGGAGGGTTTAAGGGTGGTTTAGAGGAGGAGTTTGGGGAGGGTCTTGAGGAGGAGTCTAAAGAGGATCTTGATGGGACTGAGGTCAGACTCCAGTAATGAGATTAAGGGTGGGAAAGAGTGAAAGCTACCTGGAGATAACAGACAATAGAGGGCTAGGCTAGTTTTAGGGTAACAGATTTGGGTATAGATATTTTGATAGGATCAAGGGTGGGAAGTAGCTGGACAGTGGATGGCTAGGCTAGGTTAAGAGACAGATTTGGTCCTAGGATAATGAAAGGCTAATGGCCTCAGGCAAATTGCCTCATCAAGTGTGAAGACTTGATCAGAGTTCAAGAGGCTTCCCAGAGCCTGCACCCCATCATTAGTACTGGTAGTTTAGTTTAAAACACTTGTCCTACTATATATATTTGAATTATATAAGTACTCTGCTTTGCTTTTGAAGAGGAGCCCTAAGAGACCCCAAAATACCAACATGCCAGGTCCTGCAGAAAAAATTCCACTCAAGTCTTCTCAGCCAAGGAAAAAGTAAAGTCTATTAAAAGATATGGGGTAGACTCTTACAGAGTAAGTCTGTGCTAAGCTATTGCAAGGCGCTTTCCCACCCGTGGAGGGAAGATGGGATACTTGTATACAGAGGAATCTAGGGGTGGTTCAGAGGAGGAGCCTGGGGAGGGTCTTCAGGTGGAGTTAATGAGGTCAATGCAAGAGTAGATTGATATTTTGATAGGCTCAAGGGTGGGAAGCAGATGGACAGTTGAGGGCCAGGCTAGTAACAGGTTTGGGCCCAACCACAATGAAATACTTATGGCCTCTGCAAATGCCTCCTGAAGATTCAATCAGACTTCAAGAGGTTTCCCAGAGTATGTACCTCAAAGATTC
>CM053597.1:155662634-155678903 GCA_028646575.1 Pseudocheirus occidentalis
GGAACAGATTGTGGGAGGGGTCTTACAGTGGGATCAATGTTCTGGGCTGGGGGGTAGGGGCAAAAAGGGGAGAAAATCTGTAACTCAAAACCTGGTGGAAATGAATGATGTAACCAAGAAAATAAATTAAAATTAAAAAAAAAAAGGAATGTGAAAGATTGATTATAATGCTCTTCCTTTATTAATCCACGTGTTTCTAAAGCAACTGGTGGAATGAAGACAATCTCAATATGACAAAGTAGCATAATGAAAATATCTAAAATAACACAAACCCCCTATCTACAAGACAACTGTTTCTACTAAAATGTTTCCCCATAAGAAGTATCAGGTGCTCTTTATACACTCAGGCAAAAACATGTTTTGATATTTAGACACACATGTCATTTCATCTGCTCATCATAACAAATGACATAAAAATTTTATTTTAATCTAAACTTTTTGTTTGAGGGGAGAGAGACTGCAAATGAAAGACCTACCCTGAAACACTTCAACAATTATCAATTTATCAAAAACTGGGTACTTACAGGAATTGTTATTAGCTTCTGTTTTTATAGCCTTGGTATGTCTATTCGAGTTCTGCTGAGATTTGCTCTGCTCCTCTCCAGTTAGGAGAGCTTTTATTTCGGAGGGGATTTTTCCTTGATCCATTGCCATGCACCACTGCTTGTACTGAAATAATGTAAAATATATTTAAGCAGAATTCAGTCAAGTCCTGTTCAAGAAACATTTATCATATAATTTCTATGTGCAGAGAAATAAAACCAATGGGGATTATACCAAGAAATCATGACGCAATCATAATCTTTGCCATGATAGAGCTTACATGAGGGGGGCAGGGGTCCCACACATAAAACCAGTAACTATACTACAAATGGGTAAATAAAAGCACAGAAAAGAGGTTAAAAGTGCTATTTAAGGTCAAAGATAAAAAGCATTAAGGTTAAGAGGGACTGGGAAAGGCTTAATGCAGAAGGTGGGACTTCAGCTGAGACCTGAAGGAAGCCAAAGAAGCTAGGAGATAAGGAGAGAAAGTACCAAAGCATAGGAGACAGCCAGAGGGAAAACCTCAGAATCCGTAGTTCAAGGACTAGCAAAGAGGTCAGTGTCACTAGACTGCAGAGGAAGTAGAGGTAAGATATAAGACTAAGTAAGTAGGAAGACAGAGTAAGAGACTGAGTAAGGGAGGGGGAACCAGGTTACGAAAGGCTTTGTATTTGATCTGGGAGGTGATAGGGAATTACTGGATTTTAACGAGTGGTAGTAGGAAGGTAATGTGGTCAGACCTGTATTTTAAGAAGAACAATTTTACAGCTGAGCAGAGGATGAAGGGGGAGAAACACAAAGAAGGAAGACCAACCAGTAGGCTATTGAAATAGTCCAGGAATAAAGTGATGGGGACCAGTAACAGGGTAAGCAAGTGTGTCAGAGGAGAGAAAAATGTATATGTAGTAATGGCTAAGTATAAGGAGTATAAATAGTAATGACAGTTCTTTTCATGATAGCAAAGAACTGGAAACTGAAGAACTGGTTATCAGCTGGTGAATGGTTGAACAAGTCACACATATGTATGCGATGGAATGCTACTGTGCTATAAGAAATGATGAAGGAGATGATTTTAGAGAAACCTGAGAAGACTTGTATGAACTGATACAAAGTGAAGTGAGCAGTACCTGAACAATTTATATAATAACAATAATACTGTAAAGACAAACAACTCTGTAAGACAGGAACTCTGCTAAATATAATGGGACCAGTTCCAGAGGACTCATGATAAAACATGCCATCCATTCCCAAAGAAAGAGAGGTGTGAGGGGCAGCTAGGTGGCGCAGTGAATGGAGCACCGGCCCTGGAGTCAGGAGTACCTGAGTTCAAATCCGGCTTCAGACACTTAACACACACACACACACACACACACACACACACACACACACACACACACAAACTAGCCGTGTGACCTTGGGCAAGTCACTTAACCCCAACTGCCCTCCAAAAAGCAAAAAAAAAAAAAAGAAAGAAAGAAAGAGAGGTGTGAGACTCAGTGCAGACAGAAGCACATTCCCCCCGCCCCAACTTGGCTAATGCTGAAATTTGTTTTGCTTGACTATGTTTGTAACAGGTTTTGTTTCTCTTGCTTTCTTAATAGGTAGGGGAGAAGTAGGTGAAGGGGAGAGAATTCAGAACCGAAAATAAAATAGAATTTTTTAAAAAAGGACTAATGTGACAGTACTTGGCATAGACTGGATAAGGGAGACAGGGTGAAAGAGAGTGAAGAGTTAAGGAGAGATAAGACAACAGCTGGAGAGAGAAATCAGAGATAGACAAGCAGATCTAAGAGTCATTTACACAGATCATTGAAATCATGGAAGCTGATAAGATCACTGAGTGAAATATCATAGAGACAAAAGAAAGTAAGATCCAGGACAAAGGCTTGGGAGGATCCCATGGTTGGTGAGGAGAGAACAGAAAGGAAAACCAGGAGAGGGCAGTGTGACCAAAACCATGAGAAAAGAAAGTATAAAGAAGAAAAATGATGATTGAGACTGTCAAAGTCTACAGGGAAGTCAAAAAGGTTGAGAATTGAGAACTAAAATGAATATCATACAGAGGGCAATAGAGTGTGAACAGTCTGCAACATATAACCAACAAACAACTCAGAAAAAACAGAAGTAAAAGATATCATCAAAGAATTAATTCCTTAATCGTTAAGAAAGAGAAGATTGGCTGGTTATGTAGCAAGAATGGAGAATGACAGGTGGATAGTCAAAGAGTTCCTATGAGACCCTCACAACAGCAAAAGAAAACAAGGAAAGCCTCCAGACATTAGGTGGACCCCCTATGGAGAACTTATGGGAGGACATGGATAAGACTTACACAGGATGGGCATGTATGGATGTGTTGTGCTGTGCATCATTAGAGGGAACTCATGAGTCTATGAGATGACATATTTTTTGAGTATATGCCTACCTTTAGAGAGTACCACCCTCTCTTATAGTTAGGTAGGTGAATCTTCTTTCTATAATATTGGGAGGAATGGCGCACGGTATTTCACATAGGACTAATCCCCTTTCTTCCTCAGGTAAAAGAGACCTGGCTACACTTTGCCTAATAAAAGTTCTGAAGAAAGCAAAATGTATTAAGAATCAACAGGGATGTTTTTATGCCGATCACAAACATTTACATGTATTTATATGTTTAAGTTCATATGCCAAGACAGTGTGGTATTCTGAGCAGTGGTATCAAAATCAGTAAGAAATGGTTCTCTGTAAAACAGACTGATTTAGAAAACCACATGTTAACATTATCCAAGCTGTATTTTTATTCATTTTGTTAAACATTTCCCAATTACATTTTATCTAGTTCAAGCACTTGGGCGTTTTTCCTGTGAGTTTAACACCTCTTGACTGTAGTAAATAAAGCGGGATTCAAGAGTCTAAAACGTGGACTCTTATTTCAGGCAGCTACTAGCTGTGTGACCCAGAGCAACTCACTTAACCTCTCTCTGCTTCAGCTCCCTCATCTGAAAAATGGCAATAATACAGCATACTTACCACAAGAGGTTATCATGTGGATCAAATTAAATTTTGTAAAGCACTTTATAAACATTAAAGCACTATTATAAAATGTAAGAAAACCCCCATTCTGCCATTTAGTAACTGATCCTAGGCAAATTTCACCCTTCTTCCTCCATTCTACACATCTATTCCTTCTCTTTCCCCTCTTCAACACCTCAGAATGGAAATGATCCACTCTCAGGAACTTTATTTTTCTTATTTAACTCCATTAATAACCTTCAAAAACATTAAGGTTCTGAAGGAATACTTGTTCCTTTTCCCCTTATTTCAATATTAGTATTACATCACCATATACTTCCTTTTAATTATACAAATAAATTTACTTTTCTACGTTTCTCTACACTCTTGTGTTTATATTTCAAAATTCCTACTCATATCTGTTTTTTTTCATCAGAAATTTTTGAAAGTTTAAAAGTCCTTTAAAAATCCATTCCCTTCTCCCCTCCCCCTGATAAAACTACACTCAGCTTTGCAGGGTAAGTTATTCTTGGTTGCAAGTCTATCTCTTTCGACATCAGGAACATTGTATACAAAGATTTCCTCTCAATTTAACTAGTCACACCAGGTCTCATATGGTCCTTACTATATACCCTTTGGATGCTTGTACTATTTTTTCTTTGACCTGAGAAGTCTGGATTTGGCTATGGCATTCTTGAACTTTTCTTTTTGGAGTTCCTTTCAGAAGGTGATTGGCGGATTCTTCCTCTTTTCACTTTGCCCTCTGACTCTAATAAAGCTGGGCAATTTTCATTTATGATTTCTTGAAATGGAGTATCCAGGTCTTTCTTTTTTTCTTGTCATGGTTTTCAAGGAGACAATGATTCTTAAATATCCTTGACCTGTCTTCCAGTGATCTCTACCCTCTTTAGAATTATCAAAACATTTTGTTCATACACTCACCATATACCTTTTGTACCAACTATAAGGACCTCAAGAGCAAGAACTATTTATTTATTTTTCTTTCTACTTCAGTGTCTCACAAGATGTTCTATAATCAATAAATGCATGTAAGATAAAGAGAAATCTATAAATTGCTCCTACAAAAATCTTCCCCACATACAATTTTCAGTAGGACATTAATACTCCAGTACAATGATTCACCCTATATATTAAGTTCAAGTTCCTCAGCTTGGCATTCAAAATCTTCTAACCTTATATTCTCCACTTTAATAAGCCATTTTTGTTCTGTCTACACAAATCCAGCACTTCAACTACATTATTTTGTTCTTCCACTACCAAGCTCACAATACATAAACGTGAAGTACTATTATTCTGCCTCCCCACAAATTATCATACCTCAGAGGATGGCTGGTGAGAGTACACTGGAATGTCAACCACATAGCTTGCAAAACTCTCTAGTGTGGGCCAAACCAGATTAACATGTAACTGGGAAATGTTACACAAAAAAGTGAAAATACAATAAGATATAGGTAATGTTAATTTGTGGTTTTCTAAGTTGATAGGCAGCCACAGGGATCCACTTCTATTTGAGTATGAGGCCACTCATCTACACTATAGAGTACCTAACACATTTTCTACTCTGCCATAAACTAAATTTGTTGTCCTTTTGGCTAAGTGAATGGAGAGAGGCACTGGATTAGAAATAAAGCTAAAATGAACAAAATATAGATGCCTTACCATTTCCAGTTCTTCTCGGAGACCACAGATGGCTCTCTCCCGACTAGACACCAATTCTTCCAGATACTGATACCTCAGCTTCTTTCTGGCCCTGCATTCTCTCGCACTCTGTCGGCTTCTCTCAAGCTTTGCCTTCAAGTCAATTTTCGCTGGCTTCCGACCACGTTTGCCTGGTTTCTTTACTTTGCCTCCAACTACCTGCAGGAAAAAAGAAAAAAATATCAATCATTCCCCTACCAATAGGATTAGGATGTAGTCTATTTACCAGTCTTTTCCTGGCAGGGGAGGGAGAAGCAGTTGAGGCTAAGGGGCTGGCCCAGGGTCACACAGTTAAGCGTTTGAGGCCACATTGGAACTCTGGTCCTTATGATTACCAGGTCCAGTGCTCTATCCACTGCACCACCTAGCTGCTCCTCTGTTACCAGCTGTGTGACTAATATTACATGTTGGCAAAAAGGACACATTAAAAATAATAGTAAGGGATAAGTTAACAAAATCAAGGAAGCAAGATCCTATCAAATGAACTACAGATGTGAGCCTCACACAGATTTTTTTTAATGACCGATTTTTTTTTTAATCCCCTAAGACATAGGGGACAAAAAAACCCAGACTTTGATATTATTAAAATGTAATATTTTTTAATAGAAGTTATGAAATTGACACTTTTTTTTAAAAGAAAGACTAGCTCACCTAGATATATTTAGCTTTGTTGCTACCCTTCAAATCTATTCGAGTTCAAAGGTATCAAAAGAAAATCATGTGTTTCAGAAAGTGTTCTTTTCTTTTTTAGGGACAGAGACAGAAGTCTAGAAAATTTTTATACGTTCAGAGTTTTCCTTACTCCCACATTCCAGAGAAACTTTGCCTGTCCTGCCATTCATAAGCACAGAATCACAGAATCACAAAATCACACAAGTTGCAACAGACCATAAATCACCTAGTCTACCCACATACCAGCTGCATGAGTACCCTCTATAACACCCCTGACAACTGGTCATTCAGTCTCAGTCTGAACTCCATTGATGTGGAACGCACTATTGTATGAGGTAACCCATTTTATTTTTGGATAGCATTAGTATGAATTTCTTCCTTACAGCAAATTCAACTTTATTCCTTTGTAACTTGTATCTACTAATTCTAATTTTGTCCTCTAAAGAGTCATAGAAAATAAATGTAATCCCTGTTCCTCATAATAGCCCTTCACGTATGTACTCATGGCTATCATATCCCTCATTAAAGCCTTTTAATTTCCAGATTAAAATCCTCAGTTCCTTTAATGATTCTTACTTTACATGGCATAAAATGATCATAATAATTCTGGTCACCCTCCTCTGGAAATGTGACACCTGAAACATTACACAACACTGCATAGAACAAAATTATAAGACTATAACCACTGTTATTCTGGACACTACAGTACATTCTTATTCATACAGTCTAAGATTACATTTGGTTTCAGAGTGTTTTTTTTTTCAAATCACATCACACTAATAACTCCAACAAAGGTTTTAGTCAATTAAAACTCAAATTTTTTTCATACAAAAAAATTAAGCCACACAATTATACTGAAACTAAGTTCACGACTTTACATTTATCCCTCTTTCATATCTTTTTGCTTTAGTCTATCATCCCAGAATACCAGGAGCTTTTTGGAATTTGTTCCCCAAAGCATTACATAGCTTGAAAATTTCAATCACCTACAAATCTGTTAATTATGCCATCCATATATTCATTCAAGTGATCAATAAAAATTCTGATGAGGAATGGGTCAAAGGCAGAACCACATGGTAAAACCACTACATATCTCCTACTAGACTCTGTTCATAAGGATACCATGAGAGACTAATATCTCCCATCAATCCAGATGTTTTACATAAACAGAATCCCCACATCTTCCAATTATCTTCCTGGACACATTTTAGGTGACTAGAACATGTTTAAAGTTGAAAAATGAGGACTTCTAGACAAGATGACATAGGGAATGGCTGCAAATGAATCAGGGTCCTTAAATTAACTAGCTCAGGTCCTCATCACTTCTCTTACTTAGACTATCACAATAGTTTCCTAGTTGTGAACGGGTCCAAACAATCTCGAAATCAACTGGAAGTATGCTTTAAAAAACTAACTCAAATATCTACATCCTTTGATTCAGTGATCCCACTGCTAGGCATATACACCATGGTCACAGAAAGGTCTCATATACACGAAAAATTTATAGCAAAACTTTTTGTAGTAGCAAGGAAATGGAAACAAGATGCTAGTCAATTGGGGAATAGCTAAACAAATAGAAGAGGAATGGGTAAAGAATACTTCTTAAAATTAAAGAAGGAGGGGATACCCATCAAGTGGGGAATGGCTGAACAAGTTGTGGTATATGAGTGTAATACCATTGGGCTCTAAGAAATGATAAGCAGGCAGATTTCAGGAAAACCTGGAAACACATGAACTGATGCTGAGTGCAATAAGCACAAACAAGAGAACGTTGTACACTGTAATAGCGACAATGTGTGAGGACCATTAGCTCTTCTCAGCAATACAATGATCTAAGACAAGTGCAAAAGAGTCATGATGGAAAAAGCTATCTACATTCAGAGAAAGAACTATGGAGTCTGACCAAAGACTGAAGCATAATATTTTCTCTATTTCTTTTCCTTGTGGCTTTCCCCTTTTGTTCTGATTCTTCTTTCACAGTATGATTAATGTGGAAATATGTTTAATATGATTGTACAAGTATAACCTGTATCAGGTTGCCTGCTGTCTGGGGAGGTGGAGAGAAAAAATTTTGGAACTCAAAATCTTTATAAAAGTGAATATTGAAACTATCTTTATGTGTAATCAGAAAAAATAAAATACTATTAGTGAAGGGAGGGGAAGCAATCAGAGTAAAATGAAGACTGATATATTGGTTGCTTTTCCTCTCATAAAAACAAACAAAAAGAAGTGGAGAATTAAAGCTATTATCTAGAAAAAAAAAATTGAAGAGGCCTGTTATGCTTCCAGGTTCAGATTAATGTCCCACTTCAATGAACCTGGGACTGATTCGGACCCAGTTTATCAGAAGTAATTTAAGCTCTTAAAAAATAATTACACCACAAAGTGAGATCAGTTAGGCTCTACAAATGAAGAAACAGAGACGTTGAAAAGTTAAGTGTCTTGTTCAAAGTTGTACAGTGCATCAATGAAATAAACAAGAACTGACTCCTCATGTCTTGAGATTCTAATAGCTTTTCTAAGCACAAAATCAGGTGACTTTTGTATAAAAAAGACAGCAAAAATATAGGTACATGAAAATCATTTTAATAATAAGTAATTTTAATTTCTTTTAAAGTTTAAAAACTAATGATACACAATTTCATTCTATATCATAGTTTCTCAAACAATGCAATGATTTATTTATTCTGCCCAATCACTGCCACACAGCCAAAGAAAACAACAGGATATATCAATGTCAGTCAGTCAATAAATATTTATTAAATGACTACCATGTGTCAGACACTGTGCTAAAGATATAAAAGAGTAGGGAAGATAGTCCTTGCCCTCAAGAAGCTCACAATCTAATGAGGGAGACAACAAGCAAGCAAAAATACACAAACAAGCTATGTATAATATAAGAAATAATTAAAAGAGGGGAAAAAACTAAAATTAAGAAGGCTGATAAAGGGTTCCTATAGAAGACTGGATTTTAGTTGAGACTTAAAGGAAGCTAGAGAAGCTCAGAGAAGCTTAGGTGACTTGTTCAAGGTCACATAGTCATTGGTGGTACTAGGGATGAGACTTAAGATCCTCCTGACTCTAACTCCAGCACTCTATTTTGTCATTCTGCTTCCATCAGGATAACGAAACAAAAAATTTTTGAAGGATGTCACATATTGGTCAGTGACATTACCTCTTTACTGGAAAATGTGACAAATAAACAGAAAAATTTATAAAATGCACCATGTGACAACAGAATGCAAGTTGTAATTATAGATATCTTCATTCCTGTGGAGGAACTATTCTAACATTTATAACAGATGATTTCTAAGAACTTTTGATTGCTTATGTCATTAGGACTACAGTGTTCTGTTATAATCAGCAAAGGAGGAACAACTTGACCTTCCTGGCTCTCAAGGCCTGAAAAGAAAGACAAGATATCTCAGGAAGTAGAAGGTTAAAAAGAGCCTTCCCTTTAGTGGTGCAGGTATGTGAACTGGCAAGGCAAAAAAAAAAATCCATAAGTTGTTTCATCTTTTAGAAATTTAACAAGAATAAGTTTAAGAAGTACGGAAAATATATTTAGGAAAGGTACAGCTTTAGTTCAAGAGCAAAACAGATCCTTGGATCTTCTCATTTGCCATGGTGGTAGGCCCAATCAGAAAGGTATGTTGACTGCACAGCAACAGAGGGTCCATCAAGTCTGAGAAGCTCCACTGCCTTGTGCACTGGACTTTTTATGTCTTAGAATGTGACTTGGAAGCTATGCTAGCAATTCTGGACCAATTAAAGATGAATTCATTGTCTTTTTGAGAGAAAATCAGTCCAAGGTGTGTGACTTAATGGATATTTTTTCTCCCACAGGGAGAATTTCCCTTTCCTCTTTTGTTGCTGGTACCATAAAGATGAATTCTCAAGGCATCTCTCTCTAAAGGAGATATGCAGGGCAGTTAAAGAAGGACCACTTCTACTGTTCCAGACTGACTTTTTTTGTGTTATGGCCTACTTTGAATGTCTGGAAAAGTATATGGATCCCTAATCAGAATAATGTTTTTTAATTGCACAAAATAAAATACAAAGGACTACACAGATAAAAAAGTTAGTAAAAACAAAGATGTAATCAGTCCATGGGCCCCAGGTTAAGAACTTCTGTTCCAAAAACAGGAAGTACAAAATTTCATCTTTAAACAAAGTTCTTTCCCCTCTGCCAGCAAAATGAAAACACATTAAAAGGGGGTGGTACAAGTCAAAAATGGAAGGACAAAATGCTTACAAAAGTAGTCAGAGGTAAATGATCACACTATATGCTTCCTAGCCCTATAGAACACAAGTTTCAATGAACTTTTAAAAATCTACTATATACTGATAAAGATATGAAAAATCTTTTCTGTTTTCCAGCCTGGTCACTGTCCTTCATCACCATCCGACAAGAGTTAAACCAGGATAATTCACACTGTGACCCCAAACCAAAATAACCAAATAAAGCTTATAGAACAAATTCTAGTAAAGTTTTATAAAAATCTGTTGTGTACTATTTAGAGTCAATCAAAACTAGATGATGTGGAATTCAACAGATCATCCTTGGGACCTCAGGAAGGGGAAAGGATATGCCAATGAAAAAATATGAGATCTAAAAAAAAAAACAACCAGATGTTTAGGAAAAGCTCAATGTTTTATGTATTCTGAACTCCAGTCCCACTTCAAAATAATCAATTTCTAATTCTGTCACATAAACCTGATCTTTTGAGTTTTCATTTTTATTCTTCTCATTCCCTAAATATAAGTTCTTTTCTGGAAAGAACCTATCAACAGGTAATGAGGAAAGGCAGCCTGGAATAGTACTAGATTTAGACTTGTGGACCTGGGTTCAAATCCCCACTGTCAACCATCTGTGCAACACTGAAAAGGTCATATCATTTCCCTGGGCCTCAGTTTCTTAGATGTAAAAAAGGGAAGGGGAAACGAACTAAATTAACCTCTGAGATCCTTTCCTGTTCCTATGATCCTATGATTTCAAGACTTCTCCAGATACTTTGGTGGTTCCTTAATCCTGTCTGAACTTTCATGCACTACAATTCCAATCAATGACAGCAAGTAAAATGATGGTTGCAATGTGTCCATAACTAATATTTTTCTTTCCACGTCCCAATGACTTTTGCCTATGGGGTTGAAATTCCATTACCTTTAAAAATGAACTTCATTGAGTTAACTTAATATTCAAAAGAGAGACTACCCCTTCTTTGGATTATCAGTGAGAAACTTATGGCCTAGGCCACTGTCACATTTGCCACAGGATACCTTTAAGGTTTCTGGTCACTGGCACACTAAAAGTTTTTGTTTTTTGCATTTGTTTTTCTAATTACATGGAAAAATACTTTTTAACATTTATTTCTTTTAAATTTTGAGTTCCAAATTCTCTCCTGCCTTCCCATTCCCCCTCCTGGAGAAGGTAATTTGGATGCCTTCATTCCTGCACTGTCATGCAAAACACAGCTTCATATTAGCTATGTTGCAAAAGAAAACAGATGAAAAATAAAGTTTTTTTTTTAAGTGTGCTTAAATCTCTACTCTGACTCCATCATTTCTTTCTCTGGAGGTAGATAGCATTTTTCACCATAAGTCCTTCAAAACTGTCTTGGGTCACTCTATTGCTGAAAACAGCTAAGTTATCACAGCTGATCATCACACAGTATTTCTGTTAACTCTGTACAATGTTCTGGTTTTGTTCGCTTTGCATCAGTACACAGAAGCTCAATTTTTTTTTCCCTGAAACCATCCTGCTCATCATTTTTCACAGTATCCCATTACATTCATATGCCACAACTAGTTCAGTCATTCCCAAACTGATGGGCATCCCATAAATTTCCAATTCTTTACCATCAAAAAAAGAGAGGCTATAAATATTTTTGTACATATAGATTCTTCTCTTTCCCTTTTTAAAAAATCTCTTTAGGATACACACCTAGTAGTGGTATTGCTTAGTCAAAGTTTCCTAATATAGTTCCAAACTGTTCTCCAGAATGGTTGGATCAGTTCACAATTCCACCCACAATGCATTAGTGTCCCAATTTTTCCACATCCCCTTCAACATCTGTCATTTTGTTATTCTGTCATATTAACCAATCTGACAGGTGTGAAGTAGCACTTCAGAGTTGTTTTAATTTGCACTTTTCTAATCAATAATGATTTATAGCATTTTTTCATGATTATAAGTAGCTTTGATTTCTTCTTCTGATAACTGTCTTTTCATATCCTTTCACCATTTATCAATTGGGGAATGACTCATTTTTATAAACTGGACTCATACACTGGAGATTTTGATGCACTGTAAACATGTATTGTCTCACTCAAGGTTAGCCACGGTGAATAAACAATTAGAAAAGAGCTCATAACCTCACTTGGGACACACAGAGATGCCTAGCTTGAAGTGGTTCTAGAAAACTTCCCCACTAGGGAAGGTACCAAAGGGACATGGCAACCACAATTCAGACTCTGGCTCCTTCTGGGGGACTTAATATTCTCTCAGCTCCACTCCTCTAGGTCCCTCTGTAAATTCTTCCTCCAGTTCTAAGCTTGGATTCTTCAGCAAGCCTTGCCCTAATTTATTTTTTGCTAGAGACTTTCTTCTACATATTTTTATACTTCACTAGCACTCAGACTGTCCATCTGTTATTCCTCACTTTCATATGTCCAACCAAACCATCTCCTTTTCTCATCTTCATACATTTATTATATCATAACCCTTGTCACTTCTGGAGTAGAACTCTTTACTGCAAATGTACATGGCCAAATTGCAGTCACCTTTCTACTGCCCTTTGGACTATCTAAAACTTGATTCCTAAGAGACTGTGGTGCTCCACCATTTACAACCCTATAGTATTACCTCAACAGTATCTGTGTTGAAATTATGGGTCTTTGTGCTAGGACATTTTCGAAGGGTAAGAAGAACTGTGCAACTTTCCACATTCAATCCAGACTGCTCTCTTGCTCCTATTTAAACCTGTTCCCAACTCATTGCCCAATTCATTGTGCTTGTCCCAAATACATGCTTCAAAAACAAAGGTTTGCCACTTTAAAACTTAAAAGTATCCCTCAGCCAAGAATCTAAAATATCACGAAAACAAGTTTCATAGTGACCATCTTTTAGAAGAGAGAGACAAAAAAAAGAAAAAAGAAAAAGGAAGTGATGTGTATAAAATGTGATCAGGACCACAGTTTTTGGATTCTGCAACCCTCACTCTACACTAAAAACCCTCTCTTGGTCTGTCAGTGTGTATCTCTCTTGTTGCCAACTTCAACCTTAAACAAAGGAAAAACTTTGCTTAGTTCTTTGTGCTTCTTTGTCTGTTTATGTTTTTCTTTGTTTAGTCTGTCTCTGTGGTCAAAGCAGAGGACACAAAGACTACAAATCAAAGTTACTCCCGAAAAAAAGAAAAGAAGGAAAGGGTGGGAAGGAAAGAAGGAGGTAGAGATGGACAGAGAAGGAAAACAAGGAATGAAGAGAGGGAGAGAGACACAGAGAGAGAGAAATCCTCACTTGATGTAATGCCAATGTGATGCCCATAGCAGCTGCTATGAATATGCATACATATTTCCAGGGTAAATTTGCAAAATATAATAAACTCTCTACTTAGTATAAAAGATCAAGTTCAAAAAAGTAGCAATGATGATCACAGGTAGTAACCATGATTTTATCGGTTCTTTGCCACAGAACAAAAAATATGCAGGGTCAGATTTTAAAAACCCACATATTAATCCAAGTCACTTGGAAAATTAATTAGCTCACCATCATAAATTGATGATATGATCAGATTTAAGTGACATTTAAATCATGTCCCCTTGAAGGTTGTTTTAATATTGTGGTTCCCCATGCTTATTAAGAGTCTTGCTAATTATTTATGATCTCTCGAATTTATCCCTTCTTCTTTGTTCCCCCTGTTCCCACTCCAGTACAGGGACGCCTACATTACTTTCCTAGCTGGTCTCTCTGCCTCCAGACTTCTCCTTAGTCTAATTCATTCCATACATTGCCACTAGATTAATCTTCTTACAACAACTCTTTGATTATGTCAGTCTTACTTAAGAACTTAGAATGGTTTCCCCATTGCCTACTGAATCAATTCCAAATGCATCAGTACAACAGTTGAGGCTTGCCATCCAACCTCCACTACCACTTCCCCACCAGTCTTCTCTCTCTTCTCTAACAAGAATTCTGAGATTCAGTCCAGCTAGTCTCTGAGACATACTCACCATGCTTATTTCTATCTCTACATCTTTACTTATGGTTTGTTCTCCTTTTCCTTATTCTCCCCAGTACCCTAAATGTTCTCCCTTTCTTCTCTTCAACAATGCAAATCCTATACTTCCTTCAAAACCTGGTTAAAGATCAACTCTTCCAAGATGACTTCCCTTCCCAATGGCACTTCCCTTTTTCACACTCCTGCTATCCTTAGGGTTGGCATCACATAGCATACAATTTAAATAAAATACTGTCTCTGACTTCTTGGAGTATTACCCCAAAACTATCAAGCTAGGAAAATGATAGACTATTAGTAGACTTTAGACTGTGGCTTGATGATATCTAGAATACTGAAGAAGAGGAGCAGTACGAGAGTGAAAGTCACGATTTAAATAATAAACTATGACAAAAGTTTTTCATGTGATTCCTGACCTCCAAAGACTGGATATTTCAATTTTGTATTGCAGTCATGGTAGGTAAGAGAAGGTGGATTTTCTTAAAACATGCATTAGCATACTTGCCTGTTTTATGAGAGCAGCAGCTTGTGGCTATGTATAATCTCCAGCATTCCACTTCTAGTTTCATGAACTAAGAAAGCTGTAGAACTGCACAACTCTTGGAATTACATGGTGGCCCCTTTAATGAAAAAATATTTTCTGAACATCTAGTATAATACTATGCTAGGGCAGGTAGGTAGTTCAAAGGATAGGGTGCTGGACCTAGACTCAGGAAGGCTCATCTTCTGAGTTCAGATTTGGCCTCAGGCACTTACTTGCTGTGTGACCCTAAGCAAATCACTTAATCCTGTTTGCTTCAGTTTCTTCATCTGTCAAAAGACCTGGAGAAGGAAATGGAAAACCACTACAGTATCTTTGCTAGGGCCAGGAAGAGTTGGACACAACTGAAATGACTGAACAACAACAACAGGTACTGAAATATCTGAGAAATATTTCGTTTCGGGGGCGGAGTCAAGATGGCAGCATTAAAACAGGAAAACGCCACAGCTCACACATAGCCAACAAAAGTACCCATAAAATATGACTCTAAACAAATTTTAGGGCTCCAAAACTCACATAAAAATACAGAAAACACATATCTCACTGAAGCTGCTCGGCAGGAAGGGCTCACTGCAGCACACTGGGAGCCTAAACCGGCCCAGCCTGAAATTGCGGCTTGGCCCTGGGGCAGCCAGGATGAGGCAGCACAGGAGCTTCAGGAGAGTGGATCAGCAGCAGCTATGGCAGTTTCCAGAATTATCATGCCATAAGAAACAAGGACTAAGTGAAAGGTCAGAGGAACTCAGCTAAATTTGGGGAAGAAAAGCAGTCTGGTCAAACTGCCTCCAGGGCAAGAAAGCGGCAGAACCAGCAGCCCTGCCGCCACCTCCACATAGCTGCTTCAGAGCTCCTGGCTTGCAGACTGCAGGGGGGCTAAGCGATCATTCAGAGGCTAAGTGCTCTTGTGTTGAGCAGCCTGGATCCGGATCGTGGTCTTGGGTGGTGGTCCTGGGGTGCGTTTTTAGTAAGCCAAAGCCGGTGGGGGCTGTAGTAGCCCCCTAATAGCTCCAGCAGCTATGAAAACCCCAGCAATTTGGGACAGAGCTTTCCCCTCTGGAAGCAGAGTTAAAAAGATAAATAATTCACTGGCAACATGAGCAGGCAAAGTAAGAACAGCAATCAAACTCTAGAATCCTTTTTTTGGGGACATAAAGAATCAAAGCATGAAACGGGAGGAAGAACTCCCACACCAAAAACTTCCAAGAAACACAAAGGCTACGTACAAGCTATAGACAGCTTAAGAAGGATTTTGAAAACCAAATAAGAGAAGTGGAGGAAAAATTGGGAAGAGAAATGAGAATGATGCAAGAAAATCATGAAAAGAGAGTTAACAACCTGACTAAAGAAAATAACACCTTAAAAACAGATTAACTCAAATGGCAAAAGAGGCCCAAAAAGCCAATGAAGAGAAGAATGCCTTAAAAAGTCAAATTTCCCAGATGGAAAAAGAATCTCAAAAGCATTCTGAAGAGAATAATTCCTTCAGAATTATAGTGGAGCAAATGGAAGCAAATGACTTTATGAGAAATCAAGATACTATTAAACAGATCCAAACAAATGACAAATAGA
>CM053597.1:155679403-155695634 GCA_028646575.1 Pseudocheirus occidentalis
ACTTATCAAAGTTGAACTATTTACATGCCAACATGGAAAAATGATAATAGTAATTTATGAAACCTTTCTCAGTATGAGGATAGGTGAAGGGAATACAAATGTATATATACGTAAACCTACACATATGTCTATATAGGAGGGCATATATATGCGTATGAATATATATCTGAGTATGTGTATATATGAGTTCACAGAGGGCACAGGATCAATTGAGAAGTGAGGGGGACAGAGGGAGAACAGCAGCATGAAACTGAATATAGATCAGTGCACTACTAGAAAAATAACTCAATATCCACTTCATTAATGACAGCTTATAGTTATATTCTTTATAGGCAAATATACTTGCCTGATCTCTCCCCAATAATACCAATGATACAACCCACACATACATTTCTCTCCCTTCCTACTTGCATCATTCTTTTTTCTTTTTTTCTTATCTTTTCAAGAGGTAACACAGGAGATATGGGATGGACTTGGAAGTCATGAAGCCAAGTACTTGCCTCTGATACTTGCTAGCCATGACCCTGGGCAAACTGCATAACTCATCTGGACTTCAATTTCCCTATCTACAAAATGGGGATAATACCAGTAGTACCTACTTCACCAAGTGGCTGTGAGGATCAGCTTAGATAACATATACAGACTTTGGAGGAAAAAGGTTATACATGTCAATACTGCCACTTTATGACTTTGAACAAGTATCCCATAAAAGGAGGGGAGGGTCAGACTAAGGGATTTCCATGGTCCCTTCCAGCTCTAATGCTTCAGTACAATGGGCAGATGGGAGAGCTACAGAGGTCTGAGACTCATCTCTTCTACAACCCTAACAAGGAGCTGTCTTTTCAGTATTGAAATGCCCAGAGGCATAGTCCAATTTAGTTTCAAACAGCATAAACTTTGTTTTTAGTTCAGTGTGAATGAATGACTGACAAAGAAAAAATAAAACAAAATCAAAAGAATGAAAAAAATAGAAGAGAATATGAAACATCTCATCAGAAAAACATGTGATCTGGAGAAGAGACAGAGGAGACATAATACAAGAATACTCAAAATGCCTGAGAATTACAATAAAAAAAGAATCTTAATACAATTTTACAAGAAATTATCAAGAAAAATTGCCCAGAAGTTCTAGAACAAGAAGAGAAAGCAGAAGACCCACTGATCACCACCTGAAAGAGATCCCAGAAGGAAAACTTACAGGAATATCATACCCAAGTTTCAAAGCTCTCAGATTAAGGAGAAAATACTGGAAGCAACAAGAAAAAAAAAAATCAAAATATCGTGAAGATACAAGACCTAGCAGTGACTATTTCGAATGACCATAGTTCTTGGAATACTGTATGTCGTAGAGCAAAAGAGCTGGGGTTACAACCAAAGGTAACTTACCCAGCAAAGTTAAGTGTGATCTTGAATGAAAAAAAAAACGGAAATTTAACCAACTGAAAGACTTTCCGGTATTTGTGACAAAAATAGCAGAACTTAAGGGAAAATTCGACATATAATATCCAGGAGAAATATAAAGTAAACATTAAGGACTAATTATATGGGACTAAATAAGGTCAAATCATTGACTTCTTATATATGAAACTATTATCAGATCTTTTATGACTGTCATTTTTATTAGGGTAGTTTGAAAGAAAGGCTTAGGTTGAGCTGAGTGTGATGGGGTGATTCTAAAAAAAACTTTAGGGAGAAAAAAAGGAAAAATTATCCCATACAAAGGAGGTAAAAAAGGAAAAAAGCTAGTGCGGGGAGGGTGGGTAGTGCTGAAACCTTACTTTCATCAGGAATGGGCTAAAAAGGTAACAACATATACATTTAGAAGGTATATGAAGTCTCCTAAATTTCTAAATTCAAAAAGAAATAAGAGGGCAAGGATATAGGGTGAGGATGCGGGAGGAATTCTTAGAAGGGTGAGTAAGTTAAGGAACAGGAGCATGTGGAAGTAAAGCAGAGGAGTGAAGAAGATGGGAATAGGGTGAGAAAGACAGTGAGGATAGTGAGGAAAAAGAGGAAGGAGGAAAATATACAAGCAATTATAACTTAGAATGTGTGAATTCACTTCAGTGCTTCACTGCACCTGGAGGGTGGGGGGAAGGAAGGGAAAAAAATAAAGTACAAAGTGCACAGCAAAAAAAACAAAAGAAAACCTATAGGAAAACAAGGAAAAGCTGGATAGCTTTGAAAACAAGGTAGTATTTATTATACACTTTATATTGAATCCTTTCTTATGTTCTGCTGGGTACATGATAATTTTTTCTCTTTTTGTATTTAAGTTTAAATGAAATTTAAAAATTTAAAATAAAAAGGAATGAATGTGCCTTTTGCTACCAATATGACCCTACCAAGACCACTCTGGCAGATTAGTGGAGAGACTTGAGGCAGAGAGATCAAACAGAACAGTCTGAGGGGTAAGGGCCTACTTCAAGGTAGCAGTTGTATAAGTGGAGAGGCAGGGACAGATACAAGAGATAATGTGAAGGTAGAAATGACAAAATGATTGAAGAGGTGGTATAAGAATGAGGATGAGACTGCAAGCCTAGGTGACTGTAAAGATGGTGGTAGCTTCAACAATAAAAGGGAAGTTTAGAAAAGGGGTGGATTTTAGGAAAAGATAACAAGTTGTCTTTTGAATACCTTGAATTAAGATACCTATGTGATCCAGTTCAAGATTCCCAGAGCCAGTTCAAAACTTTACTTTTCTCAAGACTCCCACATGACCTGACCCTCCCTCCACTTCACCCTTTCAGCAGAGAACCTCAACTTCATACTTGAGGAAGAAAACTAAGGCCATTTATCCAGAGCTCCACCTTCTCTCCTGATTTGCAACTCAAAACCTCTAGACATTATCTCACATTCTCTTCTCTTCAGTTTCTGGAGAAGATGGAGCTCCTGTCATCAAGGTCAACACCTCTATTTGTTTCAAATTCAGTTGCTTCATCTGGTTTTGAAAGCCCTTCATAACCTGATCGTCCCCTTCTACCTTTCTGGACTTCTTACATCTTACTCACTTTCACTTATTTTGCCACATAGTAACACTGACCTTACTGTTCTTCCCACATTATACTTCATCTCCCGACTCCAGGAGTTTTCACCAGCTATCTCCCATATCTGGAATTCTTTCCCTCCTCATTTCCACCCCCTAACTTTCTCTTCAAATCTCAGTTAAAGTCTCACTTTCTGCAAGAAGTCTTTCCCCATCTCTTTAATATTAGCACCATGTCTCTGAGATCACTTCAACTTAGCCCTTAAATACCTTGTTTGTACATAGTTGTCTGCATGTTGTTGCCTCTATCAGACAGTTCCTTCAGAGAATGGGCTGTTTTTAGCCTTTCTTTATATTCCAGTACTTATTCAGCACAGTGCCTGGCACATAGCAGGGCTTTAAAAAATTATAACTGACTGATCCTTTATAACTCACTGATACCTCCTTTCCTATGATTCTCTTCTTTATCAATCAAATTCCTAGAAATGGCTGCTTCCTCCTCTTCCTCTTTTCATCTGAATACTCTCTCTCTTCTCAAGGTTTTTAATGACACTGCTTTCTTCTAGTTCTAGGTCCTTATGGCTGGCTGGCTCCTCCTTGTCAATATCCCTTGTTGAACCAATCAAACAAGTTTTTTTTCCCTGGTTCTGATTATTTTTCTTTTCATCAGTTCATATGTTTTTTTATGCGTCTTATATTCATCATAGTCATTGCTTTCTAAAGTGCAGTAATATTCCATTACATTCAGGGACTACACCTTGTTTATCCATTCCCAATTGCTAGGGAATGGCTTTGGTTTCAATTTTTTGCTACTATAAATATTTTAATGTATAGAGGACCTTTTTTTTCATTCTTTTTAACCACCGACCTTCTGAGGTTATATGAATAGCAGTAGAATCTCTGGGTCAAAGGATATGTATATTTGAGTCACTTTCTTAGTATGTTTCTAAATTACTTTCCACAATTGTGGAATTCACATTTTTACCAACAGTGCATTAAATGTGCCTAATTTTCCACAACCCATCCAGTCTCCTACTTTTTTAAAAAATTACTTCCCTTCAACAAGTATTTATTATAAAAGTTTAATACGCAAGAAGCACTTTACCCCATAACTGACGGTATACCTAAAGGCTCTGTTTTGGGACTTCTAATTGCTCTATATATTCTTTTTCTTGGTGATCTCATTATTTAAATTATAATCTCTACACAGATGACTCCAAAATATAGATCTGATTCTACTCTCTCTCCTGAGCTCCAGTTCTGTAACACCAACTGTCTACTGTACATTTCAAACTGCATATCCAGTAGACCTTTCAAACTCAGCATGTCATGAATGGAAGTCATAGTCTTTCCACCAAAATCTGCCCTTCTTCCTAACTACCCTACTTCTATGAAGGGTACTACTACCATTCTTAGTGACACCCAAGTTTATAATCTCAACATCATCCTCAACTCTTCTCTCCCCTCTCACTCCAAATAGACAATTAGTTGTCTGGTCTTATCAGCTCTACTTCCAAAACATTTCTAGCTCAAATACCATAACCACCCTATTTCCTTCCCTTATCATTTCTCACCTGAACTACTGAAGTAATAGATTTTTCTTTGGTCTCCTGCCTCTAGTCACTTCCTACACCAATCCATACCCCACAAAACTACCAAAGTGATATTCCTAAAGCAAATTGGAAAATAATAAAAAACAAAACAAAAACAAAAAACAACTCCAGTGGTTCCTGACTGCCTCTAAGATCAAATACAAACCCCTTTATTTGGCATTTAAAGCCCTTCATAATACAACACTAGTCTGCCTTTCCAGACTCATTATACATTTCTCTCCTTCATATATACTACGCTCCAGCCAAACTGATCTATTTGCTTATCTTCATACATGATATTCTGTCTCTGGAAACAGTTCATTTCTAGTCTCTGCCTTTGCATTGGCTGGCCTCTGGGCCTGAAACACTTTTTTCCTCTGTTTCTTAGAATCTTTTGTTGTTCAGTCATTTTCAGTTTTGTCCAACTCTTCATGACCCCTTTTTTTTTGGACAGAGGATTTTTTTGGCAGTGGCTTGCCATTTCATTCTGTAGCTTATTTTACAGATGAGGAAACTGAGGCAAACAGGGTTAAGTGACTTGCCCAGAGGCATAGAGCTAGTAATTCTCTGAGGTCAAATTTGAACACAGGCCTTCCTGAATGCAAGTCCACCACTCTACCCACTGGGCTACCTGGCTGCTCCTTAGAATCTTTAGCTTCCTTCAAAGCTCACCTGACCCATCATCCACTATGTAATACTGCTGCTATCTCCCCAACCCTAAAATTAACTTGAATTTACTTCGTGTCTACTTATGTGCACCTCTCATTTCTCACATAGCATGTAAGCTCTTTGAGGGCAGACTGTTTCATTTTTTTCTTTGTCCGTAATATTTAAGTCCAATGCCTGAACATTGGTGGACACTTGATAACTACCTGGTGATTAAGAGGAAAGTTATTTTTTTAATTATCATAAACCTACTTCAAACAAGGCAAGTCTAAGTCTTTTCGAAACAGCAAAACATACTAGAGTTAGGGCAACTGGTTATCTGCCTTTGTGGAAAACGAGAATGCAGTTAAAATTAAAAGGAAAATAGGCAAGGAACTGATTCAAATTTAAAGACTAAAAGTCATCCCCAATTACTTTCACAGGAAGAAATCCAGGCTACCAATAAGCATATTAAAAATGCTTCAAAGCACTAGTAATTAGAGAAAAACAAATTAGAACAATTCTAACACACCCAGCAGACTGAACAAGGATGACAAAAGAAGAAAATGTCACATGTTGAAAGGACTGCAGGAAAATAAGCATAGTGATGCACTGGACAACTGTGAAATAGTCCAGTCATTCTGGCAAGTAATTTGGAACTATACTCTAAAAATCACTAAACTCTAACCCTTTGACCCAGCTATACCACCACCAAATCTATACCCCAAGAAGATCAAAGAAAGAGGAAAAGGACTCAAATGTACAATCATATTTATAGGAACTCTTTCTGCAGTGACAAAAAACCTAGAAACTAAGGGGAAAACCCATCTATTAGGGAATGACTAAACAAATTATGATATATGAAATGGAATGGAATGGCTGTATCCCCAAGAAAAGATGAAATGGACAGTATCAGAGTCATTTTCTTAAAGGAAGTTTCGTAGAAAACTGGAAACAAGCCTATAAAATGATGCAGAGTGAAATGAGCAGAACTGGGCAAATAATTTCTACAATGACAATAGCACTATAAAGAAAAAAATTTTTGAAAGGTTTTACAACTCTGATCAATGCAATGATAAACTACTAGTCCAGAGGACTGAAGATGAAACACTTCAGCTTATCTGCTCAAAGAGAGATGATGACGTGAGGAGGCTAAACTACCACAGAACTAAGGTAATTCTCACCACCCTCCCTTGGTATTTACTCTAATGGGAGAAAAGATGAGGGAAAAAAAGTTGAATGCAGAAGGTATGACAGAGGAACAGATGACATAAAAAGGCTAGTTGCCTGAGAAGCATTGGGAAGGCCTGATTTCTACTTCAAAAAAAGTCAGTTTTAGAAACATCTAATTCTCTTATTCACAGAGATGAGTTTCCCAACATTTAAATGGAAAACAGTATCTTATCCTTAAGAAATTTGCTATATAAGGTACCCTTACACTAACAAAGATGGACAAAAATAGTCATAGGACATTTTGGTGTATTAATTAATCATCCGATAGCATCAGTTACCAAAGCAAAGGAGTAAATACCCTGGATGAGAAGAAAATTAATGAAAAGAAAGTGAGACATGAAAGTTCTTGCCAAGCAAGAAAGGAGTTTATTACTTGTCTTCTTAGTCAGATATAGCCCTCTTCTGTTTTATTGTTAGGGTATTTCAGTCATATCCAACTGTTTGTAAGCCCATTTGGGGTTTTCTTGACAAAAATACTGGTTTGTCATTTCCTTTTCCAATCCATTCTACATATCAGGAACTGAGGCAAACAAGGTTAAGTGACCTGGCCAGGGTCACACAGCTAGTAAGTGTCTGAGGCCACATTTAAACTTGTGAAGATAAGTCTTCCTGATTCCAAGCCCAGTGCTCTATCCAATGTGCTAACTAGCTACTCTTGATAAAGCTCTCTAGAGGAGATCAAATTTCAGAATCTGGTGAAAAGAAGAAAGTAGATGGGCAAGGGTGTCCTGGCCATAAGAAGTTGCGCACACGCATACATGTGTGTACATGTGTGTGTATGTGTGTGTATGTGTGTGTGCATATATATGTATAGGTGGGTATATGTATATGTGTGTGTCTGTGTATATGTATACATAGACAGAGGGCACAGGGTGAGTTAAATAGAAAGGGATGATACCTAAAAAATAAAATTAAGAGGTAAGAGAGGAAAATATTGGGAAAAGAAGAAAGGAAGAGATAATACAGGGTAAATTATCTCACACAAAAGAAGCAAGAGAAAGCTGTTACAATGGAGGGGAAGGGCAGGGAGGTGAAAGGGAATGAGTCAGCCTTACTTTCACTGGACTTGGCTTAAGGAAGGAATAACACAGGCTCAACTGGGCATCTTATCCTACAGGAAAATGGGAGGAAGGGGAAAGAGGGGGATGATAGAAGGAAGGGTGGATTGGGGAAGGGGGTAGTTAGAAGCAAACACTTTTGAAAAGGGACAGGGTCAAAGGAGAAAACAGAATAAGTGGGGGGCAGGAAAGGATGGAGGGAAACATAGTTAGTCTTTACAAAACGATTATGGAAATGTTTTGCATTACTACACGTGTATAATCTATATTGAATTGCTTATGTTCTCAATGAGAGTGGGTAAGGAGGGGAAAAGGGAGAGAATCTGGAGCTCTACGTTTTAAAATCAAATGTTAAAAAACTGTTTTTACATGCAACTGGGAAATAAGATAGAAATCCATCTTGTCCTACAAGAAGGGGGGGTGGAAATAGGGGGAGATATAAGAGAGGTCAGACTGGGGGAAGGGGTATTCAGTATGCTTGTCATCTTCAAAATCCTGTGGAAATGAATGCTGAAAACTAAAAATAAATACATTCTGGAAAAGGGGGTAAAAAAGAAGTTTCAGGGATTGAAGTGGTTCTAACCTAAAGGGGTCTGGGGCAAAGGAGAAGGGGAGAGTTTGCTTAGGGCACAGATATCAAAGGAAATTCATCCAATTAAGGACTCCCAAAGAGGGAGGAGAGGCGATAAGAGACATCCGGACCAAGAGCAGAGAAGTCCAGAGAAATTACTGCAGTCACCTAGTGAGAGAGGATTCTCCAATTAAGAGGCATAGGGGACAATAAGAGACAAGAGGGCCAATATTTCACCTGGGTGAATACAGAAAAGGAAAGGGCCGGGGGTCGACAAGCGGATCTGGGTTGGCCCGGGGGTAAAGCTAATTGCTGAGGAGAGGAGCTTCCAAAAGGCTGGGCCCGCAATACTCCTCACCAACCCCGGCCGAAATTCAAAGGTGGGTCCCGGGGGCGTTTCCTGCCTCGCGCAGAGCTCCCCACGCCCTAGGGTGGGCCCCCAAAACAAGCCGAGCGCGGTCGGCAGCCGCGGCCGGTCCCGGCCAGGGCTTACCTTGCTGTCATCCATGTCCGCAGGCTCGCAGGCAGGGCCTCACAGCCTCGTCCTCCCGGCCGGTCGGCTCCGCCCCCGGGAAGGGCAGGGATTTATTTTTTTCAACGGGTCCTCAGCTCTAGCCTCTAGCCCTCCAGGTTCTCGAGGTCCTAGGGAGAGGGGGCCCTTTCAGAAATGAGCCAGGGAGCCCCCGGAGCGGCGCCAAACGTCCCCCTCAGCCGCCGAGGCCTCCTCCCCCTCCATGACAGTTTCTCCCGTATGTTTATATTTGCGCCAGGGAGAGGCGGGAGCCCCGAGGGGGTTCGGCGAAGGTGTCCCTCGGGTGCCGTAGACACGGGGCTTTCTGGGAGTTGTAGTTCTCCTCCACCGAGCCCGCCATTGGGGCCCTGGCCTCGGAAGGGCGTAGGTGTGGATCCGAGAGAGTAACAGCTTCCAGGTATATTCTAGAAGAACCGTGACGGCAGTCTTCATCCCCCTCTCCAGGCACGTGCTCCCCCTTCCGCTCTCTTCCTTTCCCCCAAGGAAAAGGCTACTCCCCAGGGACAAAAAGGTGGCGTTAAACGATCTGGGGGTGGGAACTACGTGTCCCATCGTTCCCTGTGGGTTTGGAGGGAGGCTAGAGGGCGAGGGGTCGGAGCCCCTCCGGAGGGATGTCAGTCTGGAAGGAAACTAGGGTCCAGCACCTACAGCGGGTCCCCGCTGGAGTTGGCTCCATCTTCCAATCCGGATCTGAAACATGGACCAAAGCTGTGTGGTTCCTGGCAAAAAAGGGTCTTGTGTGGGCCTCCTGATGGAATCACCCTTTAGGTGAAGTGGATTCTTAAAGAGGAGAAACCATCGATGCATTTAAGGAATGATCCGTTATAATGAAGTAGGAGCCTATACTGGTCTGCAACGATGGTTAATGCCAGTAAAAAAAAAAAAAATCAATATAATAAGACATAACAACAAACCAATAAACAAGAACACCACCAACCAGCAACATATGCATGGCATCCTCATAGCCCTGTAAAATAAGGTTTGGTTTTGTTGTGGGGAGAAAGGACGGACACCAGACCGGGATTTCCATTGCATAGGAACTTCAGTTAAGGGAACCCCCTTTACCAATGCAGATGGGTACCTGCTCTGCAGCTTGTGCTTAGAGTGTTGACTAGAGAGACCTGAGTGGCTAGGTGCTTTGCCTAGGTTTATGCAAACCTATCTGGGTCACAGATGGGAATTGACAAGACTGCATTGACACTATCAAGTGAGAGTGACTGTTTAATCATGGCATGTGAACATAGTGGAATACTATTGTATTATAAGGAAGGAATATGAGGAATTTAAAGACATTCGTATGAACTGAGGCAAAATGAAGAAAGCAGAGCCAAGGGAACAAGATACAGAATTATAACTTCAATAATGTAAGCAAAAATGAAAACACTAATGGGCATCAGAATTCAATTAAATGTAATGAACAAAGTGCCAGAAGACCATACTTCCCTCCTCTCAGTAGAGACGTGGTACAGTATAGGTCTGAAATATTACACAGCTGGGTGGAGCAGTGGATAGAGTGTGGATGTTGTCTCACTTGAGATCTGTTAAAAACCTTAGCTTAAAAAGGGTAAAGTCCCCCACTGCATCTAGGGCTATCTCCAGTTGTCCTGATCCACACCTTACCCATTGGAGCCAGATGGCTTCAGGGAAGAAAGTGAGGCTGGTGACTTTGTGTGGCCCTCTCTCACTTAGATCCATTTCACTTACATGTCATGGCATCGCCTACTTGAGGTCCTGGTCCTCTCTGAGAACAAAGGACAAACAACAACAGCTGGCTAAATGGATAGAGTGCTGGCCCTGGAGTCAGGAGGACCTCATTTCAAATCTGGCCTCATACACTAGTTGCATGACCCTGGACAAGTCACTTAACCCTGTTTATTTCAGTTTCCTCATCTGTCAAATTAGCTGAAGAAGGAAATGGCAAACCACTTTAGTATCTTTGCCAAGAAAACCCCAATTGATGAAGAATTGGACACAACTGAACAATACATGCTATTAGGTATGGTCTCTGTTGCAATTTTCTTCACTTAGCTACTTTTCTTTGTTGTGAGAGAGCATTCAATACAGTAAGGTATGGTATTGGGAAGTGATAATGTTATTTTTTTAAAGGTATCAATCAAAATAATTGTATTACATAACAAAATATAAAAACTTTTTGCAAAGTAAAACATTTGTATTTGTAAAACCCAAAAAGAAAGGATGGGGAAAGTTTACCTTAATAAGACAAAACTTATGTGTTTAAATCCATGAGTTGATGTTGTATCTAATGCTGCTCAGGACATTATACTGATGGAGAAGTGCCATATTCAATTGCTTATTGACAATAGACATTCATGTACTTTTTTTTCCTATGTGGATAGATGGATCATACTCTTCTGGGATGATAGATCGTCAGTGTTCTAGGACTTGCTGAAGTGAGCATAATGTTGTCCACAAACAGGAACATCTAGACCATTTATCTGAAGCAGGGGATCTTTCAGTCTTGAGTCACAGACCCCTTTGGCATTCTGGGGAATCCTATGTCCTCCTTTTCAGATTAGGTCTCATATCTTTCAGTCAATTTGTGAATGATAAAGATGTAGTCTTCTGGGTCATATTGCTTGCAAAAAGCCTGCCTTTTTATTTCTAATATTCTTATCAAATATATTCTTCATATGCAGATTATTCTTATAAGACTTACATTCATTAGGTTAGTAGTTTTTAAAATTTTTGGTGGAAGAGATTGATATTAAGATATGAGACTAATCTCTCACTTTTGATATCTCCCTAGCCTTAAGATATCTTGAGAATCAATCCCTTTAGTGTCCTAAAAATAATGTTGCTTCTATAATGAATCTCTTCTTTACATTTTAAAATCTAGTCCAGTGGCTTTTCCCATCCTTGTTTTCTTCAGTGTCATTTCCACTTCAATAGCAAAATTATTTGTAGTAAGCATGTTATATAACACTGAGTGAAAGAACTTATTTTAAAAAAATACATCTATAAAAATAGCATCCCCTCCTATAGTGGACTGAGCCTAACTTAGGCTAGATTCCTAGTAGTTTAGATTTAATATTAGATTGAAATCAAATGCTCATAGTTTCATTCAACCATCAACAAATGGAAGTTTACACAGGGGTAATAATACAACATTCAGTTCAGGTATATATAACCCTGTTGCTTCCATACAAAAACATATGTAGACAGAGCCAAGATGGTGAAGTAAGAGCAGGGACTTGCTTGAGATCTCCTCCAAACCCCTCTAAATACCTGCAAAAAAAAATGAATCTAAACAAATTCTAGAACTACACAACCACAAAACGACAGAATGAAATAAATCCCCAATCCAAGACAAGCTAAAAGGACAATAGGAAGGGTATATTACCCCAAGCTGGGAGCTGAGTGCAGTCTAGCATGGGCTATGCTAGCACAGACAGGGCCAGAGCAGGCCTCAGGGGTCTGACTCACTGGCAGCTGTGGTGGTTTCCAGGCTTCTCAAGCTGCAAACATCAAAGATAGCATAGAAGGTCAGTGGGAAAGCTCTGTGGGATCAGTTGGTCCAATGCGTCAAACCAGAGTCAAGCCCCAGCCCCAGGCTGTCAGAGGTGGTAGTGGTGGCAGCAGCAGCTGCTGCTTCCAGAGCTCTGGGCTCAGAGACTGTGGGGAATTGAGCAGATGATACAAAACCCCTGAAACCTGGGACAGTACACCCACACCCACCCTCACCCCCACTGGAAGCAGACTCCTACCCTGACAAAGAGCTAGAAAGTCAAGTATTTGACTGGGAAGATTAGTAAACAACATTTAAAAAAAAGTCAGACTACAGAATGTTACTTTGGTGACAAAGATCAAAACATAACAACCAGAAGAAGACAACAAAGTCAGAGCTCCTACATCAAAAACCTCCAAGAAAACTATGAATTGGTCACAGGCCATGAAAGAGCTCAAAAAGGATTTTGAAAATCAAGTAAGAGAAGTAGAAGAAAAATTGGGAAGAGAAGTGAGAGTGTTGCAAGAAAATCATGAAAAACGAGTCAACAGCTTGCTAAAGGAGACCCCCCAAAAAAAATACTGAAGAAAATAACACCTTAAAAAATAGACTAACCCAAATGGCAAAAGAAGTGCAAAAAACCAATGAGGAGAAGAATGCCTTAAAAAGTAGAATTTGCCAAGTGGAAAAGAAGGTCAAAAAGCTCACTGAAGAAAATAATTCGTTAAAAATTAGAATGGAGCTAATGGAAACTAATGACTATGAGAAATCAAGAAAATATCAAACAGAACCAAAAGAATGAGAAAAATAGAAGATAATGTGAAAAACATACATACTCAGCAAGACAGAACATGGTCACTTGGCCACATTTTCACATGGGTGAAGTTTATGCCCTTGTACTAACGGAAGGCATATCAATATAGCTTAGTGACATCTGGAAATTGCATCAACAGGCAGGCAGCTTGGACTTCTTACCCTTCTGGATCAATAATATACTGAGGGCAATTTCTTTGACTTTTAGGGGAAAAAAGTAGACTAAACTATATGGAAGGGGTAAGGGAAGAGAACACTAGCCTGTCACATTGCACTCCTTGGTGGCAAGATTCTAAAGGTCTTCTAGAGCACAGCTTAAACTTTTTCTACTTGTGATCCCTTTTAGTGTTAGGTGGTTTTCATTGACCTGAAGGCATGTGCAGTGTAAAGCACACATGCTTTGTGTTCAGAACCAAGGCTTTAATGAAGTTGAACACCAACAAGCCCTGCCAGAAACACCTCAGATTCATTACCTGTTTGATTACTAATTAATTTTTGCTCATTACACATTCAGAAATCTTTTACTGTTGCCAAATTTTTTGTGACCTTATGTGGACTGGAGACCCACAGTTTAAGAAGCCTCTCTAGAGCAGTGTTGTCAAACTCAAATAGAAACATATCACTGCAGGCAGCATAATAATTTAGAAAACCACAAATTAGCATTATCAATGTTGTTTTTATTTCTTTTTGTTAAACATTTCTCCATTACATTTTAATCTTGTTCAGGTTACACTCAGAAGTTTTGCAGGTCACTTGTGGCCCACAGGCTACAAGTTTGATACTGATGTTCTAGAGAAGCTTTCACCATTTAAATGACTTTAGAGACATTATGGACAACCTTAATCCTGAGGATATGAGAACATACAGTACTGGAGGAAAAAGAAGAGGAAAAAAAAACCTTAATTGAAAAAAGAGCAAAGCTAAACCAAACAAACAAAAAATATAATGACCCTAAAGGAGTGACTGTAGAAGAGAATAAACCAGAAATCCTAGAAATCACTTTTCACCTGAGGAAGGACAGTGTTTTGGAGCCAAGAGGTCATTACCCTCTTGCATATAGCTTATTTTGGTAACAGTGTTGATACCAAGATTTGCCTTGTATTAACACTCCCTCAGTATTCCCCAACCCATAAGCCTAGATATCCTCCTTCCTGGGAGTCCTATTGTGGCAATAATACCAAATGTCCCTCTCAGTAGAGGCTTCTACTGAGGGGCTTCCCCACTTATTTTGCAGGGTTTGGATAAGGACTGTTACTTTCTTTGAGGAACTCAATAGTCAGGGTATCCTTCTCTTTCAGGAAAATACACATTCATAGTTACGTAGCAAAAGTTATATCACCCTTTCATTCCCCAAGCCCTTTCAAGGAAGAAGTTGGCTGAACCAATCCAGAGAAAAGGAGGCCTGTCAATTAAAGGGGCACCTGAACTGTTTCTTCAGGGCATATGGAGACTTCTGAGGTGGTAAGAACCTGGAAGCCTAAGCAACTCTCTGCTGGGAAAGAAACAATGAAGGGCTGGAGAAGAGCAGCTGGAACTCTGTCCAAATGTAGTCAACCATTACTGGGTAGGTCTTTCTGGAAATGCTTCTAAAAAATCACCAAGCCACAGAGTACTGGCCCTTTCTAGTGTGGTATTGATTGATCACAGACTTGGCTTCTGAGAGGTAGAACACCTAACCTTGGCAGTTGGGTCATGTTAATGTAGCTGTTGATTAGAAGGGAGAAAACTTCTTGCTCTAATATAGGATAAAAAGGGTCAATTTGTCAGTTGGGGACAGGTTGAGGGCTACATGGTCAAATAGATACTCCCATTGGCATACGGATCCCATTGGAAAGATTAACTACTTTGTCTTTAGCTAAAGTTATCATATGGTTCTATGTCCAGTACCATCATAGCCCCATGTCTGAGGATCCACTGTCCAACCTCTTTCGTTCTCCTGAAGGCTTTAACCTGGTTGTTTATTGAACTGGGGACATATGTTATCTTTTGTGCTTGGAAACATTTCCCACAAAGAAATAATCTGTGATAGGAGGCAATGAAAAATTCCTTCATTGGTCCTTACTAGTCCAGTATTTCCAGGTCCCAAATCATTCAGCCAGATCCATGGCCACTACCCAGGAATCAGTGTAAGTATATTCCTCTCATATTAGAGCCATTGATAAACCAGCAAAAAAAGGAGCCAGGTCAGGGGTGTGCTGGAGTCAGTTTAAACAAGTTCAAGAAAGCCAATTGTGAAATTTTCAGTGTGAGCATTTATGCTTCAGAAATTAGCAATTGCTACAATTCAGGGATTGATTTATCTGTTGATTGTCTAGATATAAGGAAATAATGGAGAAACTGTTAATATGGCAAATTAAACTTTAAAGAATGTCATGCAGGGGCGGAGCCAAGATGGCGGTGTAGAAGCAGCAAAGTTCCGCAGCTCTCACACAGCCACACTAAATACCCATAAAATATGACTCTAAACAAATTCTAGGGCTCCCAAACTCACAAAAATACAGAAAACACATCTCCTGCTGAAGGCACTTCGGCAGGAGGGGCTCAACATGGTATACCGGGAGCCGAGGCATGCCCAGCCTGAAAACAAAACCACAGCCAGGCCCCAGGGCCGAGCCTCCCAAGCTGCAGCATGAGTCTACCCCAGGGAGCAGATCTATAGCACCTAGAGTGATCTCCACATCTATCAACTCAGGAGCAATAAGGATTAGAGAAAGGTAAGTGAAAGTGAAGCTTTCAAGCTAATTTTGGGGAAGGGAAAGCAGTCTGGCCAATCTGCCCCCAGGACAAGGAAGGGGTGGGGGAAGTGCAGGATCTGTCCTCCACCAGGCTGCTTCAGAGCTCCTGGTCTGCAGACCCCGCAGGGGGATGGAGACAATAGATCAGAGCCAAGGGCTCTTGCATTGAATGGCCTGGATCCGGATTGTGGTCTTGGGTGGTGGTCCTGGGGTGTGCTTTCAGCAAGCCAAAGCTGGTGGGGGCTACAGCACCCCAATAATAGCTCTGGCAGCTGTGAAAACCCCAGCGTTTTGGGACAGAGCTTTCCCCCTTGGAAGCAGAGTTCCACAAAGCTAAAAAAAAACAGCCAATTAATTGACTGGCCAACATGAGGAAAAGGAAGCAAAATAAAAACAGCAATAAAACTCTAGAATCATTTTTTGTGGACAAAAAGGATCAAAGCATGGAATGGGAGGAAGACAACACAGTCAGAACTCCCACACCAAATGCTTCCAAGACACTCGAAGAATGCCTAGAAGCTATAGATAAACTGAAAAGGGAGTTTGAAAACCAAATAAGAGAAGTGGAGGAAAAATTGGAAAGAGAAATGAAAATGATTT
>CM053597.1:155696134-155712999 GCA_028646575.1 Pseudocheirus occidentalis
ATGAGAGGCTGGATGATGGAGGGGAGGGGAGGGTTTGGGGGAGGGCTGCTGGAAGCACACACTTCAGTAAAGGGACAGGGACAGGGTAGAGAACAGAACAAGGGGGATAGGGATAGGAAGGAGGGACATATGATCACTGTCACAATATGTCCACTATGAAGATGTCCTGTGTAATTACACATGCACAGCCTATATTGAATTGCTTGTCCTTCTAGTGGGGGTGGGTGACGAGGGAGGGACTGAAAGATTCTAGAATTTAAAGCTCTGCAATACATGCAACTAGGAATTAAGATATACAGGGGCTAGGGTAGGGAGACCCTCCCTGCCCTACCAAAAAGTTAAAGAGCAGATCGGGGGAGGGGCTACACAGTGGGATGGCTCTTTTGGGGTTGGGGTAGGGGGAAGACAGGGAGAAAATTTGCAATTCAAAAATCTCATGGAAATGAATGATGTAAACAAGAAAACAAAAAATTTATTTAAAAAAAAAAGAATGTCATGCATACATTTTTTTTTCAAAGACCTGGTTGTTAAACATTTACCAGCAGACTTATGAACAAGGTCCTTATAAGAAAGGCTTATAGAAGAGGGAGGGTGTTATTCCATACTATATCTAGAATACTATATCTAGAATCATCTGGGTCTCTGGCAGAGTCAAAATCTGTTTGTGTTTATGGAGGGCACCAATAGTCATGAGCATGATTTTTAAATTTATAATTTCCTGTACTCTGTATATCTTGTTAGAGAGGCATCTTGGGTCATCCAGTTCAAAACAGGAAATTGATTGTATAAATGATTGTTAAACCCTGAGCCCAGTAATAGACAAACAATTGCTTTTCAAAAGTGATAAAATAGGTGGCAGCATAGGGGAATGCTCAGCTCCAGAAATCTTTTTTTTTTTGGAGGGCAATTAGGGTTAAGCAACCTGCCCAAAATCACATGGCTAGTTAGTGTGTCATGTCTGAAACTGGATTTGAACTCGGGTCCTCCTGACTCCCAGACCAGTGCTCTACTCACTGTACCACCTAGCTGTTCCATCTCTAGAAATCTAACAATCATTTGTTCTTGCCCTCTTTAGAAACATACTAAAATCTCCACTCCTCCTGGTCTTTATAAATGGAGACTTCTAAAAATATAGGCCCTACAGAACATAAGGGTCCAAAGGAAGAGACTGCTGGTCGGTCTCCTTTAGTTCTTCCATAGTTATATCCTGTTATGGATCCCACTCAAAAGAAGTAGTCTTATGGGTGAGTCAATAAATGAGGACCATCAGGATATCTGGTGGGAAATGTGGGTTCTCCAAGACCTGAAGAATCCAATAAGCCTCTGGTCTTCTATTTTAGATTGTGGGAGAGCATGTCAGTAGCCTATTCTGGATTAGATCCAAAATCATCTGGGTTTTACCTCTCCACAGAATTCACCAAAACCTGAAGAAACCTACCTGGACCCTTTATTTATTTATTTTTTTAATAGGATTGATTTTTTTTTTCCTTTTCCTTTTTTCTTAACTTTTCTCCAACCCTCTCACTTTTTCCCTCCCATTGAAAAAAAAGAAAAACAAAATCCTTATAACAAATATGCATCATCAAGCAAAACAAATACCCCCATTAGCCATGTCCAAAAATAAATGTCTCATACTACAGTTGAGTCTATCACCTCTCTGTCAGAAGGTAAGTGGTATACATTGATTGTTTCTCTGGAATCGTGGTTGGTCCTTGCATTGATCAGAGTTCTAAAGTCTTTCATAGTTGTTTGTCTTTAAAATGTTGTCATTTTATGAATTGTCTTCCTGGTTCCGTTTACTTCACTCTGCATCAGTTCATACAAGTATATCCAAGATTCTCTAAAATAATTCCTTATGGTATAATAGTGCTCTATTACATATAGCACACTTTGTTGAACCATTCAATTGGTTTCCAGTTCTATGTCACTACAAAGAGAGGTGCTATAAATGTTTTTGTATATATAACACCTTTTTCTCATTCTTTGATCTCAAGAGTTGCTCTGTCAAAGGATATTCACAGTTTAGTTACTCTTGGGGCATAATTCCAATTTTTTTTTCCAGAATGGCTAGACCAATTCACAGCCTCAACAAAAATGCAATAATGTGCCAGTTTTTCCCATAGCCACTCCCAAAATATGGGGAGACACTGGCCTTATTTAAAAATGTATGTCATATTCTATGATTCTGGTCCATCACCTCTCTGTGAAGATGCTGGAGGCATTCTGCATAAATTCATTACTGATTACTGTGTTAGTTCTGGATTCTTTCAAAGTTATTTTCCTTTACATTATCATGGTAAATTGTTCCAGATTTGCTCATTTCACTCAGCATTAGTTCAGATAATTGTAGCAAGGATTGAAGAGGCCTATCAGAGTTGTCCAATGGAGTATTGCCCTCAGCAACCTTGGAAACTGCTGAGACCTCAATGCTTGGGCCCTTTGGGGATGATAAACTTCCTGACTACTTCTAGCCATGTGGTAGCTCACTCTTGAAAAGGCTTGACACTTCGAATTAGGCAGATCTCTTATTGGTGGTTGAGAAGGAAGAGCTGCTAACTCAGTGTATACATAAGAGGGAGTGACCCCTCCCCTGCTCTCTTTCATCTTAGGTTCAAACCGGGACTATTTTGAGATGTTTCCTTTGAGGGTTTGGGAGAGACAATTGGCCCCATCCCCAACTCTAGCAGCAATGGGGCCGTAAGCAAACGACACATAATGTGCTTGTCCTGCGTCAGCAAACCTGAACCTAGGTTTGGGGGTGCTTCTTTTGTGCTTGTTCCTTCCTGATCTCAGATGAGCAAGTCTGTCTCCCAGATAAAAGTATCAAGGTTTAGAGATACCTTGAAAATTACAGAAACCCTGAGTTCTTTGGTTGGAGTTGATGGACAATAAATGAGAGAATGTCTCAGCAACAACTCCAGTGTTATTGTAGATGACTAACACCAAGAGAATGGACCAGAGCCAGGCTTATTTTGGAAGGAAAGAAGGATAGCCATTTGGATGGTATAGAATCAGGTTGAAATGTAAAGTGCCTAATCAGCAGTGCACAGAGCACTGGGCCTGGAGTCAGGAAGACCTAGTTTGCCTCAGTTTCCTCATCTGAAAAATGGAGATAATAATAGTACCTACCATCCAGGATCAAATGAGATAATAATTGTAAAGAATCTAGCACAGTACCCGGCACATAGTAGGTACTTTATAAATTGTTAATATTTACTGGGAAAGAACATAATTGTAGTTATGTTGCCAAATCCTGTGTTGGGCATTCTATCAGTATATGCTGTCAAAGAAAAACTATTAACATGAACAATGCACTCTCTGATTTGGGCTTCCAGAGACTTTTGTTTCATTTAACATTAAACCATATCCAAGCCATTTCTAGCTTGGAAAGAGATGTCTAAACTATCATAGTCCCCTATGCTCTTCAGTGTGACTTTCTACCCCATGACAATTTTAGGTAACATCTATAGGAATCTTGAACAAGGAAAAGATATGTTAAAATACAGTTTGGAGTTGACATTTCATTACTACTCAAGTCATTCCTGGACTGCTCCCCTCAAGGACCAAAAAGAATTCCTTCCAGTGATCTGTATCTTAACCCTGAATGTAAAAAATGACACTGCCTTCTAAGGGTCTTGGGACCAATGGCTCTAAGAAGATAGGGAGGCAAAACATATCTAGACAAGAATTATGTTTGATTATCTCCATTAATTCATTTCCCTAAGAAAGACCTCAACTTTTGTTTTACCCACTTTCCTAAAAGGAAAAGTAGGGAAAGGATTTTGGGCTGCAGAAATATTTCTTAACATTTCTAGAGAAACTAAGGAGATTTTAAAAATATTCTTCCAAAATACTATGTGTTCCTGATTCCTAGTGTACATTGAATATCTCTATTATAATCCCCCCTTATCTGTGGAGATCCAGACATAAGCCTTAATTAAGTCTAAGTCTCAAGCAATTTTTCTTTTTACCTAGGGTACTGGGGTAGGAGATATTGCAAATCAAAGGGCATGGAAAAAGGACACCTAGATCCTCTATCATCAGAAGCCAGGCTCCCCAACACTGAACCTAGTCCCAGCCATGTGCCTGGGTCTAAAATTGAGGGTCCTTCAGTGATGGAGAGAGAGTGGACACAGTGCCCTAGCTCTTTGAACCTAGCAATAGCTTCTTAATGTTGTGCAAATCTTCCCAAGCTCCCCAGAATTCTTCATCTTTGTCATCTTTATGGTGCAATAATATTCTATTACGTTTATATGTTATAGCTTATTCAACCATTCTCTGAGTGATAAGGGTGTACTTTATTTCTTCCATGGGTACATTGTTCAAGAAATCTTATGAGTTTTACATATGCATGGAAGACATCTTGTTGAAGGAAAGCCTTTGAAGGCATCATTTTGCTCTTCTGAACTGAATACTTTTACAAAGTAAGAGCAGGAGGACCTTGTATTCTCTATACCTTTCAATCAGTTATGACGATAAAGATGTAATCTACTATGGTATGTTATTTGTTAAGGCTGCTGGTTCCCTTCTCAAAAAGGAGAAATTGGAAGAAAACTATACAGCAAGATGGTGAATGAAAGGTCTCTCTCCTCTCTCTCTTCCCTCCCTCTGTCCTTTCTTCTAAACCTGATGTCACACAAATACATACACACACACACACACACACACACACACACACACACACACACTGCAATAATGACCTTCCTGAAACCTGCCAGTAGAACTTTTTGCAATATCTGCCCTGCCAGGTCTAAGACCAGAAGAACTCCTTTATTTGTGACAACTGCCTAGTTGTGCCTGACTCTCTAGGGTGCATAATTCAGGGGAGACCTAAATAAGAGAGACTGCTCTAGTAGGCTCCTTGAAGTCTTTCTCCTGAACAAATCAGTGATACCACAAGGTTCCCAGGGACACTATTCTTTTCAAGGTATTTGCTGGAGCTTCCTGCTATTGCTGGAAATATGACCTTCCCACCCCACCCCCCGCCACATACACACACCCATCCTTTCCATTTTATCTTTACCACCTTTAATAAAATTTCTTTTTGCCCCCACATTATCTTGGAGGACCCACAATTCAAACCCAGGCCCTCTGGGGCATACCTTCTCATACCTTCAGCAGAAATACCTTTGTGTATAGATTATTCAAATAAATATTTTACAGAGATGGAAAAGTAGACATGTTATGGATATTTTTCAATCACAATTTTTAGTGATAATGTCAGTGAGTTTTTCCAAGCATTTGATATCCTATCCTCTTCCAGGTATCTTAAAAATCAATCCCTTGACACCCTCCCCACCCTTAAACTGTCATGCATTTGGCCTGGAGCATGTATGGGTACTTTTTTGGTTCATCTGTTTTTGCCATCTCTGTTTTCTTTAGTGATGGTCTCCTTCCTAACATAGTCCATTGGGAAAATGTGATGAGAGTCCAAACATAGTAACTCCACTATTATTAATGGAGAAAAAGAGTTTATTATAGAAATCTTGGCAAAACTTTTTATTCTCACAAAGATTTCTGTAATTTTGTTTTTCCCTCTACCATGCCTTGTTATTTTATGCTTAAAATCAATTTTCATCATTCTTTTCTTTCTTTCACTTTTTGGAGGGGGGAAGGCAGGGCATTTGGGGTTAAGTGACTTGCCCAAGGTCACAAGCTAGTTTTGTGTTAAGTATCTGAGGCCAGATTTGAACTCAGGTCCTCCTGACTCCAGAGGAGGTGCTCTATTCACTGAGCCAACTAGCGGCTCCCTAATCATTCTTTTCAATCAGATTTTTACAAAGGAGTTTTTTTCTTCTAAACTAGTATTGTCTTTGGTGGTCATATCTCTCTAATTGGCAAGAAGACTCAACAGTTTACTGCTAGAGGTGTTTTCCTTTCTCTTTTTGTCTCTTCACTGTGGCAACTGATTTAAATCGGTTAAATCTCCTCAGAGAACTGTGATATTGTCAGTGTCTGTTCTGTTATCCATTTCCTATTTTCTAGCATCAACAATTTGTTTAATAGGTTATTGTTTCCCAAGTTGTATATCATCCCTTTCCACGTTTGTTATTTCTCCTGATTTGGTGTTGCTTTTGACCTTTTCCTAAAATGTTGATGATCTGACTGTATGTAGCTGATTTAGAAATGCCTCCCACATCAGTAACTAATCATTTCCTGGCTGTTCAAATGTAAACAATCTCAATTGCTGTACTATTACTTGGTGTTCACCATATTTAGAGCTTCCCATCATACCATTCCCATTCATATTATGAATATTTATGTTTTTATGTGTGTTCACACATATGTGCATGTATTTCATAGATATAGAAGCACACCCAGGTACTACACATAGAGACACTGTTTGCCACCCATGCACCAAGTCTCCACTATTATTTGGGAAACTCCTATGAGGAATACCATGGCAGCATGGCCCACTCACAAGGCATCAATCACACCATTGCTCCACTTAGACCATTTTATCCTGTTCTCTAAACTAAGAGAACAAAGGTGTTGAACTACTGCCAAGATGTTTCATGTTCTCCATTTTGCTGTACAGGTTCCTACTGGGAAACATCAAAGGAAAAGGGTGCTTGTTAAAATGGTTTGTTAGGTTCACAGATTGCTTCTCATTAAGCCTTATGCATGAGTTATTTTAAAAATGTATTTAAAAATATATATCAAGTTCTTCCCAAGTTTCCATTAAAACTAATTTAGATATTTGTTTACATGGACTATTCTGTTTCAAAACATTTTAAGTATAGTTCAAGAGAAGTGATCATTTAAAACATTGCCTATCAAAAAAGGATGAAAGGTATGGGAATTGAGTTAACCACACTGATTCCATCTTGTAGCTCAATTCCCTTTCCAAATGCAAAATATTATACTGCTCATTCTTGTTTGTTGTTCCTATAATAAGATTATTTTTTGTTCCCTTACTCATTCCCTTTCTATTCAATTATGAGTCTAGTCCATTTTCTGTATTGTGAGAAAACTTTATTTGATTATGGGAATTGTAAGAAGACTTTATTGCACTGTTTGAACATATCCCTGCATGTCTGGGAAGCTGGACCACTTCTACCTGCTGCTTATAGACCCTCAACCAAGGATTTAGGTTATGCCAACCAGAAATGAAGGCAGATCTGAAGATTGATGGAAGGAGCTTTCTCACAATTATATAGCTCAAGCAACCCTTACTGCATTTCTGAAAACTGGCCCCATACCATCCAATCAGTTATTGTTTCCATGTTCCTTTGATTGAATACAGACACTTGGAGGGAGTGAGACACCTCTTTTTTTCTGATTTCCAACTTGGAAAGTCCTTTATCTTTCCTCCAATTAGAAATCAGATTACCTAATTTTGTATCCTGGCTAATTGTTTTCTTTTAATTAATTGGTCTCATTTGATTGTTTTTAGTACATGAAAATCTGTCTCATTCTGTATTCAGGGTTTTTGGACCCACTGAGGAGTCTATTAACTCATTTATCATGGCTGTTTTGCTAATAAATTATGTAGCTTGGTTTGTTTCCTCAGTTATTATTAACTCTCCATCACAAAGGGAAGTTTTCAGTTTACTGTACTGATTTCTTTTTTACTTCATCCCCTTTTCCAAAGGCATGAGATTCATCTTTGAACTTTTTTTCAGTGCCTCATCCCAGGAACTATAACCTAGCATTAATTGATCTAAGAAGATTCCATATCTGTAGTTTGGAGACACGTTTTTGGAATTACTAAAGATTACTGTGGATTTGTGAATAATTCAAGTCATAATGAAGACTATGAAAAAGAAAAGAGGAAAGCAACAGTATTCAGAGGAAAAACAAACCACTGATTGAAAGGATATAGGGGGGTGGCATGAGATTATATGAGGTGGGTAAGGGAACAAAAATTAATCTTATTATAGGAACAACAAACAAGGATGAGCAGTATAATATTTTGCATTCAGGAATGTCATGGCTATGTTGATATGTATATTTGGCAGTGGAACAACAAAGCATTATTCCTGCTGATATGATAATCATGAAAATATAGAGGAAAAGTGGGTGAGTCATGTGAAATTCATGAAATGCTTGAGATGAACTCATTGTTGAAGTGTTATTCATGTTTTGTTTTTTATGTAGTTCTTTTTTATTTCATTTATAGATTTTTTTTCTGAACTTCTTGCTTCCCAAAATTTTAGTTCATTTTTATGTGGCTTAAAAATATTCCATCTCAATGTTTGTTTTTATTCCAGAAGCATTTTGCAATGTGCTTTCTTATCCTTGGCCTACGCTGACAAATATGCTTGCCTCTGCATATGCCAAGTACCGACCACTCTTCGCCACTTTCCAGAAAGCCTGACAGCAGGTTAAATCTTCACCACATAGGCCTTGATGCACATTGTGTGAATGAATGAGTACACAATGGAGACCCCCAGGGTTCCAGCTAACTAATCAGGAGAAGCTGCCAACTGAAAGTCAATGGAGCCAAGAGTAATTGAAACAATTTGTTCACAGGCAAGGAAAAAGTGACTCAACCAACATGTGAAAAATAAAGATTGTCTTGTGAAATTTGGTAGTGTTTCTAATGGTGAGCTACAATAACTTGAGTGATGTATACCAGTTTCTATGATGCCCCTTGGGTAGAGTTGGACAATTAGTCAATAAGTACTTATTAAATACTTACTATGTGCCAGGCAATGTGCTAAGCACTGGAAAATACAAAGAAAGGGAAAGGCAGACAGGAAAGGCACCATAATTAAGAGGATGAAACATTTACTTAGTCATTGGTAAGGGTTGGTTGCATGTTTATATGGAAGGATCATCAGAAGCAAGCCATGGTGGAAGGACACAGGTTCTATACACCTATCAAAGTTCTAAACTCTGGGAGCAGGAATCTTGGAGGAATAAAGTCCAACATGCAGGGTCATAGGAGGGGGGAAATACCATTATGAAATTGTACGGTAGAGAAAAACACAGGAGGGAACAGATATACAAGAGTCAGGCTCTGGGGGGCAGCATGGTAAAGTGGATAGAAGGCTTGTCCTCACCATAAAAAAGACCTCGGTTCAGACCTTGCCTCTGACACATAGTGTTTGTGTGACCCTCAGCAAATCAATGGAAGCCTTCCTTAACCCCTCTTAATTCTAGTGCTCGCTAGCCCTCTGTTAATCATTTCCCATTTATTCTATATATAGATACTAGTATATATTTGTTTTCATGTTTTCTTCCAGGACTGTCTTTTGCCTCTTTTTATATGCCTATCACTTAACAGTGCCTGGCACAATAAGTGTTTTATTGATAGACTGAATAAAACACTTAGTGTTCCAGGAAACCTCCTCCTGAGGTCTATATAGTGTCTCAGTCACTTTCAGTCATGAGAAGACAAGGCTCCCAGAAGGTCCCTTCAGCTCTGTGAAACTCCCGTTGATGGTATCTGGCTAGCCTGGCCTGGCCTCATTCCTCATTGCGACTGCTCTCAAAAGGGGACAGACAGAAGAAATCCCTCCCTCTTAATGGCTCTCCTATAGTTCAGCTCATCTCCTAGCAGATGGCAGTAAGTATCATGTCCCAGCTTCTCCTACAATGGTTCACTAAAGCTAGGGTTCTGCAACTCCTAGCAGTTGGTGTCACACCTAATTTATCATTGGACTTTGTGTCCTTAGCCTTCTACAGAGGAAAAGGCAACACAATTCTCCCCACATCACTGCTTCGTACTAGGAATCTCCTCCCCCACAGGTGATTCTCCTTTGCTACTATCCATACTGCATTTAGCATCACAAAAACTTGTCTAGAGAACATGAATCCTGCTGCTATCTAGCTCCAAGAAAGTCTCAGGCACCCAACGTCAAGTTCAGATGTGGTAACTAAATAAATTTCAATGTCCTTTCTTCATCAGACATCTAGGAAGGGTGTCTCCCCTCACACTCCCATCTCCCCCTATTCCCCTACACACACACACACACACTCACTCACATTCTTTAGTAAATACTATTCCCTTGTTCAAGACCTGGCAAATTCTCTAATCATGCCCAAATTATCAATACTAAATGCAAAAGGATTTTTCCACAGGAAATTGATGAAATTCTACAAACCCATGCTTGGTTCTTATTAACTATAGGTAAGAGGGAGGCTGTGGAAAAGGAAGGAGCAGTTCCCAGACATGCTATACTAATATATCTACATATTATGTGTGCATCTATCTATGAACACATTAGATATACACATATATACACATATACATACCTATATGTGTAAAATTTGCTCTCCTCTTACATACCAAAACTCTTACTTAAAACTTAAGATAGGAAGAAAAGAAATAAAGAAAATTTAAAAACTTAAATGAAGCAAAACTCAAGAAGATTCAGATTTGGCCAATGCATACAGGAGAGGATGCTAACACTAAAAATATCCACAAGGTGGCAGTGAATTCAGGAAAGAAGATAGTGGCCTGCACATGAGTCTATTGTTATACTGCCCAGAACATCCCTACTGATCTTGGAAGATAAGCAGGGTCAGGCCTTGTTAGTACTTAGACAGGAGACCTGTTTGGGATTCTTCTATGATCAAGAATTCTGAAATTTCTTTACCTGATCACAATCTCTTATCATTTCATCTCTCCCTATGTCTTAATCCTCCTAAACCTATTCATCATCCTTGGTGACCTACAATTCCTCCACCTCTCAGTACTTTCCCAGGCTTTCACTTCAGATCTAGCTAGACTCTCTTCCATTCCATATCTCTATCCTTCAGTATATAAGCCCCTTCCTTTATAAGGTAGCCTGGTACAGTGGGAAGAGAATTGGCTCTAGAGACAGAGAGCATGAGTTCAAATTCTAACTCCAGGGTCCATTACCTGTATGATCTTATGGAAGTCACATAATTGCTGTTTAATAAGGAAGGGGAATGGAAAATATTCTCTTCTAGATTAACATAATGTCAATGTACATATTAATGAGTCTGTAACAAAGGTACAGCAGGGTATTGTGCCAGGAGCTGACTGATTTAACCCTTCAAACTGTGAAGCGGTAATAAGGTCAATACTTACTGTCTTTAGGAAATTAGAGGGTTGACTGGTGATGATCAAAGAACAATGTATCATTTTGGAGTTTAAGACACTGCCCAGGAGGGCAGGCCTGGGTACGATGATTTAGGTGAGAGATTCTAGACAGTTAGAGAGAAAAACCAAGTTACCATACTGGTTGTTATCTACTCAGCCTGCAGGAGTTAAGTGCCTGGTTTACAATCTCCCTCTTCTCCCAACTCTGACTCTTAATTCTAAGAGAATTCAACATACTTGTTGATGTTCTCTCAAATACCCCAACTTCCGATTCCTCTGAAATCCCATGACTAACTAGTCCTCTTTGCTTGAGCTACACACAGGAATGGTTAAATCCCTGATCATGCCATCCCCCAAAAGATTTCTACTCTCACAATAAAGAACTCTGAGATTCCTTTAGCTAGTCAAAAGTTCCTATCATTCCATCTCTCCCTATACCTTAATCCTCTTGAAAGTATTTATCATCTTGTACTCCCCTACCTCTTGGTAAGGACTTTCCCAGGTCCTTACCCTCTACTCTGGCTAAACTTTCTTCCTTTCCTAGTCTCTACCCCCTTAGAGAACCATCTGCACTCTACATAGTTCTTCCTCTCCATCTCCCTCTTTGCTCTTTTCTCTCTCTCTTCAGAGAAATTCATTTATCCAAGCTGATAGTAAAACAAATCCTTTGCTGTCTCATGCCTTGTCAAAACCAAAACTTTAGATACTCCCACACTCTGCCTCTTCTGCTCATACACACATGTTGCTGAATAGAGATGGAGGAAGTCATACAACTGAGCTGACTGGGTCCATTGTAAATATATTTTATCTAATATCAATTGGGCCCTTCCTGCCATAAGGCAATCCTTTTATTCTCTGTCACATTCCCTCTTGGTTGTTCCAGACCTTCTCTTTTCTCTTAAAGCCTTCCACATTGGGGTGTTGTGAGTCTCAAATGAGATAACAGGCATAAAACACTCTGCAAAACTTAAAGCACTATTTAAATACCAGTTATTCTTGTTATCCTACATTCACCAGATGATGCCTTAATTCCCTGAGCCTTCTGCTGTGCTCCTGCTCAAGCAATATTTCTGGAGTAATACAAGGGTATACATGTAAATGTTTAAGAACTTTCCAGGAAATATGTACATACATACATTTTTTAAGTTTAATATGCATTATTAACAGTTTCTTAAGTCTAGACAGTTAACAAAACAGTAAATAAAAAATGGAGGCCATGGGCTGGCCAGGTGGCACAGTGAATAGAGCACTGGCCCTGAAGTCAGGAGGACCTAAGTCCAAATTCAAATCCAGTCTCAGATACTTGATACTAGCTGCTTGACCTTGGGCAAGTCACTTAACCTCAAAAGCCTTTCATATATATATATGTATATATATATATATATATATATATACTTTTATAAATGTATATATGTATGTATATACACATATATTCAATTTAATGTAGTGGTATCAACATTGCCTTTTTGTACGTGTCCTTTATGAAATCTTTCTGCTCTCTTTTTTGCATTTTAAAACTATTTCATTGATGTTTCTTTTGAAATTGAGGTTGAATGGGTTTAAAGGAGTGCATGCATTCACTCTTATCATATTATGGGAGCTCATTCATACTTATCTTTTAAAAAGCAACTTTTAAGCAGAATTAAACTACTTCCTTATAGACAGGAACCCAGACAATTTGGCTGAGATATTCATGGACTCTACAGATTGTAAGATAAGGTTTGCCTGCCTAGAAACCCCAAGTGCTTAATCCTGTTTTGGGAACCACATACCTCTCAGAGGAAAGACCAACGATAATGCTTACCCAGGGTGTACCAACACACTTGGCCCAAGGATCTACACATGGTTAATTCTATGGACCTGGGTCCTAGTGTGCCTCCAGTCCATGCAATGCTATATATACCTGAGAGAGAGATTGTTAATCAAGTTTGCTGTATCATTTATCTGTATCATGTGTTTCTAAGCTCTTTCTAATAAGGTCTAGAAAAGAATATCTGAGGTCATATTACACATATTACATATGTTTGATGAATTGAAATGTGTACTTTGCTGTCAAAATACTAAAGTTTCTTAAGTGAGTAACATTTGTAGTGCAGCAAGTCTGGAAACTAACTTGGTTTAAAATTATACAAATCTAACTACCAAGTAGAGAGAATTCGGGGGTTTAGAAAAACATTGATAACATAACCATTCATACCCATTTGATGTCTTACAGCTAGACTACTATAGGCTTCCATATACTTCCTCTTTTCCTCTAGAGGTAATACTTTTGAAGCAAGGGGAAAGCCAGCAGATCCAAGAATCTCAGACTGCAGTCTTTCTTTTCCCCATAATGAGACCCTTTCTTCCTTCATTCCTTCCTTCCTTCCTTCTTTCCTTCCTTCCTCCCTTCCTTCTTCCCTCCCTCCCTACTCTCCCTCGCTCCCTCTCTCCCTCCCTCCCTTCCTCCCTCCCTCCTTCCTTCTTCCTTCCTTCCTTCCTTCCTTGCTTCCTTCCTTCCTCCCTCCCTCCCTCCCTCCTTTCTCTCTCTGTCTCCCTCTCTTCCTCCCTCCCTCCCTTCTCTCCCTCTCTCCCTCCCTCCCTCCCTTCCTCCCTCCTTCCTTCTTTCTTCCTTCCTTCCTTCCTTCCTCTTCTTTTTTCTTTCTCTCTGTTTCTTCTAGCCTTTCTTCCTTCTTTTCTTTCTTACAAATTGGAAGAAATAATGGTTTTATAATATTTGTGGGAAATACCAGAGGCTTCCTTTCTGCTTCTGCAACTCTTGCCCTCATCTAGCCGAAATGTTTTTTATCTCTGAAAGAAGGATATTCTTCATCTTCTCCTTATCATTATCAGTGAATTTCTTAATAGATCATAGAATTATAGAATTTGAAAGTTATAAGGGACCTCAGTAGCCATCCAGTCCAAACCATACAGGAAAGGACTCTCCATTAGAATATCCCTAACAAAGTGGTCATCTGGCTTCTGCTTTCAGATTCCAAGGAGTGAGAACCCACCAACCCTCTGAGACAGCCAATTCTATTTTTGCAAAACTCCAGCTATTAAGAAGTTTTTCCTGACATCAATACTAAATTTTTCTCTTTGTAATTTCTACCCATTGTATTTTATTCTGTCCTTTGGGGCTAACCAGAACAAGTCTAATCCCATGTCTAAATGATGGTCCTTCAAATACTTGAAGACAGTTATAATATCTCTCAGAATCTTCTCTTCTCTTACTAAACACTTCCTGTTCTTTCATTCATTCTTTGCATGATGTAAACAAGTCCCTTTACAATCCTGATGGCCCTCCTCTGCATGTTCTCCAATTAATCAATGTCCCTTTGATATTGTGGCACCCAGAAATGAGCAGAAGACAGCAGGTGAGGTCTGAGAAGGGCAGAGGACATTTGGAACGATCATTTTTCTGTTCCTATAAGCTATATTTCTTTTAAGTCATCTTTAAATGGCATTTACATTTTTGGCTACCATATGACAATGATAAAATAGGTTGAACTTCCAATCCTCTATGACCCCCAGATTTTTTTTCAGAACTATCACTGTTTAACCTTGCATCTCCATCTTGCAATTTGAAATTGATTTCTTTTTTGTACCCAAGAGTGATTCTTTACAGTTATCCTTATTAAATCACATCATTAGATTTGGCCCCAGCCCGGTGCTAGAGCCTGTCAAAATCTTGTCGGATTCAGACTTTATCCTCTAGTATGTTAGTTATATCTCTCATATTCTATCATCTGCATAGTTACAGCATTTGTGCCCTTATCCAAGTCATTGGTAATTACACAGACAGGATTTTTTATTAACCAGCAAATTTTTTCACAGGCTTAAAGACTTAAGAAAAAAAGTTAAGACTGGGGAAAAGAACAAAGCTTCCAAACTTTAGCTGCCTCTCAAAGAACCTAACAGAGTCAAATATATCAGAGAATCAGAGTTAATAGCACATATGCGCATTCAATTTTTCCCTAGAGAGGAATGAAAGGGGAGAGAGTTATTCAGTAAGTACTTATTAAGCACCTCCTGCATGCCATGTATTATGCTAACCACTGGGGATACAAAAAGAAGCAAAAAGTCATTTCCCTCAAGAAGCTCACAGTACAATAAGGAAGACAATAAGCAAACAAATATGTACAAATAAGTTCTGTATAGGATAAGAAAGAAATAATTTACAGGGGAAAGTTCTAGAATTAAGAACGGTTGGGAAAGTCTTCCTCTAAGAAGTGGGGTTTGGGTTGGAATTTGAAGGAAACTAAAGAAGCCAGTAGGAGGAGAAAATGAGAAGGGGGTGAATTCTAGGTGTGCCAGAGAAATGCCCAAAATCAAAAATTTAAGGGGCATGTTGATGGTACTGCAAAGAAGTCAAAATCATTGGCAGGGAGTAAGATATGAGAAGACTGTAAAGGGGAGTAGGGCAAAAAGGAAGGAGAGGAGCAGGTCATGAAGGATGTTGAATGCCAAATAAAGCATTTTGTATTTGTTCCTGGAGAAGATAGGGAGTCGCTGGAACTTATTGAGTAGGGGGAGAGGATGACATTGCAGAATCTTTATTTTAGGGAAAATCACTTTGGTGGCTTTAATGGAAGGTGGATTAGAATAGGGTGAGACTTCAAGTCAGCACATTGTTGCAGTAGTCCAAGTCTGAGGTGGTAAAGTGCATGCATAAGGTGCAGAAAATAAAGAAGGATGCATGTTTGAGAGATATTGCAAATGTGAAATCAACAGGCTTTCTCACCAGATTGCAAGTGAGGATAATAGGTAGTAAGGAACAGAGGTGCTAACTAGGATTAGAGAATGAAGATGGTGATGCCCTCTATAGTAATAGGGAAGTTTTAAAGTGGGGAAAGTTTAGAGAGAAAGATGATCGGTTCAGTTTTGAACATATTAAGCTTACGATGTTTGCTCAGCACTAGTCTGAGATGTGTGAAAGGCAGCTGGAGATGTGAGACCAGATGTCAGAGAAGAGGATAGGATAGGTAGGTAGATCTGAGAACATCAGGATAAAGATGATAATTAAATCCATAGGGGCAGAAGGGATCACCAAGGGAAGTAATATAAAGGAAGAAGAGGAGATAGTCCAGTACAGAATCCTATGGGGCACATAAAGTTAGAGAGAGTGATCTGAAAGAAGTTACAGAGGAAGAGCAGTCAGAGAGCTAGGAGGAGAATCAGGAGAGAGCAGTGTCTCAAAAACATATAGAGAAGAGAATATTGAGGAGAAGAGGGTTATGGATAATGTCAAAGACTGCAGAGAGGCTGAGAAGAATGAGGATGGAGAAAAATGAGGATGACAGTTAAGTAGTCATTAGTAATTTTGGAGAGCATAGTTTCAGTGGAATGATAAGGTTAGAAGTGAAAGTAATACTAGAGAAGATGGCGGCATAGAAGCAGCAAAGCACCACAGCTCCCACACAAACACGCTAAAAAACTCATAAAATGGGACACTAAACAGATTTTCAAGCTCCAAAACTCTCCACAAGACAGAAAGCACATCTGTTGCTATAGGCAGCACAGCAGGCAGGGCTCTTCACAGCAGTCTGGGACCCACGGCTGAAACCCAGCCAGCTCAGGCCCTGGGGCATCGGGCAGGGAACTGTGGCTACAGGAGAGCAGATAGGCTGCACTGGAGGCACAGTTACCACATTTATCAGGCCAGAAGAAAAAAAGGCTAAGAGAAAGGTTGGTAGATTTTGCTAACTAAGGAGGAGAAGAGCGGGTCCGGCCAAACTGCTCCCAGGGCAAGGAGGCAGCAGGAGGCGGCTGTACCAGCAGGAACGTCTGAGAGCTGCAGCGGCTTCCACTGGGCTGCTTCAGAGCCCTCGGCCTGCAGATAGCAGGGGGGCTGATGCGACCCATCGAG
>CM053597.1:155713499-155735692 GCA_028646575.1 Pseudocheirus occidentalis
AAAAAAATACTGCAAGTAGCCAGGAAGAAATAATTTGAGTATTGTGGAAACACAATCAGAATAACACAAGACCCAGCAGCTTTTACATTAAGGGATTGAAGAGCATGGAATATGATGATATTCTGGAAGTCAAAGGAGCTAGGACTAAAACCAAGAATTACTTACCCAGCAAAACTGAGTATAATGCTACAGGGGAAAATGTGGTCATTCAATCAAATAGGGGATTTTCAAGCATTCTTGATGAAAAAACCTGAGCTGAACATAAAATTTGACTTTCAAATACATGAAGCAAGAGAAGCATGAGAAGGTGAATATGAAAAAGAAATCATAAGGAACTTATTAAAATTGAAATATTCACATTCCTACATGGAAAAATGATAATTGTAACTTAGTATTTTTTTCTCAGTATGAGGATAGTTGAAGGGAATATATATGTAGATATATGTATACATATATATATGTGTACATGTATTGGGTGTATGTATATATAAATATATGTATGTGAGTGTGGGCATATGTATGTTCACGTATACATAGACAGAGGGCACAGGATAAGTTGAATATGAAGGGATGATATCTAAAAAATAAAAGTAAGAGGTGAGAGAGGAACTTATTGGCAAAAGGAGAATGGGAGAAACAGATTAGGGTAAATTGTCTCATATAAAAGAGGCAAGAGAAAACTGTTACAATGGAGGGGAAGAGCAGGAAGGTGAAATGGAATTGAACAACCTTATTCTCATTGAATTTGGCTTAAGGAGGGAATAACATACATGCTCAATTGGGTATCTTACCCTACTGTAAAGTAGGGGGAAGGGAGCAAGAGGGAAGGGATGATAGAAGGGAGGGCAGATTGGGGTAGAGGGTAGTTAGAAGCACACACTTTTGAAAAGGGACAGGGTCAAAGGAGAAAATAGAATAAGTGGAGGGGGCAAGATAGGGTGGAGGGAAATATAGTTAGTCTTTTACAATATAATTACTATGGAAATGTTTTGTGTAACTACACATGTACAACCTATATTGAATTGCTTGTCTTCCCAGTGGGGGTGAGTGAGGAGGGAAGAAGGGAAAGAATCTGGAAATCAAGTTTTAAAAACAAATGTCAAAAATTATTTTTTACATGCAACCAGAAAATAAAATATACAGGCATTGGGGTATGGAAATCCATCTTGTCCTACAAGAAAGTAAGGAGTGATGGAAGAGGAAATAAGAGAGAGCAGATTGGGGAAGGGGTATTCAGTAGGTTTGCTGTTTTGGGGTGAGGGGTAGGGGAAAGAAGGGGAGAAAAATTGTAACTCAGAATCTTGTGGAAATGAATATTCAAAACTAAAAATAAATAAATAAAGTTAATACATGTGAAATTATGAAATATATTTTTTTCTGTATCAGCCATTTAAAAAAAAAAGCAAGAAAAATAAAGAAATAATGCATCAGTCTACACTAAGAATCTATCAGTTTTCTCTCTCTGAAAGTGGATAGTATTTTTTATCATAAGTCCTTCCGAATTATTTTGGATCACTGTATTGATCAAAAAGACTAAATTGTTCACAGCTGCTCATTGTATATGGTTTTTACTATGCATAATGTTCTCCTGGTTCTGCTCACTTCACTTTGCTGGTCTGAATCTATAAAGGTTTCCTAGAAGAGGGGTGGAATGTGAGTTGAATCTTGAAGGAAGAATAGAATTTTAGTAGGGAGAGAAAATGTAAAAGTCAATTCCAGGATCAATTTTTAAAATTAAATTTTATTTATTTGGTGGGTATATTTTAAGTTCTAAACTGTCTTTCTTCCTTCCTTCCTCCCTTCCCATCCCACACTAGAGAAGGCCACCATTTCTTTTTTTTTTTAGCATTTAATTTTTTCCAATTACATGTAACAATAGTTTTCAACATTCATTTTTATAAGATTTTGAATTCCAGTTTTTTTTCTTGCTCCCTTTCCTCCCCACTTCTCAAGCTGGCATGCAATCTGATATAGACTACATATGTATGTATATATATAACATATATACTAATGTGTATAATATATGTTATGTACAATATATATTAATATATTATATATATTAAACATATTTTCACATTAGTCATGTTGTGAAAAAAGAATCAGAACAAAAGGGGAAAATCATGAGGAAAAAAAGAGAGAAGAAAAAAGTGTGCTTCAATCTGCATTCAGACTCTACAGTTCTTTCTTTGGATGTAGACAACATTTTCCATCACAAGGCTTTGGGAATTGTCTTAGACCATTGTATTGCTGAGAAGAGCTAAGTGTATCAAAGTCAGTTATCACACAATGTTGCTATTACTGTATATAATGTTCTTCTGATTCTGCTCACTTCATTCAGTATCAGTTCATGTAAGTCTTTCCATTTTTTCCTGAAGTCTGCCTGCTCATCATTTCTTATAGCACAATAGTATTCCATTACATTCATATACCACAGCTTGTTCAGCCATCACCCAATTGATGGGCATCTCCTCAGTTTCCAATTTTTTACCACCACAAAAAGAGGTGCTATAAACACTTTTGTACATGTGGGTCCTTTTCCCTTTTTAATGATCTCTTTGGGATACAGACCTAGTACTGGTATTTCTGGATCAAAGGATATGTGGAGTTTTATAGCCTTTTGGGCATAGTTCCAAATTGCTCTCCAGAATGATTGGATCAGTTCATAACTCCACTAACAATACATAAGGTTCCAATTTTCTCACATCTTCTCCAACATTTATCATTTTGCTTTTTTTTTTAATCACAATAGCCAATCTGATAGGTGTAAGGTGGTACCTCAGGGTTGTTTTAATTTGCATTTTTCTAATCAATAGTGATTTATAGCATTTTTATATGACTATGGATAGATTTGATTTCTTCATCTGAAACTGTTCATATCCTTTGACTATATCAGTTGAGGAACAACTCTTATAAATTTGACAAAGTTCTCTATATTTTTGAGATATGACACATTTATCCAAGAAACTATCTACAAAACTTTTCCCCAAATTTTCTGCTTTTCTTCGAATCTTGGCTACAGAAGTTTTATTTGTAAAAACACCTTTTAATTTAATGTAACCAAATTATCAATTTTATAACTCACAATGCTCTCTACCTCTTGTTTTTTAATAAATGATTCTATCTATAAGGTAATGCGTTTCATGTTCTTCTAGTTTGTGATATTTCCCTTTACCTCTATATCGTATATCCATTTCGACCTTATCTTGGTAAAAGGTCTAAGATATTAGTCTATACCTAGTTTCTGCCAGACAGCTTTCCAATTTTCCCAACAATTTTTCACCAAATAACTAATTCTTATCCCAAAAGCTTAAATCTTTACATTTGTCAAACACAAGATTACTGTAATAATTTACTACTATGTATTGTAAGTCTATTCTGTTCCACCTTTCTATTTTTTAGCCAGTACCAGATAGTTTTGATAATTACTGCCTTATACTAAAATCTAAGGTGTGGTGATGCTAAAGCTCCTTAATTTAAATTTTTTTTTTTTTTTGCGTATTGGATGGCAATTGGGATTAAGTGACTTGCCCAAGGTCACAAGGCTAGTAAGTGTTAAGTGAATGAGGTCAGATTTGAACTCAGGTCCTCCTGACTCCAGGGCTAGTGTTCTATTCACTGTACCCACCAAGCCACCCTCCTTTACATTTTTAAATTAATTCCTTTGATATTCTTGACCTTTTGTTCTTTCAAATGAATTTTGTTATTGTTTTTTTCTATCTCAATAATTTTTAAAATAATTTCTTTGGGCTGGCATTGAATAAATAGGTTAGTTTAGACATAATTGTCATTTTTAAAAACTTGTTCTGCCCGTCCATAAGCAATTAATATTTTTCCAATTATTTAAATGTGACTTTCTTTGAATAAAAACTATTTCGTAATTATGTTCATGTAGTTTCTGGGTCTGTCTTGGCAAGTATACTCCTAGGTATTTTGTTCTGTCTATGGTTATTTTAAATGGAGTATCTCTTACTATCACCTCTTTCAGGGTATTATTCGTGATGCTGATGATTTATATGGATTTATTTTATATCTTGCTACTTTGCTAAAATCATTAATTGTTTCAATTAGCTTTTTAGTTGAATGTCTAGGATTTTCCAAGTATATCATCATATTATCTGTATGATCAGTCAATTAATAGGCATTTATAAGTGACTGCTGTGTATGAGGCACTGTGCTAGGCTCTGGACATATAAAGACAAAAATGAAATGATTCCTGCCTTCAAGGAGCTTACATTCTATCATGGAAAACAACATGCACATGTCTTCCGTAGCCCAGGGACCCCGCAAAAGACTTTGAGTTCACATGAACCAAGGTCAATCTAAGAGACCCGACTTCCATGGAGGTCAGGTTTTCCGTCTAGTCTCTGATCTCAACCTAGAGTAATACACCAGGGAAATCTTTAAAATAAAGATTAGGTAATACCTCCATCAGATTGTGAGCTCCTAGAAAGCAAGGACTATCTTTTGTCTTTTTTTGTATCCCTAGTATTTAGCACAGTCCTGGCAAATAGTAAGTACTCAATAAATGTTCATCAATTGAGTGGCATATGTCTCAAGCTTTCCAATAGATAGGTAACAAGGCCTCCTCCCAAAAATGAATTAAAGTTACAATGTGACTGTCAGGTATAGGTCAGCATTTTATTTCTTCCCCCAACAGAATGTGCATAAAGTAGAAAAGACTCGCAAATGTTTGTGGCTGAATTGTTTCAGTTTTGTCCAACTCTTAGTGACCCCGTTTAGAGTTTTCTTGGCAAAGATGCTAAACTGGTTTGCCATTTCCTTCGCTAGTTCATTTTACACATGAGGAAATTGAGGCAAACAGAATTAAGTAACTTGCCCAGAGTCCCATAGCAAGTAAGTGTCTGAGGCTAAATTTGAATTAACGAAGAAGATTCTTCCTGATTCTAGACCCTGTACTTTGTCCACTGTGCCACCCAACTCACAAGTTTTTATGGACAAATAAATGAAAAATGAAACTCAAAATGTTCATTACACTCATTCTCCTATGCTGAAAAGTAGCAGCCTTTTCTGGGATTGCTGAATAGATGCTTTCCATTCTCTTTGGAACTGTACTACTTAAGCAACTCCCAGCAATTATCATAAAGAGTTGGCAAGGTCTGGATCTGCTGGCCCCTTATCACATGCCTTTAGTCCTCTGAATGCAGAGTGATGTTGATAGCCCTATCCTCCTAAAAACATGCTGTTAAGAAATCATCTTCCTTGAGTAGCGGTCATGACTCCAGAACTCTCCAGTTCAAGATTACCTAAGAGGTCTAGGAATGTTCATTTCTCAGGAATGCTAGTTGCTGACTTATGCTCAGAAAAGTAAACAGAAAGGAAAAGGTTAGCTAAGGAGGTCTAAGGACTTCAGTATAAAATTCACCCGGATAAGCATATACCAAGCTTGCCATGTCCTTCTGCTGTACATTTCCATTGCTGTTGCTAAGGGAAGGAGGAATCTGTTCTAAAAAACCAAGGGGAAATGAAGTAGAAAAGAGTAGAGAAATTATATAGTTCATTCTCACAGACCATGGGATGCGGGACTAGTGTACAGCTCCTCTGAAAGGAATTCCTCTGACTTTCAGGCTCAATCATCTTCAAGCCCCTTGTTACCAATCAGAGGAGTTCATTGTACGCTTTCAGAAGTGGAAAAGGCTCCTGTCTGGTTGCATGAAAGATTCCCTTTCCCCACAAAGATTCACCCTGAAATCTCATCAAATTAATTGGGTGTGAAGGGAATTCATCATATTGATCAAGGGTTCCCTGATATACTAATGGTTGGCGAGATCAGGAAAGATCTCATTTAGGATCTATCATTTTAACTGGGTTTTAAAGAAAAATAGGGATTTTGAGAGACTGTGGAGAAGGCATGAATCCCAGGCATGGGGGATAGACTGCACAAAGTAAATGGGAGATGGAATGGCATGTTTAGAATGGAACCAGTTTGGTTAGATTGTATATTATAGTGTCTGAAGGGAAATATACATGGGAAATATAATATACATGGAAAGGTTGACCAGGTCCAGATTGCAAAGGGCTTTAAAATGACAAGCAGAGGAGTTTTATTTGATCCTAGAGGTAATAGGTAACTACCAGAGGTGATTGAGCAGAGAAGTGCCATTGTTAGTTCTGTGCTTTAGAAATATCACTCTGATGGCTACATGGAAGATATGTTGGAGAGGGGAAACACTTGAGAGAGGGAGACTTAGGAAGCTGTTATAGTACAGGTAAAGGTGATGAGAGTTTAAATTAGGGTAGTGATAGCTATAACACCAAGTGAAGGGAACAGATGTGAGGGATTTTATGAAGCTAGAATTGGCAAGACTTGACCAATTTATGAAATTGTGAACATATCTGAAGATGGTAGATATAGGAAGACGAATGAGGAATCAAAGTTGACTCCAAGGTTGTGAACTTGTATAACTGGAAAAATGACAGTGCCTTTGACAGAAATCAAGTTTAGAAGAGAGATGAAAGATGAAGAATTCTGTTTTGGACATGTTGAACATGAGATATCTTTGAGACATATAGGATGAAATGTCCAATAGGCAGTTGATGATGTGGGACTGGATATCAGGAGAGAGAGACTATGTTGGATATACAGATTTGCATAGAGATTCTAGTTGAATCCATGGGGACTGATGAACTGATGACCAAAAAGATAAAGAAAAGAAAAGGATCCAAGAGAGAGTACTAGGATAAATCTATAATTATGGGATCAGATATGGGGGATGATCCAGTAGAAGAGACTGAGAAGGAACAGTCACATAGGTAAGAGGAGAACCAAGAGAGAACAGCATCATGAAAAGAGGAAGAGAAGGGAATATATATTTATAGTATGCATATAATTTGCTATGTGCCAGGCACAGTGCTAAGCACTTTTTACAAATAATACCTCACTTGAAAACCCAGAGAAGAGAGGATATACAAGAAGAGAGGGGTGGTCAATAGATATTTCAGAGAGTTCGAGAAAAATGAGATTTGAGGAAAAGAACATTGAATCTGACAATCACGACGTCATTGGTAGCTTTTAAGAGAATAGTTTCTGGGGGCGGCTAGGTGGCACAGTGAATAGAGCACTGGCCCTGGAGTCAGGAGGAAGTGAGTTCAAATCTGACCTCAGACACTTAACACTTACTAGCCCTGTGACCTTGGGCAAGTCACTTAACCCCAATTGCCCTGCCCTGCCCCCTCCAAAAAGCAAAATAGAAAAACATCAAAATCAATACTGAAACCTGTGGGGTTTGGGAAAAGAGGTGGTAAGAGGAAGGATAATACCAAAGAGGGAATAGACAGAAGTAAAACAAGTTTCCTTACCCTGGAAGAAGAATTAAAAGGAGGGAGAGGAAGGAAAAGATCTAAAATCTAAGGAGTCCCTTAGATTGTCTCTTAGTCAATTGAGGAATGGAATATTATTGATCCATAAGAAATGAAAAAAGTGACAATTCTGGGTTTGGATAATTTCATCTTGAATAATATGAACCGATGCAGAGTGAAGTGAGTAGAACCAGAAAAATAAATGATGCAAGGACAGCAATACTTTAAAAAATAAACTTTGAAAGACTCAAGAACTCTGATCAAAGCAGGGAACAATCATATGTGTTCGGAAGACCTATGATGAAAACATTAGCCATCTCTTGACAGAGAGGTAATAGATGCAAAATACAGAAAGAGACATACATTTCTAGACATGACCATTATGTGGATTAATTTTTTGACCATGCTTAGGTGTATAAAGAGTGTTTTTTTCTCTTGTTTTTTTTAATTAAAGGAAGAGGAGGGGAGGTTAACAATAGTGATGCCAAAACAAAAAGAGCCATTGAAACATTTTTAAAATGTAGAGATGAGAAAAGTTCATAAGAAAACACAGATATGCAGTACAGTTGTGAGTATAACACATAAAATTTATTATGTAATTTTTTTTAAAAGTGAAAAGTATGAAATGGAATTTTATAGTGCCACAAATGAATACTCTTTTGTGTGTATGTTCTGCTGTGTATGTGGAAATATTCTTTTTTGACATTTAAGTTCAAAATGAAATAAAAAAATTTTAACTGTAAGTTAAGACAGAAAGAGATTAATATTGCCACCAATATATACTATAGTCCACCTATGCATGAAGAAAAAATAGATTAGTTCCAAAAATAGATTACTAACAGAAACATGATGGGGCACTTCAGTTTTCCAGATATCTTTGGGAACTCTTTCTTTGTCTAATACAGAACATTTATTAATGTCTTGGCTTGCTTTAATGATAATTTCATTCTTCAAATGGGAGAAGAAGCAATAGGGTGAGCAGCATTTTTCAGACAGAAGGCCTGTCTGTTGATCTTTATGAGTGAATTGAGCTGAAAAGCAGAGATCTGCCATGGGAAGGAGGCTTAGCTTAAGCCCCTTTTAAGAGCTGTTAAAGTGAATTGAGATGATGGTGATGTATATACATATTGTTGTAAACCTATTAAGGTCTGTTTTCCTAGAAACAGAAGTTACAGATAGGAGCCCCTGAAGTCTTCTGTCTGACAGAAGCAGGAAGAGCTTGAAGTGGAGCAGTCCCTGGTCTGCTACCCCTTAAGGATGTGTTGTGCTAGGGAAGACCCTAGATTAGGACCCTCTAATTGTGTAAACAAGTATTTTGGGGAATGTTACTGAATACCATGATGTATCTATGTATTATATGATATACTGAGTGTTATCACACACACACACAATATGTTTTGCTAAAAGATGTTGTTATGAATGCTATGCTTTAGTTTGCTCAATAAATAGAGAGTTCATTATACTATGTGATTAGACCCTTGAAATTATTCACAGCAGCAGTCCTCAGGTATGCTGCTGTGATGGGCGTTACAGCAAATCATATAAAACTGGAAAGAATAGCTAAGGTTCTGGATGATGCTATCCATATTCTGATATAGCACATTATGCTAATTATTCTCAATCTAATAACTTAAAATATGAGAGCTAATATTTGTACGGTACTTTAAAGGTTTATAAAGGACTTGCCAAATACTATTTCATTGGATCCTCACAACAACATGGGAGAAGGGGGCTATTATTATCCTCATTTTTAAGTGACATGCTCAGTATCACACAGCTTGTGAGTATTTGAGGCAAGATTTGAATGCAAGTCTTTTCTAACTGCAAGTTCAGCATGCTATCCACTGAGGCATCTACTTGTTTCAAAATGTAATTGGACTGAATATAGAGCAGGGATTTTTAACTGGGTATCTTTGTGCTTTAAAAAAAATAGCTTGATAACATTTCAATATAATTGGTTTTCTTTGTAATTTTATTGATTAAAAAGTGTTATTCTAAGAAGGGTACCAGAGGGTTTCATTGGATTACCAAAAAAGGTTAATAATTCCTGGTATAAAGTCTTACACTTGGATTAAAACAATCAACTTTAAAAGAAGATGATGGGAAAGGTGTGTGTTGACAGCAAACCATTTGAAACAAAAGGGGTTTTAGTGAATGCTAAGCCCAATAAAAATAAACAGTATAATATTGTACTATATTAAAAGAGACATAGTACCCAGGGAGAAGGAAACCTTAGACCTCTTCAGACCACATCCAGAATACTGTGTTCACTTTTGGCTAACACATTCTGGCAAGCTGAAGAATTCATAGAGAAAGAAAACTCAAATGGTGGAAGGATTTAAGATCACACCATATGAATGAAAAGCATTTCTTAAGCCTTTCTTATGTACCAAACATCAGGAATACAACACAAAAGTGATAAGCCCCTGTGCTCAAGGAGCTTACATTCTAATAAAGAGGAGACAATGTAGATATAGGGAACTAGTGACCAGAGAGAAATCTGCAAAGTCACAAGGGTGATAAGTAGAGTCAAAAGAAAGTTGCCATGTCCTCTCCAGTAGTAGAGGACATGGAACTGATAATTTTTCTAGAAAATGGGATTGGTGAAGGTAGGGGAAGGAGTAAAGAAGGTATGATATAATGACAGAGCAGATGGCAAGCAGGTGGCTGGAATGGAACGTGAAGCATGACTGGGGCTAGCTAGAATATAGTGATGAAGTCACCAATTTGGGCAACATGTGCTCCAGGGTAGAAGTTCCAAAGCTAAGAGGGTTTAGTTCCCCAGGGCAAGGTCTTTGGAGGTCAGGTGATATGGAAGGTGCAGTAGCAGGGTAAACTTTGTAACTACATACATGTACCACAGAAAGCTAGAAAGTGACCAGGATAGAAGGTGACTCCGTTGAAAGAACTAAGGAAGATTAACCCAGAGATGAAATAATTTAAGTGGTGGGGGAAAATAGGAGGGAGGGGAATCAGGAAAGACTTCTTGCAGAAGAGAACAATGGATCTGAGCTTTGAGAGAAACTAGGGATTCCATGAGATAGGAATGAGGAGGGAGAGCATTCCAGGCATACCTGAACCAAGGTACAGGAAACTTGAAATATGTATTTTGGCCAGAATGTAGAATACACAGCAAGCAATGTATAAGTCTGTAAAGAGAAGTAGCAGCCAGTTTGTGAAGGGCCTTAAATTCCAAATAAATAAATGTGCATTTGATTCTTGAAGCAATTGGTAGTTACAGAATTTTCTTAACAAAGAAAGTGACAAAGTCAGACCTGTGGTTTAGAAATAACAATGTGGCAGCAAAGTAGAATATGGCTTAGAGAGGAAAGAGACTTGTTTTTTCAGGTGTTTTTCAGTTGTGTCTGAACCCGATTTGGGGTTTTCTTGGCAAAGATATTAGAGTGGTTTGCCATTTCCTTCTCCAGCTTATTTTACAGATAAAGAAACTGAGGCACGCAGGGTTAAGTGACTTGCCCAGGGTCACACAACTAACTAGTAAGTGTCTGAAGATGAATCTTCTTGGTTCTAAGCCGAGTGCTGAATCACTGTACCACCTAGCTGCCCCAGGGAAGAGACTAGATATGAGAAAATTGATTGGGCCTCCACTCCTATAGTCCAGGTGAGAGGTAATGAGGACCAGAACTGGGATGGTGGTAGTATAAATGAAGAAAAGGGGATGATATGACAGAGGTTGGGGAGGCAGAATATTGCAATAAGGCTTGGAAATGTTTGGAAATGAGGAGACTGAGAATATTGAATCAAGATCACTTCTAGGATGCAGTTAACTCAGCAGTCACTAAACATTTTTTAAACTCCTACTATATACTGGGTGTTATGCCAAGTGCTGTGGATTCAAAAGGAGGCAAAAGACAGTCCCTACCACAAGGAGCTTAGAGTCCAATGGAAGAGACAAATATATACAAATATAACAAAGCAAGTTGTTATTCAGTCATTTTCAGTCATGCTGGACTTTCCGTACCCCTTTTTGGGGTTTTCTTGTCAAAGATACGGGAGTGGTTCACCATTTCCTTCTCCAGCTCATTGCTGAGGCAAACAGGGCCAAGCCCAGGGTCGCACAGCTGCTTAGTGTCTGAGCCTAGATCTGGATTCAGGTCTTCCTGGCTCTAGGTGGGAGGCTCAATCCATTGCACCACCTAGTTGACCCAAATAAGATATACACAAGGTAAACAGAAAATAACAGAGGGAAAGCACTAGATTGAGAATAGTTGGGGAAACCTAGGAGGAAAAGTATATTTAGGGAAAAAGATAAGGAATACTGTTTGGAATATGTTGAATTAGCAATGACTTTGGGATATCAAAATGGAAATACAGGAGGCAGTTGAACATAGAGGACTTCAGCTCAGGAAAAATATGAGAATCAGAAACATCACACACACACACACACACACACACACACACACACACACACACAAGCACATTCAGTCACAGTCCAAACACAACCAAAATGGGCTGATTCCACCTTCACATTTCACACACTCAGCTCCATCTCTCTATTCATATGGCCAGTAGTACTTAATTCAGATTCTCATTACTTCTCACCTGGATTACTGTAAGAGCATCATGATTAATCTTCCTGTCTCAAGTTCCTTCCCACTCCAGTTGATCCTTCACACAGCTGCCAAAGTGATTTTCCTAAAACACAAGTTAGACTTTCTCAGGCCCCTCTTTGAAAAGCTCCGATAGCTCCCTTTTGCCTCTAGTATTTTGCTGGCATTCAATGCTTACAAGCTGTCTCCAGCCTTAGCTTTCCAGACTTTTATGAATTACCTCCTTTTACACACTCCATATTCTAGCTAAATTGGCCAATTTGCTATCATCTTCTGTCTCCATGCCTTTTACAGGATGTCTCCCATACCCGTGTAGCAATGGGTGAATTACCCTATAGGGGTCATCCTAGTGCTTGTGTGCCTAGAGTTCCCCTGGAAACTTCTGGGTATGCCAGGGACGGACGTGGTGACTTGGTATTTGGATACATTGATGATGATGAGTTCCCTAACTGCTTCCAGCCACATGGTGACTCAGCACTGAAGTATGCCTGAGTATCAGGTTGCATGATAAAGCATACATACACACATCTCAGACTCTAGAATCTTTTTAATTTTGTGAAAGGGTACAAGACACTAGGGACTACTTAAGGGCTCTAGAATTTCAGTATCTAAATTAGAGATAGGCAGAACAATTCTTGTCCTTGAATTTCACTCCAAAATATAGGATTCATATTCTCTTACGTTTTTCTGTCTTGGAGGCAGATAGAAATGTCCCAGTGATTGTGCCTAAAAATTGTCTGAATCTCAAGAATGAGAATTTCTACAGCTTTTCTTTTTTTAAAGAAATAACTTGAATCCTCTGAATCATCAGAGCAGTAGAGATAGGTATTGTTATTTAGGTCAAAGAACTCTGAACAGAGGCCCTCGGTTCTTATTCCAACTCCAGTACCAACTAGCTCTGTGACCTTAGGCAAAATATTTTACATATGTGTTTCTTCATTTTTAGAATGTGGGGAATGGGCTCTAGTCTAATTGATCTTTCGGCTCTCTTCTACCTCTAAAATTCTTTCTTTCTCCTTTAGACTCTCTGAGACAGGTTGGGGAAAAAGCAAAACAGAGAGAAGATTAGGGAATGCAATAGAAAAATACGTTTTCCTTCTGAGTCACTGCTGTGTACCTATGTATGTACCTGTTCCACCCAAAGGATGCTGATATTATCAATTTAATTCAACTTAACATCCATATATTAAATGTAGGCAGCTAAATAATATAGTTGCTAGAGTGTAGGACTTAGGAAAACCTGAATTTGAATCCTGCCATAGACAATTACTAGCTATATGACACTAGGCCAACCAATTAACTTTTCTGCATCCCAGTTTCCCCATCAGTAAAATGAGAGGACTCAATGACCTTCCAGATCTAAATCTATGGTCCTATCAACCTACAACAAGGAACTATGTTAGATGCTAGGTATACACAGACAATGAAACAGCCTCTGCCCTTGAGGCACTTGCCTTCTACTACAGGATACATGAAATAGACAAAAATAAGTATTAGAAGGTAAGGTATGATGGAGCAATGACAAGAACCAGGCAAAGTGCTATTAGGAAATTTGAGAGAGAGAACACTTATTGGTGATAACGGGACAACCATAATTTACCTCTGAAAATTGAAACAGGACCTATACTTATGTTTTCCTCATGCTACCTTTCTTGAATTTTACTTTTCAACATCGGTCTAACTAATAAACATTTATTGAGCGCCTACTTATATCCACCATTGTGCCACACTTTGGGGGGACTGTAGAAATATAAGAAATAATCCCTGACTTCAAAGATTTGCAATCTAGTTGGGGAGAAAAGACTAATAGTCACAAAACTGTTATATTATGCATAAGATAATATGTGTTAAAGTGCCAAATTGGGTGGTTTGTACTATTGGTGCTATAAGATTACAAAGAAAGGAGAAATTAGTATGAGCTGAAGCCAGGGAAGATTTTGTAAGCTAGACACTCTTCTTCATTGAACATACTGTTCTGTCTTTTAAAGGTACTTATTAATTATTGTGAAATCCTAGAACTTTCACATAGTTCAAATACTCTCTCAACTTTGGACACTGATGTGATGTCCTTTATCATCCACTGAATACCACTTCATCTTCATTGGCACACATGGGAGGGGTGAGGTACCAGTGGCATGCAAACATAGTCACACAAACCTGTTTCAAGCCATGGGAGGTTTCGTGTAAAACCAGTTTCTTTGATAGGGACAAACCTTGTGTAAAGCTGCAACAAGCTTGAGAAACTGGTTTTAGGCAAAGCTTGTCATGGCAAGAACTAGGTTTGAAAGGGCGGCTTTGAACATTGTGGTCACTTTCTTATTTATGTAAGTGATGGTGTCAGAAACTATCTGCTTGCTGTCTGTCCCTTGGACTAATTAACACACCCATTTCCACACACCTTCCCAAGCACTTGTGCTCTTCTCAATATAGAACTCACCTTCTATTCTCCGAGCTAGAGCTACTGTGACCCTTAGGATTATCTGCCTTTGCATACCATAGTCAAGATTCTGGGACATTGAGAGAAATAGAAGAGATATGAAAACCCAAAGACTCTAGGTCCACAGGATCATTTACCTGTGTAGCCTCTCACAACCACAGCTACCTTTATTCTCTTCTTAGTAGAAGAAAATAAAAGAGAGAAAGGGCAGTGGAGAAACTTGTTGGCTATCTAAAGGACCAAACTACAGAGACATGAGAAGTCATAATCCCTAGTGAGAATTTAAAAGAGGGAATCTGTGTTTTGTAATTCTGTCTCCCTTCCTCCCTCTCTCCGTCTCTCTCTGTCTCCCTTCCTCTGTTTCTGTCTCTATCTCTTCCCCAAATCTAACTTTGGGGACACTCACCTTCTCAATCACAGAACTCTGCCTCTTGATCTGACATGGTACTATGCTTTCAGAGGGATTCACATCAGTGGCCTGATGACCATCCAAACAGAAGTTAAATGGAGAATGAAGGCGTTAGCAGTTAATATCCTTCCCTGAGAACTCTGGAGGGAGAATGGGGGGGGAGGGGTTTAGGGGGGTGGTACAACTATGACATATCATGAGGAGAGTCAGAGAAAGATCCTGACAGCATCCCCTGGCTGAGGTATAAAATGGGACTTGTCTGGTAAGTAGCTAGAAGTTTGAATGGTGACGATTTCTTATAGGAAAAACCAGATGGTAAGAGACTAGTGTTGCAAGCTGAGAATGTTTATCCTCTGCCTTTTTCCCTTTGAGACCAGAATTCTTTGGGAGGGTGGGGTCAACTCACTATTAATATGGTCTCTGGCTAAACCTGTGAAAAAATTGAGCATGAAAAAGACTTTGTAGATTGAGTTAGAAAGTTCAGACCCTAGTTGTGTTGGTTGTGGCTCATTTAAGTCTAGTTGCTTTCAACTCTAGACTGCTTATATTTCAATTTCTCTTAGTAAAAGTATTTTGATCTGTATGTGAAAAATTGATCCTTGGTAACCACACAGAATTGAAAAAGTAAGATCCTATGGAAATGAGAGTGAGGAAAGTGTTTTAAGGAGATTAACTCATACCTTCAGATGAGATAAAAGCCTAGACAATGCAGGTTTCATCTACACTTGTGCAGAAGAATCAAAAAGGGTCTGGGGGACTCAGAGCAACTGTAGCAACCCAGAGCAAGGTACTATTCACACCTGCATAGTCGTTTGAGCTGATGATTTAGGGCTTGGCTTGCCATCTGGTGGCTTGTCAAGGCATAGCATCCAGAGTGGCTATTCAGCCTTCCCACCCCAACCCACTCCCTTTATTGCCAACCTAAAGAAAATTGTTCCTGTGAGTACAGTATATGCTTTATAATTTTAATGACAAAAAAAATTACCATGGCTGCTTTTGGCTTCTCAGTTGCCTGAAAGTATGTGTTCCTTTCTTCCAAGACAATGATAAATATTTTTGTACTGAGATTGAAAGAAATGACATAAATTCTGAGACGTATTGTTAATCAGTCAATGAGTATTCACTAAATTATAGAATGTCAGAGCTGGAAGAAAACTTAAAGATTGTCTACTCTAATTTCTTAATTTTAAAGAGAAGTCAAGGATCTTGTCCAAGATCAAACACTTTGTAAGGAATGAAGTAAAGACATGAAGCCAAATCTTCTAAGAGCAAAGTGTTAAATGCTAGAGATACAAAATCAAAAGTGGTACACACATACACATACATATATACATGTATATTTACATATTTATGCATCTATCACAAGACAGTAGTTACACTGAATTTTAATAAGAAATATCAATAATTTAACATTTTAAATAATTTACCTTTCAGATATTGCTTTTTGTAAATTTGTAAAATTTATGCTTAAGTATAAGATAGGTGCACACTTATACTTAAAAACTGTGTTGATTTTTGGGGCAGGATGTATATAAGGTAGTTTTGAGGGGTAATACACTAGCAGTTGGAAAAGCTGTATTTGTGGGAAGGAGGGAACTAGGTTTTTAGGAAAATCTTTATGTAAAAGAAGATGTGAAGGAAACCAGGGATTCCAAGAGTTGACGTTGAGGAGGCAGTATATTTCAGGTATTTAGAACAGAAATTAGGCCAATATGGCTGTACAGTAGGTGCTTAAAGGAATTTTATTAGGGTGTGGCCACTGTGCATGCTATGGCTTCTTAGAGTCACAGGTAAAAATTGGGTGGCAGGTGGACATCGAAGGAAGCCTTCCTAAGAGAGGTGTTAATCCTCTTCGAATACTCCATACACCAGACTAAACTAGGTTAAGGCTAAACAACAGGCCTCAGACCCATCGATGAGTTAGAGGGAACATCTACCCCAAGCATGTGAGGACCTCCCCCAGCAGAAGGGACAGAACAATTTGTTTCAATGGCCATAAAGGCAGCTAAAGCAGTAGCTGTCGCTGTGTTGTGCTTATTCTGAGCTTGGTCAGACACTGAAGATCCAAGGTCATCTGCCACATCCTGGGCCATTGCCTGTTGTCTTGATTTTGTCTTGCCGCTGGATTTTGATGACTCTGGAAGAAACAGTGAGACTGACAACTTTGTGTAACTCTGCCTTCCTTAGATCCAATTCATGTGCCAGTCAAGATATCACCCTGTGACATCATTGATCTCTTTGAAGACTGAAGGACAAACAACAAAAACAGCAAGGGTTTCATATGTGATCTCTACACAGAGAGAAGGACTTCCAGAGCAGGTGTTGTGAGTTAAACATTGTTACAATATTTCTTAAATGTGTGCCTCATTACAGTTATGGGGGTCTATGTGTAAGCTTACTCCTCCCATGGAAGTTGTATTTGTGAGAAGGAGTGAACTAGGTTCTTAGGAGACAGTTTTGTATTGTCTTTGCCATGTTATCTGAGAGTCCGTCTTTGAGGGCTCAACTTGTCAATTAGAGCAAAAGTTGGAAATTGCCATTATGTCTTCTTCTCCTCCTCCTCCTCCTCCTCCTTCATCATCATCTTCGTCGTCTTCTTCTTCTCCTCCTTCTTCAAGAAGCTAGGACAATTTACTTTTTTGTCCTGCATGGTTTTCATTTTTGGTTTCTTGAAATATAGCTCTAGGGGCAGCTAGGGGGCACAGTGAATAGAGCACCAGCCCTGGAGTCAGGAGGACCTGAGTTCAAATCTGGTCTTAGACACTTAACAATTACTAACTGTGTGGCCTTGGGCAAGTCACTTAACCCCAACTGCCTTGCCTTTCTCCCTCCAAAAAAGAAAAAAAGAAAAGAAAAGAAAAGAAAAGAAAAAAGAAAAGAAAAAAAAGAAAAGAAAAAAGAAAAGAAACATAGCTCTGAAAAAAAATGGGCTTTTAAAACCTATCTCTAAATCCAAATCACTCTGGTTTTCATTGGATGGTTAATAATAGCCCCAACCTAAACCTCAGTGGCTCAATATTTAAATTTTGATGGCTTAGAATGCACATCAATAGCAACTGTTTTTTGAGTCTTCTAAGCCTGGACTGATATCTTTGTGAAAGTAAATTGAGCCGCCTTTTATCTCAATTCTTACCGGACACTCAGTCATTGAATGGATTTGGCTTCAGACAGACTGCAACCTGGGAAAGATCTTAATTTGGAAAGGCCAAGGTCAATCATTGCATCCTGGGCCATGGCCTATCATCTTGACCTTTGTCTTGCCACTGGACTCTGATGACTCTGGAGGAGACAGTGAGGCTTGGGACTTTCCATACCTCTACCCTCAGATATGAATCTGAGTCAAGAAATCACCCTCATGATGTCACTGGTCCTCTTCAAGAACAAAGGGCAAACAGCCACCACCACAATAGCATATACTTTACTTAGTGCAGCTACTTTTTTAATGCCGCTTTTACTTCCTCACATGGCACACTGAAGAACAGTGTAAGTCTAAGTATGGCAGATCCATTGTCATTGATGGAAAAAAATAATTTGTTATAGAAATTTGGCATATCATCTCCCCTGCCAAACACACTGCTTCTTCTTATTTTATGAGGCAATACTACTTGCTAGCTGATAATCCAACTGTACACAGATAATTCATTTGGAAATTACTACTATATATGTAGCCAGTCATTTCCTACATGTTGGAATATAATCCACACATATCTTGGTGATCCCCATGTCCCATTTCTCTTCATTTTTTTAAAGTAAATTGTTTATTTTTGGTTTTTAATATCCACTTCTATAAATTTTAAATTTTCTCCCCCTTCCTCTCCTCTCCAAGATGGCATGCAATCTGATATAAGTGCTGCATATCCATTCCTATTAAACATATTTTCACATTAGTCATGTTATATAGAAAAATTAGAACTAATGGAAGGAACCATGGGAAAGAAAAAACAAAACAAAACAAAATAAAAAAAAGAAAATGGTCTGCTTCATTCTTATAGTTCTTTCTCTGGATGTGGATGGCATTTTCCAACATGAATCCTTTGGAATTGTTTTAGGTCCTTGCCTTACTGAGAAGGGCTAAGTCTGTCAAAGTCAGTCATTGAACACTGCGGCTGTTACTGTATATAATGGTCTCCTGGTTCTGCTCACTTCACTCAGCATTAGTTCACATAAGCTTTCCAGGTTTTTCTGAAGTCTGCCTATTTCTCATTTCTTATAGTATAATAGTATTCCATTACATTCATATACCACAACTTGTTCAACCATTCCCCAATTGATGGTCATCCCCTCAATTTCCAGTTCTTGGCTATACAGAAAGAGCTGTTATAAATATTTTTTGTACATGTGAATCCTTTCCCCATTTTTATGATCTCTTTGGGATACAGCCCTAGAAGTGGAATTGCTGGGTCAAAGGGTATGCACATTTTTAGCCCTTTGGGCATAGTTCCAGAGTGGTTGGATCAGTTCACAACTCTACCAACAATGAATTAGTGTTTCAATTTTCCCACATCTTCTCCATCATTCATCATTTTCCCGTTTTGTTATGTTAGCCAATTTGATAGGTATGATGGGTACCTCAGAGTTGTTTTGATTTCTATTTCTCTAATCAATAGTGATTTGGAGCGTTTTTTCATATGACTATAGAGAGCTTTAATGTCTCCCTCTGAAAACTGCCTCCTCATATCCTTTGACCATTTATTAACTGGGGAATGGCTTATATTCTTATAAATCTGATTCAGTTTTCTACCTATTTTTCACTGTCCTCCCTATATTAGCTTTGTATTTAGGTTACAAAGGAAGCACATATTTATTCAATTTGGAGACTTTTGTAAAATCCTTATAATCTTTCTACCTCCTTGTCATGTTGGTACATAGGATACACTTATCTTCATGGTAATGGTGATCTTTTTGCTAATGGTTATGTATCCTATGTTTAAAACAGCTTGAACTTCCTCATCTAAAATTTCCCGAACTTTTAAAGGTACAAGACAATGCCAACAAATGCAGAAGAGGCAGGGCTGACTTCTTTAGAACTGTTAACATAAAAAGAGTTGCAAGAAAGTCATTAATTGTTGGTGCTGAGTGGGACATTTACAATGAAGACTGTAGACTGTTTTAATGGAACAATGCCAGGCATCCAGAGAGAGACTGCATGGACAATGGACTAACAGAGGTGGAAGGATTAATGGAATCTGGGTGAGGATTACTGTCTGATGGAGGAGTCAAAGACCCTTACACTTTCTCTTTGGGGATGACAATGTCTCCACTTGTAGGAACATGGCTGCTTGAATGCTGGAAACGCCAAAGAAAATCTGATAGAGCCCACCCAGAGAAGAAAGTGTTGACCGTGTGAAAATGTGCTAGGCAAATGGGTTGGCATAGATGAAGTAGGTGAGCCACTGTCTTTAGGAGACGTACAACATGGCACCAGACCTTGAATCCTCTGGCAGCCTACTGACCAAGAAACAGAGAGCTGGAAGTGATGTTAGTGAGACAATTTCTTCCCTTTTCTCCAACAACTGTGAAAGTAAAGCGTAGGAATGTGCTCTTCTAAAAGGTAAAGTGCCAGGAATACACAGTCAAAGACTGGGGGTGAGAGAGAGGGGGAGAGGAGTAGAGGTTTTCAGTTCCTTATCAGAGTGATGAAAAGAAGTAGGAGTTTTAATCTAGAATCTTTCAGATTCTGATTCTGTTGAGTAAATGTACTTTAATCTATATATGAGTGTGTGTTCCTTTGGGTCATACAATGTAGCAAAAGGAGGTAAGAATCTTATTGGGAAATGAGGGCATTAGCCATCTTATTCACATTATCAAATACTGTATAAGGTACTCATAAAATTGATGAAGGATCTCCTCTGATTAATATTATTTTAAGACCTTACTTTTTAAATCAGAGATTGAACCAAGAAGAACTTGGGTCAACACAGGAAATCTAGGAGTGTTTTCTAGCTTACCCTCAGAAATCCAGACAGGCAGCCTGTGTTTGCACATATGCCAAAGAGGCCTAGGTTCACTTACTGGTGGTTTATGTAGAGATTGTACTCTGAATAGCTAATCTAGAGCACACCCTTGGAAGGCAAACAGAAACTAATGTCTACCCACCTATGTAAGGCACAGGTGCTTCTGGGGAGAGAAAGCAACCTCTTCCTGGCACCTCTTACACTTATCATGAGCATTGTAATATGTGATGACCAAGTGCCCTGTGAAATAATATTTGTTGTTGTCTTTGGCCTCCTTATATTGGTTAATCCTGCCAATTAAAAAAAAATTGCTTTTCACAAGTAAACCTATGAAACATCTTTTTATTTTACTCAATTCTATTTTGTTTCCAGTTTTCATTTATAGTAAGAAAGTCAAGATTAGTGTGACTCGATTCCTTCAAAATTTGTGCATTTATTGACCACACAGGACAAGTGGCTCCCATTTAGCGTGTTAATGTTTATAGACAGCATAAAAACTGTGATTCTGAGTAAATCAAAGGAGAAAAAGATAAACACTCTACTCTGCCTTTAGTCTTGTCAAATGTAACCTAACTTAATTTTATTTAACATAAGATTAATCTAATTCCAAGTCATTTCTGACTTAGAAAGATGTTATAAATGGTTGAGTTCCTCCATACCCTACAACATGTTGCTACAGGACAATTTTGAGTTTGCATTTATAGGAATCTCAACCAAGGAAGATCACAAGATATTTAAAATACATTTTGGGGGTTAACATTCCTAAACAGTCATCCTTCAGTCCCTTCCTAGACCACCCACTTCTCTTAAGGATGGAAGAGAAGTCCTTCCTGTGGTCAATATCTTAATCTTGAATTACAAAAGAGGATTCTATTCTCTAAGGATTTTAATGTTAATCATTCAAGTGGGTGGAAAAGCAAGAATTTTTTCTAGATAAGATCATTCTACCTTCTTTCCCTACGTGACAAGTCTGGAAAAGGTTTTAGGCAGGAGAAAGATTATTTTTTAATGCAAATAATTGTTTCCTAAATATGCTTCTCCAGTACTCTCTTACCCTGTTTCTGCCACTTTGCCAGTTTCTGCCAAAGGAAAAGGGAGGTAGTAAAAAGGACTGAAGGCCATTTTGTATTTTTCTTTGTTTCATGGGTTGTCATGGCCAAAGCAACCATGAAACAAAACATCACCAGGCTGTTAGCCTAGTAAAGATAAACCTCTACATACTTAATTAGATTGACCCTTGGAATGTAGACATGGTATATGGCTGGAACTGCACTTGAAGTCATTCCAGGAAGTAGAGCTTGTGCTTGCACTATTCTAGCCCTCAAGAATTATGGGTCACTTTCATGCTTTGATGAGGCATCATGATAGGATTTTTGTGGAGGAGTAACAGCTTACTAAGAAATCAGAGATGAACTTAATTAAATGAAGCCTCTTTTTAAAAACATCTTTGCATGGGTGTGTGTGTGTATGTGTGTGTGTGTGTGTGTGTGTGTGTGTGTGTGTGT
>CM053597.1:155736192-155761956 GCA_028646575.1 Pseudocheirus occidentalis
TCTCACACCACATGGAGGGAAGATGGGGTTCTATATACAATAAGGTTGTGGGAGGAATCTAGGGGTGGTCCAGAGGAGGAGATTGGGGGAGGGTCTTCAGGAGGAGTGAGATGAGGTCAGACTCCAGTAATGAGTGGTTCAGGGTGGGAAGTTGCTGGAGGCTACCTGGAGACCATAGACAATGGTGAGCCAGGCCAGTTCAAGGGTGGGAACAGGAACTTTAAGGGTGGGAAACTATTGGAACAAAGCAAGCTAAAGACTTGGGCAGAGCCTCATCTCAAGGCCCATGACCGCAGGCAAATGTCTTCCCTGGGAAGGTTTACTTTCCCAGAGCCAAAGAATCAAGGAGAGCTCAAAAAGGGGGGAGGGGTCCCAGAGCCTACACCTCATCAGGATCACTGTTTTGGGGTGGTGGGTATGGAAAGACTGGAGAAAATTTGTAACTCAAAATCTTGTGGAAATGAATGACATGAACTAAAAATAAACACAAAAGTTAATTTTAAAAAATATGCTTTGCAAATTCAGATCATGCTTTACAAACCTTGAAGGTACTACTTAAATGTTGGCTATTATTATCAGCACCTGCTTTGCAATTTCTATATAATCTCAGAGTTGCTTAGAGCACAGAGTTTCAGGGACTTGCCAGTATGTACCAGAGAAGGATCTTGACACCTCCCCCCACTCCCCCCATTTTTCTTAGGTTTGTTCTTAGATTTTGTTGTTGCTGTTCAGCTTTGTCTTACTCTTTGGGGTTTTCTTGGTAAAGGTATTAGAGTGATTTGCCATTTCCTTCTCCAGATCATTTGACGGACAAAGAAATCGAGGCAAATGGGGTTAAGTGACTTGTCCAGGGTCACACAACGTCTGAGGCCAGATTTGAATTCAGGAAGATGAGGTTTCCTTGACTTCAGGCAGGCATTCTATCCACTGCCTACTTCTTTTGTTTAATGGATATGAAATACACGTTTTCCAACCACTTTGTGCTGATGCTTAGAAATGAACAGGGCTGAAGTAATTCTGAACCAACCTTTAGATCTGAGAGCTCCACAGGGCTGTCTGTGAATATTACATTATCCCGGCTTAAGTGAGGCCAAACAGGCTACAGTGACATCTTCTGGCCACCAGGGGCCATGGATATGTCGGGGGACCTGAAGGTCTCCTTCCCCTCTTCCCTTAGCCCTACCCCCATTTTAAGTTAAGCTTTTCTTTACTTCCTACCTAGAAAAAGACCATGCCTTAAACCCAAACCCCTCTGGCCAACCTGGTCGCCGCTCAAGCCTCATTTGGCCGTCGTTGGGTTTTGATGGCTCAGAGTGAGTGAGTGCAGTCCTTTCTGTTTTGGTCAGAAACCCGGAGGTCTTCACCTCCCAGACTGATTTATTTTTTAAAAACTAGGTAAAAGAGGCCATTCTCTCACTCCTCCCCAACCCCCCTTTTTACCTGGCCTTTATCACTGAATGGGTGTGCCTCAGACAAACGGAGATCTTGGAAAGACTTAGCTTAAAAAGACCAAGGTTTCTCTCAACATTGTGGCCATCTCTACTTCCACGTATAAGAGGAAGTCGTGAGGCTGGGGACTTTACACAGCCCCCTCCCTCACTTATCTCCAATTTACTTGCAAGTCAAGACATCACCTTCCTGAGGTCATTGGTCCTCTTTGAGAATGGAAAAACCGTAACACCACCACCACCACCCAGGAAAGACAGTTTTGATATTCCCCGAGGGACGAGCCAGTTGTTAAGGACAAATAATAACCATTTAGACGGTGTGTTTAAAGGCATAAAAACAAACATTTCTTTACTCTCTTGTCAGCCTAGCGAGCTTCTCAATCCTTTCTCTCATAAAAAAAGAAGTCTTTCAGGGAGTACGCCTATGAATATCATATAACAAAGATGCGTTTCAGGCACATTGTAAAGGCAAATATAATGTTATATGAGCCAGATTTTCCCAGTGTATAAATTCTTTGGGAATAAATTTGGCTTGATTGGAATCCACCTTATGTCCTAGGGCACTACTTAAAGCACTAAAAATGATACTCTAGTGGTCCGAAAGTATTACTGCACCTTCCAGAAAGTGCCTAATTTACTCCTCTGGATTACTTTAAATGCACGGAGAGAATCTGGCTCACAGAGCATTTCCACTTGCAGGGTGCTTTTCAGTCATTAATCACATCTTTGTTATTTGATATCCATGTGAATACTCCTAAGTAAAAGCAGTTCTTGCTCAAAGTACATTGAAATAAAGCACTGATTATCTGATTGAGTGATTCTCAGCCCTGGGTCTGTGCCACTCCAGTGTGTCTCTAGTTATCCAAGGGTCATGATAAAATTGTAAAAGCAACGAAAAGTCAATACAAACTTATTTTTACTTAACTCCATTGTTTTAAAAAGTATGTTATATAGCACTTTTTGGAGGCATTTGGGTGTGTGCAACTAAATGTTGCAGCTCCATAGATTGATTGTAAACCTCTGGTTTAATTTAAAAGGCACTCACGTTGTCAGGTATATAATTATTGAATTATGATAATTAAAAATATATTACATACCTTTACATAAAGGAAATCTTGGCAGGGGCTTTTTACATTACAAACAGTAGTGGTTTGAGAAATTTCTTCAGGTTTGCCCCCTAAGATTATTCGAACAGGAAACAGTAACATGTTTTTGTGTTGTTTTTTTTAAGAAACATTTTGGATTTATAGGTTTTAAAAAAAGATTTGGCTACCAAATGTCGTACAATGCATTTTCTTAAACTTCCTTTACGTTAATGAATCAAATGAAAACACCCTTGGAAAACAAGGATGGTTTTCTGAGTATGAGGTAGGAAGAAATCTGTTGAACATCCATCCTATAAATATCTGTTATGGGAACATAACCATAGGGGGCAAGAAAAGGCCTGGGATGAAAAGGAGAGGAGAAGGGGAATGAAGGAGAGAGGAAGAGAGGGAGGAGGGAGGGGAAAAAAAAGAAAGAGGCGGGAACTAGAAGGAGAAAGAAGGAAGGAGTGAGGAGCGACTTATTTGAATAGCGCCTCATTGTGCAGCCAGGCTCCTCCCAGCTGCCGCTTCGGAACCTACTTGTGAATCAGCCGAATGCAAGGAGGGAGTTCGTAATTCTATGCCTTGCACAGATGACAGGAGAAGAAACACTGTTCTACTATTAAGCATGGAACATTAGACCTAATAAAAGCCGGGTTCGGGTCACTGGGATGGAGGAGCTGGAGTTGCTGTCTCCTAGCCCAGGCTCCCGTCTCTCCCACTTCGGTCTCTTCCTCCGCCTGTCTCCTCCTTTCCCCGGGGCTCTGCTGAGTTCATTCACTGGGATTGGTTTCAAATGACGCCATCGCTTTATTTTTAAACCAATGACCTCATCCTAGCTTGAAGTTTCCTGACCAGCGACTCTTTCTCTTTTCCCCCTAACCCTTCCCCTCCCCCTTGCCTTTTCCCCCCCACTTCTGTGTATCACTGTTTTTTTGGGGGGGGAGAGAGGTTTAATTATTTTATAAAAAACGTGTTATTATTCCCCCCCCCCCTTTCACTTTCTCTATAAGTCTCCTCTTTTCCTCTCGAAGTTTTTCATCCTTTTTGACTTTTTTTTAAAACTCCAGGCAGGTTGGGGGTGGGAGAAGAAGAGTTGCAAATTTCCTCTCTTACTAACCCTCCCCTCGCCTAGCCTCGGAGAAGGAGAAGATAATAGAGAGAAGGAGGAGGAGGAAGAGGAGGAGGAGGAGGAGGAGGAGGAAAAGGAGAGGAGGGGGAGGAGGAGGAGAGAAGCCGGGCCAGCGTTGGCGGTGGCTCCTCGGAAGGGGAAGAGCCCCCGGGAGACGGACGCGGGTGACAACTTTCGTTTCTTCCCCGGCGAGCGAGGGGAGCGCAAAAGAGAGGCAGGGAAAAAGTAAGTGGGGTGCTGGCTTGGGTTGTTTTTATTCTTAAAGCGGACGGTCGAAGGGTGAGCGGAGGCGCAGTTGGGAGTCGCCCCCCCCCCCAAGCAGGGGACCCCAGGAGCAGCCGTGCGCCCCGGTTCGCGGCGCGGGCCCAGCCTGCGCAGCGCAGCGTGGACACCTCGGGGCGGGCGGCGCGGCTGCGGCTCTCTCGGGGTTTTCATTCACTTTTTCCCTCCCCCTCTCCCCCCCGCTTTTAAAGGGGAGGGGGGTGGCGGTGTCTGGCTGGGGGTGGTCCCGGGACCGGGAGGGATCCTAGGCCTGGCCGGGTGGTCCGCGGGGTGCTCTGGTCGCGCGGAGAAGCGGCTCGCGGAGTTCGGGCAGGGGCCGGCGCGTGGGGCGAGGGGCAGCCGCGGGGCCGCCGCGCCTCGCCCGCGGTCCCCTCGGAGCCCACTGCTCGCGCCCAGCCGGGAGGCGCCGCTGGCCCTCGGGGAGGGGGGCGGCCCGGGCTGCGCTGCTCATTTCCAGGCACGCCTGTTTGCCCCGCGCCCAGCGCCCCGCGCTCCTGCCTGGAGAACGTGCTTTGGCTGCCGGGAGGATCGATGTTGTTGTAAACCAGCCTCTGGTCCACAGGCGAGTCATGCGTGGGCTTCGCGGGAGAGAATCGGAGGGAGAACTGTGTCATTTCTAACTCTGGAGAGGTGGTCCCGATGGGCGCGCTTTGGAGGAACCAGGGGTTCAGGTGGCCAGTTTCTTGGGATCTGTTGATTTGGTTGCAGTTTATGTAACAATAACAGTGACTCACATTTCTATAACCATTTTGAGATCTGCGGAGCTCCTTCCTCAGCTCCCCATAATCTGGGCTTTAACCAATCATCAAGAAACCTAGAATGTGACCCTACTGTGTTCCGGGCACCCGGCTAGGTTCTGGGGGGGTGCCAGGACTAAGAACAAGCCGAGCACCCTCGTGGAGCTCAGGTTCCGTGGGGGTGGGGGGACCGCGTAGGCACACAAGAATATACAAAATATTTACAAGGTAAACACAAAGTAAGTGGGGGGGGGCAGTAGCAACTTCTAGGATCTAGATAGGCTGGGGGGGGCGGCGCACTGCAGTAGCAGCTGTGGGCATCGGGTTAGGCGCTCTGTAGGGGGTGGCATTTAAAGATTTAAAGTTAAACTTTGAAGGAAGGGAGGGCTTCTGAGGCGGAGATGGAGTGCATTTCAGCTATAGGGGACAGACTGCGGTGTGCAAAGACACCGAGATGGGAGGTGGTAACTTGGCTTGCAGCAAAGAATACCTGAGGGAGTAACGTAATAATTCTGGAAAAGTAGCCTGGAACCAGGTGTTTTGAAGAGCTTCAGATGCTAAGCAGAGAAGTTTGTATTGTAGAGGTAGATATATTTGTAACTCGAACCAGTGAAGAAGCAAAGGAGTTAAATTTTAGGTATTTGGTTTATTCTTAATGGAAACTAGTAACTTTGGAAAAATAAAACCTAGTATTTTTAAAAAGAATAAACATTTTCTCGTAACAAGATGAGCGGTTAATGTAAAATCTTTTTTTTTTTAATCTATAACCTACTCCTCACCGAGATTTGTGAGTTGTCGTGTATTATTTAATTATTTTTTTACTTGCCAGGGGTTAACATCCTTGTGTTTTCAGCTCATGAGATGTGCCTCCCAAATTTATTTTTTAAAGAAATTTCATAGGAGTGGAGGAAACATGGGAGCAACCTGTTGTATAACCTGGTTTGGAGAGAGTTCTGGGCCAGGGATTAAAACTAACATAGTTGTAATGTAAAGTTGCTCTTGAGCCTGATTAACTTATGAATTTATACCATAAATAAAATGCAGGATACAACCTATGAAACATTTTGCTTCTCCAAGATTCATCCTTACTGCCACTTTGTGGTGATTTCTCACTTTGCCCTTAAAAATGAAAAAAACTCATTCAGAAAATGGTCAGACATTTTGTGTACTGTTTTGTGTGTGTGTGTGTGTGTGTGTGTGTGTTTGTGTAACTTCAATTTCTAGAGGCATTTACACTGGGAGAACATGCTGGGAGAAGAATGCCTGTATATGTATTGGAATTTATAGGGTTGGCTGTGTATGTCATAGAAATACAACCTTTTCTTGAAAGCGTGTAACAATGCCTCATCTCAGGTCAAGAAAACAATAATTTTTACTTTTTTCCGTGTTCTAACTGAATTAACCACATTAGCAAATTGACACAAACCCAGATTTACATGTCAGTTGATCTGTGTTTTTTCCGATCCCCCAAGAAATCTGGGAATGCACAATTTAAGTAGTCATAATTAAGAAAAACTTGCTGACTTCATAATTGGCAAAAGTGGCAGTGAGAAATAATTGAATTTTTTTGTAAAGAGATTTAACCAGACATCTATACTCTTTTTATGTTTTTCATAAAAACATTTTTACCTAATTCATGATATTTATCAAGGACTGTTTATATGAAATGTTAGTATTTTTAAATTTTTAATATTTAATTTTGAGTTGTAACAAGCTTAAAATACAGTCACTAAATGGAGTTTACAGATAAGTCAATCAGTGCTTTACTGAATTGGCCAAAAGTTCATAAAAGAAAAAGTAATTTGAAACTGAGGTCCTTAATTCTGTTACTAAAATAAAGCAAAAAGTGATTATGGTACATTGACAAAGTCAACCCAAATACCAGCAATATAAATTTGAAACTTAGTTTACTACCATCTCACTAATATAGAAGAATCTTCAAACTCTGGGCAGTGTGACAATTGCTAAATATATTGAATATATTGATCTTTAGTCTTGATAATATACATATTTTATTTGGGTGTTTCTATTCCAACTGTCGGAATATTGCTATTCCAGAAAAATATTGGGTAGGGAGAGAGAGAACAGAAAAGTAGTTTAACAATTTTACCATCTTGGACTGAACCTTGGCAGATCCTTGTCCTTTGGTGTAAAGATTCAACTTAATCCAATAATCACTTATTAAGCATCTATTAAGTCTTTGTGCTAGATGCTGAAGATACATAGACAAAATCTAAACAGACCCTGCCCTCAGGGAGTTCATAATCTGTTGGAGGGGATCCGACAGGTGCTGATAAGTAAATGCCAGATAATTTTAGGCTGTACCTGATCTGAGGCTTGAAGGAATTCTAGGAATTCTAAGAGCTGGAGGTTAGAAGTGAGTGCATTTTAGACATGGAGTCTAGACTTGGAGGCTAACTGGTAAAAGGATGGAATAATGCCTATTGAATTTGTCTTATGTAAAACCAGGAGTTTGAGACTTTGTCTTTTCAAGTCTTCCTGGAAGTATCTGGGGAAAGTCTCTGGAGCCACTTTACCATCTATCTTAGTAACCACTTTGGTCCTTTTGACCCTCAGTTTTTCTCTCTCTTAAATTCTAAAACTGTATCTAACTACAGTATTGGATTTGTGTTAATGCCAAGGTCAGGGTTTAAGAACAGGACCCAGAGTGGTTGCTAGCCTTGGTCAGTGACTGGGAGCAGAGCCAGAACTGATGTTTTGGGTTTGTTTTGCTGTTGTGATATCTTCCTCTTCTCTTTTCCTCCAATTAAAAAAAAAAGTTGCTTATGCTGAGAATTTAATTGAGCTGAGCAGGTGTGTAACATGGGATGGTCTTGATAAAATAAATTTAAGGAGATGTCAAGCATTCGACTTATTCAACCATTGATAATTTCAATTCAGGGTTACATAATTGATCCTTGGTAAAATGTAACATATATTTTGGAAAACACATTTTCCTGGACTCTCTGAGAAACTTTTTCCTCCTAACTTATATTCTCCAAACTATTGTATGGGAGACCATCTGGCATACAGAAGTATAAGTTTTAGTGTTTACATGCTTGGGCTTGGATGAAGAGTTTTTGACAATAAAACTGTAAACCAATATAACAAAATGATTGAGATAAAACACCCAGAAAAAGTTTAGAAAGTCAAACACAAGAGAAAAATGGCATTCTAAAAAAGATCTATAAAATGACAAGATTATCATATGTCTCTTTTGTTCTAGCTTCCCATGATTATATTAAATAGATGGAGGGAACTAGGCAAAAAGACTCTTTATGATGTAAAAACTATAGTCAGCTCTTCCTTTCTGCTGATGTCATTATGTATGACAGCCACAATCCTGTGTAACTTTCTGTTCATCAAACATGCTTCTGAACATCTTCCTCTTTACATTAGCTTGAAAACTTGTTAATGGTAACTGAATCAGAACATGTGCGAGAATAAGTAAATATGTTAAAGAGAAAAACACTAAACTTCAAATCTTTTGCATTATACATAAACAAATAAGGAGATTGTAAGAGCCCCTGGCTACCATTTATGATTTCAAGACACCAGGCCCAGATGAACTACAGATGAATCTTGCTTTACAGAGTGGACTAAACCTCTATGTAAATCAGTTCTCTGTGTAATTTGAATTTGTCCTGGATGTGGGGAAGGGAAAGAGGAAGGCAGAAAGGGAGGCCTGAACACCATTCAAGGACACATGGGGGCAGGGGGCTAAAAAGGGATAACTCTGGCTGGGGGCCAGCCATGTGGGGGCCTGACCTGAACCAAGAGGTGGGAGACTGGGGGGTGGAGACATGTGAGGGCCAGACAGGTGAGGACAGGCAACAAACATGTGGGGAGCTGGTGACAGACACTGGGTACCAGAGCAGTGACTGAGGGAAGACAACCCAGGGGCCAACAGGCAGTTGGGTGGGCGGAGTGGGCAAAGTTCTCCCTGGACACAAGAGATCTCAAGCCAAGTGCCTCATCTAGCAGAACTGTGAAGCTCTGCCCGAGTTCATTTGGGTTTGCTTTTGTTTTTGGTGGGAGGAGTAGTAGCAAAGTACTATATAGTAAAGTTAACAGATTTTTTTTGGGGGGGGGGAATTCAGATTTCTTTCAGAATTCTTCACATAATCAAATTTGCTTTTGTGTATAAAGAACTGTGGAATCCACTGTACAGAAGGAACTGTTGCATGTAATGAATGTCCAGGTAGTTGTAAGTGATCTTTGAAAGATCACAGAGAAGGGGAAAGAAAAAATTTCAGCATAGTCAACAATATAACGGTAGCCAGAACAACTAATGTTGATTGTAGGTTTCACTTAAAGGAAAAAATGACCATTGATAGAGAGCTCAGTAGTTGGTCACCGTAAGTTCTTGGGAGCTCGGACTGTCTTTTGCCTTTCTTTGTATCTCAGTTAATCAATTTACATTATTAATTGATTACTGTGTGCCAAATGCAGGAGAGACAAAAGGCATTCGATCCTGTCCCCACCCCCCTTTACAATCCAATGGGAGAGACAACCTGTAGAAAATATGTAGAAAATACAAATAAATATGTAGAAAAGAAATTATATACAAGGCAAAGGCAAACAGGAAATGTTTAACAGAGAGAAGGAACTAGAATTAAGGGGGATTGGGAAATTAAGGGCTTCTAGGAAAAGATAGTTTTTGGTTGGGACCTAAAGGAATTCCACTAGAGAAGTCAGTAGATGGAGAGGAGGAGGGATGATATTCTGGGCGTGGGGACAGAGAAAATGCCAGAAGAGAAGATAAATTGTCTTGTTCCTAAAAGGTCCAGTTGGCTATTGTTGCCATATCTCCAGCCCTTAGCACTGGGCCAGGCACATAGTAGGGGCTTGATGAATTCTTGCTGAATGAACAAGCATCCCAGATTTAGAGAAGTTGAATGCATGAATGGCCTGAATTAAGTGCTTACCACATACTATGCATTGTGCAAATACAGAGAAGTGAGACAGCCACTGTTCTCAAGGAGCTTCCATTCTAACAGAACAGACTATATCTTGGTGAATGATGGTGAGGAAAGGATGTATTGGTCTGGGAAAACACAAGCACAAAATGAGTGGAATAATCATAATCCGGCAGTCAGGGCGAATTGTTTGTTACCAATCAGTATAGCCCAGCGCCAGGACAGGATTTCCATAGCAGAGTCTCTGGAAGTCCGGTGGGAGGGTGTCAGAGCCAAGAGCTGTGGTGGCAGGTTGGGAAATGCCTGCAGTGGAGGAATATGGTCACATCTGGAGTTTAACAGAGAAGTTAATGTTTACAAGCCACCTAAAAACGGTGTAATTTTTAACAGCCTTTGTCCCCATTTTGCTACTCCGTGGAAGAAACAGAAAAAGTTCTTTAGGACAAAAACGTTTTTCTTTCTTTTTTTTTTTTTCTTTGTTTTGTTTCATGAGTTTTCCACGTTCAAAGAATGCTTCACTAAGTGACCAGCCTGCTTGGGGATGAGCCGGTGGGTACTTAGCCAGGCCGTCCTTGGAAAGCAGATGAAATCTGTTGCCAGGACCATACTTGAAATTTTACCTTTGAGGGCTATTGCAATAGCCTCCTAATTGGCCACTCTCCTTCCAGCCTCTTCCCACTCCAATCAGGTCTTTACAAAGCTACCAAAGAGATTTTCCCAGAGATCAGATCTGGCCATTTCATTCCCCCTGAATGCCTTGTGTTACCCTCTAGGATCAAAGATAAGCTCTTCTTTTGACCTTTTGGGCTCTTTGCAACTCAGTCCTTTCCCTGACTTTGAAGTCTGGCATCTTCCTCTCTACCATACGGTTCATTTCATGGTGGCTTATTAGATGTTCCTCACACAGAGTGCCCAGTGCCCCTTCTACCATTTCTGTGTCTTGGCATTATCTGTTCCCCATGCCTGGCATGCTTTCTCTCTTTACCTCTGCTTTTTTACCTCCTTGCTCTGGTTTCCTTCAAGAAACAACTCGTGTCACCTTCTGCCTTTTTTTTTCCCTCCTTTTCTGATCCTCCACCCCTGACCCCCAGTGTTTTCTTGTCCAAGGTTACCAGTTATCCACTTTACATGTTTCTTTCCTATTTCTATTTATGTACTAGTAATCTCTTCCTTTAGAGCATAAACTTTAGGCCAATTTTTTTTTCTTTTCCCACTGTGTCTTTGTATCTTCATTGCTTAGCACATTGCCTGACACATAAAAACCTCCTAAATGCTCTGTGTTTGATTGAGACTGGGCGGCCAAATGCTTGATGTAATGAAGCCCTAGAGAGTAAGACTTTGCAGAGAATCTGTAACTAAATGGAAGGCTCATTTCCTCTTGGAAAGGGGAGTTGGCTTTATCATGCATCCAAATGCAGCAAGAAATATTTTCTGGAACGCTTGGTCATCTCATTGCCACAGTGCTCATAATATGCTTTTTTCAAAGTGATTGCCACAAAGATAATTTCAACTGGGACATTGACATAGTTGGCGGAGGTTGATGGGATAGAGAAATTTTATGGAGACCTTTATAAGACTTTAAAAATTAAATCAATTTATGCTTTTGCACTTAAGTATACTTGTGTGGGCATGGGGAAGATGATGAAAGTTTGTTATGAAGCATAGTTAAAGAATAAGAAATGAGATTCTTTGATCCTATGTCATGTGATACAGGAGACCAGAAGCTTAGAGACTATATACTGAAGCTTCTGCAAATATATACATGCACACACAAAATATACATATACACAAATGCATACATAGATTATACATTATATATGCGTGTGTGTAAAATGACTTCTTCAAGAAGAATCAAGAGGTTAGGCATCATGAGTGTCCAGGAACACCACCAAAATTGCTGATTACTTACTAATGGAGTAATTTCTGAGACAGCTCTCTGTACGATTATCCCTTCCACATTGCAGAGGGGAAGGGGGGAAGGGATGGTACTGTTAGGGGCTCAGCCAGAGATGTGGAAAATCCATGTTAAAGTTTTTGGCCCTCCCTTCATACCAGAGAGGAAGTCTGAATTACTATGGTGTTAAAATATATATATGTTGATATTATATAATACTATACATACATTTTATACATTTCTGAGTTTCTAAAGTTTTCTGTTTTTCTACTGGCCTTTTTGTGTCATCCGTGGCTTCTGCAAAACTCCCCCCAAATTCCCATTTAATTTCTTATGCCAAGCCGCAATATATCAAAACCACAATGGGGATAGTTGTGATGTGGAAGCAATAAATGTGTATAGTAAGAGGAAAAAGTAGCAAATTAGGAGGAAAAAAAAGAGAAACTAATATGCAATTGAGGTATCCCCAACCTGACCTATCTCCAACATGACCTATTTAAATGAGCGATTGTTACTGAAAAATGGGAAATGAATAAATGAACAGGCATTGACAAACTCTTACTATTTTCACAAGGAAATCTAATGTAAATTAATTGCCATAGTAAGGAGAACAAAAGAACCCCAAAACTACCTTAATTAGCAAACACTTGCATCTCCTTGTTAAGTAGAGAGTTGTTAGCTAAGGGCAAGAATAGTTTAGAATATAAGTATCAGAGTATCAGGGACTCTGCTAAAATATCGTGGAGAACTATGTGGGGAACATTATGAGCAGTGTTGCCTTATCAGACAATGGAAGGGGAAAGTTTCCTGACAATTTGGCAGGGGACCCAATTATTCCAGGTCATCTCCAAGATGTGGCAGGATAGGTTATTAGGGAAACAGACAAAAAATGGAAAAGTTTTAATAATAATTTTTATAACTAATTACTTTCTCCAACAGTGATAAAGAGTCACATTTGGACTCTAACATCCCCAGCATGAGAAAGCAAAGAAAAAGGTGGAAACTTCATTTTGGACTAGACAAATATTGGTTGGTATGGAGGCAAAATGTTGTAGGTATTGAGGAATATATTCTTAAGGTATCTGAAAGAGGAAAGAATGCCAGCTGTGGAAAACTGGGGTGTTATGACTGAAAAAAATACAGCAGATAAAATATTTTTTAACTAATGAACTGTGATTACTTTGTATTTACAAGATTTTTATTAGAATAATCAAGCAATCAATTAACAAATATTCATTAAACTATTTACCAGTGTGCTAAAGGTTGAACATACATGTAAGTCAAGTCATATCAATAAACTTTTATTAAGTGCCAGGCACTGAGGATATTTTTAAAAAACTGCTCCTAAATAACTTTGTACCACCAAGATCTATATCTATATCTATATCTATCTATAGCTACATGTATGCACACACACACACACACACACACACACATATATAGGATCAATTGGAGATAGTCTTGGAAGGAAGACAGTAATATTAAGAATTGGGAAAAGTTTCTTATAGCAGGTGGGATTTTAGGTGGTACTTTGAGGTACAACAAGGGAGGCCAGGAGACAGTGATAAAGAGGGAGAGAATTCTAGGGTGGGGTGGGGGTGAAGGAACAGTCCAGGAAGATGTACCAACAGGAGGGAAATGGAGTGTCTTATGTAAGGGACAGCAGGGAGACTAGTGCAGTATATGGAGAAGATGTTAAAGTGTGAGACTAGAAAAGTAGGAAGGGACCATCTGATGAAGGACTTTAAATAGCAAACAGATGATACGGAGCATTGAAACTGAGAGAGAGGGAGAGAGATATGAGACCTGAGACCTGGGCTTTCCCTACATCACTTTCTCAGCATAGAGCCAGATGGACTGGAGTGAGAAGACACTTGGGGTAGGGAGACTTGGGAGAGCTTGGACACGGGTGTTGAGTGATCTTCACAAGTCGAGACCCCCTAGGTTGTGAACCTAGGTGACTGGGGGGATGGTGGTGCCCTTGATAGTAACAGGGAAGTTTGGAAGAGGACAGGCTTTGGGGAGGTGAGGGTGGAGAAGATACTGAGTTCACTTTTGGCTTTGTTTAGTTTAAGGTGTCTGTGACATGATAACAGTTCAAGATGTCCAATAGGCAGTTGGACTAGAGATCAGAAGCCTGAGGATCAGGAGAAAGGTTATGGCTGGATGAATAGATAAAAGAATCATCAGATGCATAGCAATAGTTGAATCTTTGGGAGCTGATGGGGACCACCAAATGAGATAGTTGATGGCTTAGAGGGAGTAAACTAGAGGGTCCATCACTGACCCTTTGAGGACATCTGGATGAAGGTCCAGCAAATGAGACTGACTAGGAAGAGGTCAGACAGACAGGCAGAAGGAGAACCAGGAGAAGGAAGAGAATGAGGAATATTTAGGAGAGAAGAGGGTGATGGACAGTGACAAAGATTATCAAGAAGTCAAGGCAAGGCGGCCAGGTGATGCAGTGAAAATAGCACCTGCCCTGGAGTTAGGAGGACCTGAAATCAAATCCGACCTCAGACAAGGACACGCTTAGTAGCTGTAAGACCTTGGGTAAGTCACTTAACCCCAATTGCCTTGCCTTCCCCCTCCAAAAAAAAAAAGTCAAGAAGAGTGAGGCCTGAGAAGAGATGGATATAACTGGAGGGAGCAGTTTCAGGTGAATGAGGCTGGAAGCCAAACTGCAGAGTTTTTGGTTTCTCTGTTTACCCTTGGACTCTCCTCCATCCGTTGCTGAACAGATATCCTGAGACGAGGTGTCTTCAGCCTCTTACAGCATTGTGGGATTTGGGGATCTGGTCTAGGCCTTTGCCCAGCGTAAACAGGCAGAGGGGACTGGTGCCAGGTGGGTTACCAGTCCTTTCCTTTGGTCATGATCTTTACTCCCAAAGGGTTTTTATTATTATTTTATTATTTATTATTACTGTAATTTCATTGCTTTCCCTTTTTATTCCCACATGGATTGGCAGAAACCGCCTCTGTGGGATGTGGTGGTGTCCCGCCTGAGTTATTGCCTGGGGATCCCCACAGCTGGACCCTGAATCATAGACCTTTGAGGTTGCTGGCAGTGGCCAAGCCCACCATGGTGCATGGTTTGGAGGCCGGGGATGCCAAGTGGGAGATGGAAGCATTACAGTAGTCTTGGGTTGTTTTGTGAGGTTTTTACCTTGTGTGGCACTTCTGTCTTGCAAATTATTTCCATCTGCTTATCTAGTGGTTTTTGCTTTAGTTACTCTGTATCTGGTGCATAATGGCCTTTTCTGAGGTTTCTGGGTTGGAATCGTTTGCAGAAAGCAACTTGACACTCAGGCAATTCCTAATCCCTCATTTTATGAGGAATGGTACCTATAAACCCATGATAGAAATGAACTCATTGTTAAGTTATTTCCAAATATTATGCTTCTCCATGTACTTAGACTTCAACAAAATCTGGCTACTCATTAGTTCAAGGTACTGTGTTAGACTATGGGAATACAAAGAAAAACCTAATCCCATTCTCTCAGCTAGGTGGTGGGTGCAATAGATACAGTGCTGGTCCTGGAGTCAGGAGGACCTGAGTTCAATTCCAGCCTTAGACACTTATTTAGCTGTCTACCTCATCTGTAACATGGGAATAATAATAGCACCTACCTTCCCAGGGTAACAGTGAGGAGCAAATGAGAAAAATAATAATAATAAAAATGAGAAATAAATGATTAATATTTATTTATAAATTTCTCTCAGTTCCAGTGCTCCCTATCATCTGTTTGCTGTTTAAAGTCCTTCATCAGATGGTCCCTTCCTACTTTAAAGTAAATGAATAAACAAATAAATCACAAACTGCAAAGCCCTTAGCACAGTGCCTGGCACAGGTATTTTATAAATGCTTTTTTACTTCTTCCCTTCCCTCGAAGAGCTTACAAGTTAGATTCCTTGTGTTGGGGGGATTCCACCTGTACACAGGTAAATAAATGCAAGGTAATTTGAGGAGAAATGAGCACTAAAACATGAAGGGGTTCAGGGAAGGCTTCACAGTGCAGTTGGCATCTAAGCAGAGCCCTGAAGGAAGATAAGGATTCAGAGAAGGGAGAGGAAGGACAGAGACAGAGAAAGGTGGAGGAGGGAGAGAGAGAGAGAGAGAGAGAGCAAGACAGAATGAAGGGAGAGAGAGAGCTCACATTCTGGGCATTCTGAGAGGAGAGTGAATACACAGAGGCAGGAGATGACACGTCAGGTTTGGAGAACAGTTAGTCGTCTGTTTGACTACAATGCAGGGCTCTTGTGAAATAAGGCTGGAAAGGTAGATTGGAGCCAGATTGTATAGGACCTTACAGGCTAGGCAGAGGAGTTTGTATTTTATCTCCGAGGCAATAGGAAGCCTCTCGGAGTTTTGACTGGGGAAAATGACCTGGTTAAACTTGTAGTTTAGGATTATATTGTTTGGGTAGTTCTGTGGAGGGTGGATTGAGGAAGGCCTGATGCTGAAAGCAGAGAGGATGGGAGCCTGTTTCAGTATGGCAGGCAGGCGGGGGTTCCTTAGAACTTGAACTGTATTGACCTGTACAAATAGGAGAGGTTGCAGAGACAGGTTGATGGGACAGTGGATGGGATCAGTCTGATGGGTGTGGGGGGGAGAGAAAGTGAAGACCTGAGGCTGAGTCTAAGGCTATGAACCTGGGTGATTGTGGAAGATGGTGATGCCTTGATAAGAAATGGAGAGAAGGGGCTGCTAGGTGGCACAGTGAAAAGAGCACCAGCCCTGGAGTCAGGAGGACCTGAGTTCCAATTCGGCCTCAGACATGGAACACTAGCCGTGTGACCTTGGGCAAGTCACTTAACCCTAATTGCTCTCTAAAAAGAAAAAAAAGCAAAAAAGAAATGGAGAGATTCAGGGGTTGGGCAGTTTAGAGGCAAAGAGGATGAATCGCTTTTGGATATGGAGAGTTTGAAGTAAAAATACACATAGAATCAGAAAACATGGGTTCAAATACAGTCTCAGTGGTAATGTTTGTGACATTGAGCAAGTTATTTAACCTCTCAGGTCCTCAGTTTTCTAATCTGTAAAATGGAGGTGGGAAGAGAATCAGACTAATGTACGCGATGTCCCTTTTGGTTCTAAACATGTCCCACGAACCTGTGACTTATTTCATATCAATCCTCTTCACAGTCTTTTTTGAGGCAGCATTTATTAAGCACCTCTTATGTTTGAGGTGCTGGGAATACAAACACAAAAACCAAATGACTCTTGACTTTGGTAATCTTAGCTTTTTGTGAGAAGAAACAACCCTAAGTAAATGCAGAACGTATTTTTAAAAGTGGAAAATATTTATACAGTGGCAGGTGGGCTAATGGATAGAGAAGTAGCCTCAGTCCAGAAGAGTTTAGTCCAGATCCTAACTCTGTGACCTTGGGTAGGTCATTTAACCTTGAAGTGCTCTAGGTAACTGTCTCAGACTATAAATGGAAGAGAAGGTTTCTAGTCTGTACCGGCAAGAGGGGATTTTCCTCATTTGGGATCAGTGAAATTCTAGGTCTAATTCCTAGCCATGGACTATGAAATTCCTTTGCACAGTTTATTCATCAAGCCTTGAATGGTCCTCCTTCCAAGCTCAGCTTGGGATATGTTCTCCTGTGTGATGCCTTTTCTGATCCCTTCCCCTCCCCACTTAGAAATACCTTGTACGTAAAAAATACTGGGGCAGCCAGGTGGGGCAGTGAATAGAGCACTGGCCCTGGAGTCAGGAGGACCTGAGTTCAAATGCGGCCTCAGACACTTTCTAGATGTGTGACCTTGGGCAAGTCACTTAACCCCAATTGCCTTGCCTTCTCCCCTCCAAAAAAATCCAAACAAACCCTAGACCTGTGGTCTCTTCAGCTTAGGGAAGCCATGGTGAGAAATGTCTAGCCTTGTAGATCTGATATTTTCAGTAAGTCTTAAGAGATATGCCTGGATTACTAGACTGAGAAGTTAGGTAACTTGCCCAAGGACACCATATAAGAAACTGGAAATAGATGCCCATCAGTTGATAAATGGCTCAACAACTTTTAGCATAGGAATGGAATGGAATGTTACTGTATTGTTAAATATGGTGAATATGAAAAATGCTACAAAGCATGGGAGTACGTAGGAATTGATGAAAAGTAAAAATAGTCAAATCAACAAAATATGCACGATTGCCACACTGATTGGACAGAACAACAAAAACAATACTGTGTAATTATAAGGATCTTGACCTCAGATGAGAATGAGTTTACCTTATTTTGTGTGTATAAGTAAAATTATAATACTTATATTTTAATATGACAAAAATAATCAGTCTATTTTGATATTTTATATATACATACATATATATTTATTGTTCAATTATGTCTGACTTTTTGTACCTCCATTTTGGAGTTTTCCTGGCAAACATTCTGGAGTAGTTTGCCATTTCCTTCTCTAACTCACTTTTGCAAATGAGGGAACTGAGGCATCAAGGTCAAGTGACTTGCCCAGAGTCACACAGCTAGTAACTCATATCAGATTTGCATTTATGAAGTTGCTTTCCTGATTCTAAGCTCAGCACTGCATCACATAGCCATATAGCCACTGTGCCATCTAGCTACATATATGTACATCCACGTGTGTGTGTATGTGTATGTATGTATGTGTGTGTGTGTAAAATGTTTCTGAGTTAAGATTTGATCCCAGCCAGGTCTTTTTGACTGAGGCTGACTGACTGACTCTCCATTGTGACAAAGTGCTTACTAAATGGGTATGGATTTATTGATTTGTATGTCCCAACACTTGGCATATTGTCAAATTTTTATTGAATTGAATATGACTTTAATTGTTTTTATTGATGGGAGGCTCCTTTAAAACAACTTTGAGCCACCATTTGATTTTACTGCTACAAAAGGTTCAGATTATCAGTGTCAGTGAAACTTTTTTTGGTAGGTAATTATAGCAATTACTTTCGTTTTTGATTATGTGAATTGAATGCAAGTCATCAATAATGTAAATATTTCTTTGATTTGATGACTTTTTAATGATCATTATTAAAGATCTTGACAGGAAAACCTTCGACCCCTTTCCCTCATAAGTCATCAAAAATCTTGAAATAAAAGGAGCCAAACCACTGTTGATTCATTCGAAAGATTTGAGATTCAAGATTACTGTTAGTGGCAGTTTTAACAGAAGTTTAATTGTAATATTGGAAAATGCATTAGTTTAAAGAGATATATATTTGGGGAATTTCTGTATACTGAGTGTTTAGAAGGAATAATATCCATTTGCCTGGAAAAAAAAAACCTCCAGCAAAACAGCTCTTTAGTCAAAAAGATTATGGATGGAATTAATGGAAACTTTTGTTACAGAAAGGACCTTTTAATTCTTTCATTAAAATAAGCCGGTCGACTTCTGAAATTGTAAGGGATATATATCCTATATTTTTCTGAACAAATTCCCATCTCTCTTTTTGAAAAGAAGTTATCAAAATCAAGAAATAGGCGATAAACATTGTAAGGGATTCAAAGCACCGTCTACAGTCATGTTTGCTTTACTCTAGGGGTTAAAGTAACTGAATTGAAGCCCACACCCAGATATTTGCTACCTCCATCCCGTCTTAAAATAAGGGCAATGATAATTTGTCTATTGGGCTCCAGAGGGTAGAACCAGGAGCATAAAGACAGAGATTTGGCCTGGATGTTAGGAAAAACTTGCTAGCACTTAGATCTGTTCAGAAGTGAGTGAACTGCCCCCTTGGTTTTTACGCAGAAGCAAGATGACCCTTTAAAGTGTGTTGTAGAGAGGAGGGGGATTCTTTTAGGGTTATGAGTTTCTGTTGTTGTTATTGGTTGTGTCTGATCCTTTGTGATGCCACAGACTACAATTCCATGGGGTTTTCTTGGCAAAGATATTTGGAATGGTTTACCATTTCGTTTCCTTCTTCAGTAACTAGATTAAGCCTGCTGGATCCAGCTTCAGTTGGCCCATAAATTTTCAGTTATAAGTAGTTACACCTCAGAAATCAGCAGATCCAACAAATCAGGGCTCAATTTATTATGTTGATTGCCTAGTCTTAAGAAAGTGATGGGGAAAATGTTGATAATGCTGTTAAAAGTGTGTCATAAATACAAGTTCTCCACTTAGAGCTGGTTGTTAGACATTGTCTGTTATTGTTGTCTCGGTTCTGGCCAGAATCTGAGGGTCTTTCCCTCCCAGATGGATATTTTTATGAAGGCAAACTAGGCCATCTTTTGCCTGACTTCTTACCTCACCTTTAATTACTGAATGGGCGTCGCCTCAGACAAATAGACCTGGGAAAGACCTGGGTTTAAAAAGGCCAAGGTCTACCATTGCATCTGAGGCTGCCGCCTGTCGCCTTGACCTGTGTCTTGCCTTTGGACTCTGATGAGGCTGGTGACTTTGCAAAACACTGCCTCGCTTAAATCCAATTCATTTGCCTGTCAAGATTTCCTCTGTCTGACATCATTGGTTCTCTCTGAGAACAAAGTATGAACAACTACATCTTGATAGGTATGAATTGCTTTTTCTGGATAGTTTTTTCATTATCCTTATAATTAGTGATTTGGGAAATTTTTCTCAGGTCAGTCTCATTTTACTGATGAGGAAATTGAAAGCCCTGAGAAGTTGTAACTTTGCCAGTGTTCTGCAGCTATCAGTGGCAGAATCAGGATCTGAACCCAGATCCACTTTCTCCAAATCCAGGGCAGGGGTGGGGTGGAGGTTGGAGGGGCTTTTTTTCACTTTTTATTTAAACATTTATCATGTTTGTTCTTTACTACAAGACACTGGGTCTGACTCTTTGTTCTTAGTCCTAGGTATTGTCAAGCTGAAGATCTTGCCTATCAGTCTCTACCTTCCTAAAGTAAACTCCTAGGATTATCTGTTACTTGTGTGTCCCGAGACATGGCAGCAAGAGATGGTGGGGGCTTGTAAGTGACTTGTCCCCAGGAGAGTTCCTAGACCCTGAGATGTTCCTGGAGAGGCAATAGCATAACTTCTTAGTCCAAGAGATTACAGCTGTGAAAAGTGGAACCATGTAACAAAGGGGTAGGAGTTTTTGAACCCCAGCCTCCCAGAGGAGTTGTCTAGGATCCAGTTATTGGAAAGAGTAACAAGGGATTTCTTGCGGAATGCTGCATTGTTGCACAGGTTAAGATCCCAAGTTTTAGGCCTTCTGAACTCAAGTCTTCCAGAGAGAGATGGGATAGTTCCTGGATAACAGCACATAGTTTGGGGGAGAAGGGCACTGTGCGCATACATGGCTCTGCAGCCATGATACTGAAGGGCAAAGACTCAGTTCGTCTTTGACTACCGTTGGGAGTTATTTGAATGGTATCCATCCGGTAGGAAAGGGGGTTGCATCTCTTACAAACCCAAGTTCATTTTCTTTTTTGAGGAGTCTAAACCACTGGATTATAGCCTGAATCCAGAGATCTGACTCAGTTACCTGAATGTCTTGGTGTTGTCTTTGCCATAGCCTTAACATTGTTGTTTTTATTCCGAGACAAGTTCAAACCACAGGGTGGCACTATGAGTCTGGATAATTATATAGGTCCCTGGGGGGAAGGTGGGGTTTTTGGAGAGTGAAAAGAATTGTATTGATTATTTATGGGCTCTTTCAAGCCTTCCTATTTTCTTTTTTCTGTCAGGGGGGATAAAATAAAGGCTATCCTCTATTTGAGAGCTTACACTAGGAACCCCCTTCTCCATGCCTATGGAGACCTATATTTTGAGTTTCCCAAACGAAAGTGGGGTCACAATAAGCCAGAGAACCTCTGATATTGAACCCAGACTGTGTAAAGCTGGGATTTGGAGGGGGGTGGGGGTGGGGTTGGAATGACGTCACAGATATATTGATTTAGGGTTGGATACGACCGGCTAATGTCCTTATATTTACAGATGAGGAAATGACTCAGAATTAAAGTGACGTGCCCAAAGTCACATGAGTAGTAAGTCTCAGAACTGGGATTCAAACCCAAGTCTTCTGATTTCAAATTCAGTGATTATTCTGTTCCCTTATTATGTATAAGGTTATATGTTTAATGTAAGGCATCCTGCCCTATTTATCTAGCACAGAGCTCTGGACAGAGCTGTAGCTTATTAATGTTGGTTGATTTTTTTTTTTTGTTTACCCCAAACTCTTTTTGTCCCTTTTCAGACAGAATAGATGGTATGAACTTGATTCTTTCCAATTTAACTTGATTCAGTTCAACAAATATTTATTAAATCCTGGTTATGTTCAGGCACTGTTTTAGGTGGCATGGGATACAAAGATTTTTGAAATCAGACACAGCCTGTATCTTGAGGCAGTTTATAATATAGTAAATGTCCTTGATGGTAGAGGGCCAGCCTTCCTTGTAAGCAAAACCTGTGTTGAAGTACTGCTTCTGCTTATAATAACTGTTTTTATGGGCAAGTCACATAATGATGATAGACAATTTTCTAAGATGAAAAGTTACTGGAGAGCTAATGATCAACACTGGTGGAAGGAATTCCTAAAATAAATATGATTTTTGTTAGTAAGTGCAAAGGAGAGGTCCATATAAAACAGAATGTCACATCCAAGGGAAGAAAGTTTACTTTGAACTGGGATAGAACATTAATTATTTTTTAAAATTAATTTATTTTTAGTTTTCAACATTCACTTCCATAAAATTGTGAGTTTCAAATATTCTTCCCCTTCCTCCCCTCCCACCACCCCAAGATGGCATGCAATCTGATATAGGATCTACACATATATTTTCCCATTAATCATGATATAAAGAAGAACTGGAACCAGCGGGAAGAACCACAAAAAAAGAAGAAACAAAAAAACCCCAACAACAAAAGAAATGGAGAGTAAATAGTATATTTCCATCTGCATTCAGACTTCGGGGTTCTTTCTCTTGATGCGGATAGCAGCTTCCTTCATTTCCATCTTTTGGAATTGTCTTAGAACCTTGCATTACTGAGAAGAGCTAAATTTATCAAAGTCAGTCATCACACAATGTGGCTGTTACTGTGTAGTGTTCTCCTTGTTCTGCTCACTTCGGTCAACATCAGTTCATGTAAGTCTTTCCAGGTTTTTCTGAAGTCTGCTATCATTTCTTATAGCATAATAGTATTATTCCCTTACATTTGTGTACCACAACTTGTTTAGCCATTCCCCAATTGATGGACATCCCCTCAATTTCCAATTCTTTGCTCCCACAAAAAGACCTGCTATAAATATTTTTGTACATATGGGTCCTTTTCCCTTTTTTAGGATCTTTTTAAGATACAGACTAGAAGTGGTATTGCTGGGTCAAAGGGTCACAGTTTTATAGCCCTTTGGGCATGATTCCAGACTGTTCTCCAGAATAGTTGGATCAGTTCATAACTCTACCAACATTGCATTAGTGTTGAGGTAGAAAATTTAAAGGTCCCTGAGAAAAGGATATGTTATTTAATTCTTTGCATTCTTCTTCCCAGTGCTTAGCATAGTGCTTTGTACGTAGTAGGCACATTAATAAATGCTTGTCAGTTGACCTAGGAAAACTGAGCAGGTCTACCAGTTTTAGTCAAACTGGCACACTCGCCATTCTTTTAACTTGGTATTCCCATCACTTGTTTCTTTGCCTTGCATGTTTGGAATGAACTCTCTTGGCATTTCTACCTTCCTTCAAGCCTTGCTTCAGGTTCACCCTCTCTGAAGAACCATTCATTGCTTCCTCTTTTAGTTGCAAATATATTGCTTTCTCCATCCTTTATGTAATGCCTTTGAAGACAAGAAGTTTATCTTGTTTTATCTTTGTATCTCTAGAATCTAGCTTGGTTATCTTAGACATAGTGGCTTCTTGTCAAATTACATTGAATTGGATGGATGGATGGATGGATGGATGGATGGATGGATGGAAGAAATCCAACCTCATTTCCTAGGGCAGCTAGGTGGCCCAGTGGAAATACCAGGCTTGGAAACAAGAGAACCTGAGTTCAAATCTGGCCTCAGACACTTAATTGCTTTGTGACCCAGGACAAGTCACTTAACCCTATTTGCCTCACTTCTTTATCTGTAAAGTGAGCTGGATAAGAAAATGGTAAAGCATTTCATCATCTTTGCTGAGAAAACCCCCGATAGGGTCACAGAGATTCAGACATAAATGAAACAGCTCAATAGCAAAACCAAGCTCGTTGAACTTTGAAGGAAGAGAAGGATTCTACCTGCTACAGATGGAAGGGATAGATTATGTTCTAGGCATAGAGAATAGCATGAAGAAAGGCTTGGAAATGGGACGGGATAGAAGGGTCGAACAAAACTGTGGGTTTTTTTTTTTTCTTGCAGGGGGAATTTTTAGATGTCAAGGGAGGATTGTCCTGATACCCTTGATTTACATAGACAAGAAGGGAATCCACCAGCCGCCCTATTCTTACTCCTCATAAACCTTTAGCTAAAAGTGAGGTCTTACAGGGGAGGAATGAATGTGGCCTGCTTGTGCTGCCTGACAAGCTCCTTTTGTTCAGTTTTACTTAACTGTTTTTCTTTGTTACAAGTTGGGGTTCGATGGGGTGTTTATCTGGAAATGAGTGTGATGTAAAAAACAAAAGGCATCAATAAAAACCTTATTTTAAGTGGTTCAGGAAGCAGCCATTGCTTTGGAGACAGGAAGACCAAGCACAGTTGCTGTTGCTGAAAGACTCTTGGGAAATGGCATCAGCCACGCTATCTCTGAATTTCCTACAGCTGCAAGGAGAGATAGGCAGGTGAATGGGGAAAGGACTTGCAGGTGTCTGGGTTGGAGAACGTGATTGCGTGTTTGGGAGGATGGCAGTTTACATGGGCAGGGGGGTGAGGAGAGAAGGGAGTGGACCCTATGGTACATTCCAGCCATTCTGTGACTTATTAGCTCAGTGACCTTGGATGAGTAATTTTACCTTTCTGAATCTTAGTTTCTTCACTTCTAAAATGACTTAAGGTTTCTTCATCCTATAAATTCTGAGTCTGTGAGGTCCTTTGCAGCTCTTAAATGATGATGTTTTGAAGAGCTGTTGGCTTTATCATTGCCAAGGTCTAGACCAGAACAAAGTCTCTTTAGATCTCTTATTGCTTTTGTAATCTTGATTAAGAAATTGGAATAAAGTGTTACCTTGGTTATCCTCTGAATTTTCTAATTTTCACGCACCCTGAGCGTGGAAAAAAAAGCCAAGGTTGTCTCCCACTGTATCCCAGGACCATCTCCAGTTGTGCTGATCTATATCTTGTCTCTAGATCAGTGGTTCTCAACCTTTCTAATGCCATGACCCTTTAATACTAGTATTTGGGCATATCTGCATGTGGGCGGACCCACCTGGAGACCATAGAGGAGTGGTGTCTCATAGAGGAGCAGTGTCTCGGTTCCTAAGACTCTTGGAAATATGTGTTTTCCAATGGTCTTAGGTGACCCCCAAAGGGGTCGCGACCCACAGGTTGAGAACTGCTGATCTAGACCCAGATGACTCTAGAGGAGAGAGTGAGGCTGGTGACTGCACAGCCCTGCCTCACTTAAATCCAGTTCACTTGCCAGTCGTGGCATCACCTCGCTGATGTCATGGCCCTCTTTGAGAAGGAAGGACAAAGGACAACAACAACCTTGAGCACACAGTTCATTTGTTTTAACTGTTGTTAGAGATGAGTCATTTAGAAAGGTGTGCTGTAGTTAAAGAGACCTGTACTTTACCCTGGAGACGAAGAACAGATTGATACTTTTTTTTTTTGGCCTACTTACAGGCTAATAAAATAAAAGCCAAAGTCCACTATGTCATATTAAACAGCTTGGTATGCTGGTGTTTTAAAAGTCATTTAGACCAGTTAGTTTAGTTTGGGGGGTCCCCTTAAACTAGCTATGCTCCCTATTCTTAAAATCAGTTTCTCCAAAGCAATTTAAAATTTTCATTGATTTTTAAAAAAAAATTATTTCACTGGTTCCTGACATAACTCCTCCCCTATCCTGTCCCCGGGTGAGCTGGACAGACCTGTACACTGAGTGAGAAAGAAAGGAAAAATAGGTGGCATGTGTACAGTGGTCCACATCCAGAGAGGGGAAGAAAGATGATTTTCCCATCTCTTGTTTGGCCTAGTTTTGGTTCTTATCATTACACAGCAGGTTGTTTTGGATTTGTGTTTGTTCTTTCTGTTGACATTTTTAGTCATTGTGTATAATGTTTTCCTGGTATGGTTGACTTTACTCTATTGGTTCATGTAGTAAGGTTACCCATGCTTCTGTATTTTCTTTTTTTTGGGGTGGGGGTGGGGGGAAGGCAAGGCAATCGGGGTTAAGTGACTTGC
>CM053597.1:155762456-155803357 GCA_028646575.1 Pseudocheirus occidentalis
TCCTCATAAGAATGTGAGCTGCTGGAGAGCTGGGACTCTACTACCTTTCTGTTTGTATCCCTAGCACTTTGCATAGGGCCTTGCATGTAGTAAGAACTTAATAAATGCTTCATTTGGTTTGCTGACGTTTTCAGGTAGTGCTCCAGCTGCACCAAGAACTCATCTCATCCTTCCGTCAGCAAAGCATATACTTGAATCAATTTTTGTTTCAACCCAGTTAAGGCCTCTAGAAGCAGCAAAATGAAGATCGTTCTATGATCCAAAAAGTGATACAATTTTGGGGAAAAAATGGGCTTACTTGTGAGTTTCCCTTCCTTGTTTTTGGATTCAATTCCAGATCTGTCCTCTTGACTCCTGACCCATCTTCAGTGCTCCTTTTAGAATATAACCACTCTTGAAGATCATCCATTTTACAACTAAGCTTATTGACACTGACTTAATAGGATAATTCTAGGTTCTGAAGTAGTGTTAGAAGAATTACGAAGTTTTCTTTACTATGTACTCAGAAATAATTTCACTATTTCAGAAATTTGGGGGAAAGTTCCCCCGCATCTGTACATTGCACTAGTACAAAGAGTTGTTTATCCTGTTCCTTACCCGGACTCTCTTCTACCACATTGTTCTTATTCTATAACATCAGAATGCTTGGATTTCATGATTATTACAGCAGTTATTCAGTAGTAATTCAGGTTGTTTTTTTTTCATTTTAAATTTAAAATTTTTACAATTTAATAGTAATTCAGAGATCCTAGCCTGAGGACAAGGCTTATTGCTCTCTATCAATAGCTTGGTCGTCATGCATAAATGAGGCACCGGTTGGCACGGTAGTCCTCAAAATATAACTGCAAGAACAGATCCCAAAGAGGCACATGTTTGACTAATTTGAACATTTCCTTAGTTCTGGAAATGTCTGTAGGAAACTCATCTACAAGATCTGTTAATATTCTTGCATAGAATGAGTTGGGTCACCACATTTGTAATCATGGCATTAGCATACAAACTTGGTAAGTAAGTAGGCTTTGTTTCCAACTCATTTTTGGATTGGACAGTACAAACTCCAGATGTGGTTTTTACCTCTTGTTGACTTTCCATGTGCTACATGGCCATTTGCACACATATACGCGTGTGTATATACACATATACATATATGTATATATGCATGTGTACGTGCACATACACTCTTGCATATGTACACATGTGTACACATTTATATACATACACAATGATCATTATATGCCAACACCCCAACTTTCTTGTATATATACACATGTGTATGCACATATGTGTATAAGTATGTGTAGAGACAGTTGCTGATAACTTTATGTGAAATATGAGACAACTGGGTGTCATCTGAGGTGATCAGATTTTGTGGGGACAGATTTGGCTGCCTCAGAACTGCCCCCTTCGGTCATTTTTATTTCCAACCCCCATATTTATTTCATACTTCACTGCTGGTTTCCTCCTGGCTTTCATTTCCCTTTCTTCTCTCTCAGTTGTTCCCCTTTCAGCCCCTTCTCAGTTTTGCACTTGTAAAGCTTTTACCTGTGCTTTGAGTACTTGTACTTTACATATGTTTTGTTTCTTTCCCCATGTGGAGCTTCCTCCCCTTTCACATTTGCCTTCTTCATGACAGGTGTTCATTAAACATCTGTCTTTTGAATGAGTGAGTAAATAAACATCTCTCAAATCTTAGTAGCTTAATTTAATTTAATTTAATTTTTTGCCATGCAAGTTGGTAAGAGCCTGTATTTCCAGGGTTGGAAGAATAAACACCCCAACTTTTAAAAAACAGTTCCCATAAAAATTAATTCTGCGGATACTTACTGTTACTGAAATTATGATAGTCAAAAGAAATCTGCCCTGCTTTACTCTATTAAAGCCCATGCTCTTTTGCTAGAGGGCTTTGCCACAGCAGCCTCAGGTGTCCAAGGCATCATCATTCTTCTCCCCTTTGAATCATCTTCAGCCCTTCAGCCTTCCTCCCCTTCCTCCCCCTCGAGGCAGGCGCCTCATCATGTTGCTTCTTTCTTGCCAGTATCCATCCCCAATTTATACTCACATGGCTATGACCCTGGTTCAGGCCCTGCTCCCATCTCGCCCAAACTATTCCAGCAGCCCCCTGACTGTCTCCCTGTATCTAGTCTCTCTTCACTCCACCAAGCTACCAAAGAGCTTCTTTTTTCAAATACCCATCTGACCTTCTTATTCTCGCGTTCGGGAAACCCCCAGACAAGTCTCCATCTTGTCTCTGGGATAAAATATAAACTCCTTTTTTGTCCTGCTTACGTTTCCAGGTTTCTTGAATATCAATTGCTTTTCTCTCTGGAATATGCTCTCTCCCCATCTCTATCTCCTACAGTCCCTGGAATCCTTCAAAACACAGTAGTACTCATCTGTGGGGTGGCTAGGGGCACAGTGAATAGAGCACCGGCCCCGGAGTCAGGAGAACTTGAATTCAAATTCAGTCTCAGACACTTAACACAAAAACTAGCCGTGTGACCTTGGGCAAGTCACTTAACCCCAACTGCCCTCCAAAAAGAAAAAGAAAAAAAATAGTGCTCATCTATGTAGGACACTTATTAACTTAGGAGCCTAGTCCCCATTTCTCCAAATTTACTTTTTAAATCTACTTTGCATGTATTTTTTTCCTAAATGCTCATTTCCCAAATAAAAAGCTCCTTAAGGAGAGACTGTTTTGCTTTTGGTGTCCCCGGTGCCTGAGAGGTAGTGTTGTACAATGGATAGGGAGCTGCCCTCAGAATTAGGAAAAACTGGTTCCAGGTCCTGCCCCTGACACCCAGTAGCTGTGTGTGCTGCAGACGGGTATATGAGAACCATCGTCGAGAAGTTGCCAGTCCTGTATAGGAAGGGGTACTTGGTAATTCAGCAAACACACACGTAGTAAGTGGCTGCTGTTTACAAAGTACAGAGGATAGAGGGTCAGCCTTCAACTCAGAAAGACGTATTCAGATCAAGCCTCTGACACAGTACTAGTTGTGTGATTGATCATAGGCAACTCATTCAGCTTCTTTTTGCCCAGTTTTTTAAGAATCTTAAGTTACCCAGGAGTTGTAGATGTGTGGAGGGTGTTTCCCCACCCCACCAGAGCTCTCCATACCAATGAAATCAGAGGTCTGGACCACAAAACCACGCTAAGACGTCCTCAGGCCCTTGAGTCTATTTTCTGGGAATACCCAAACCAGAACTGAATGGTCCCTGCCTTCAGGGAGCTTTTTTTCAACTGGGAGAAATTCAAAATATGCAAAAGTAAGTACGTAGAATGTAATGCATTGTGGCGTGTTATGAGTATAGTGATTTTATTGTTGTTTTTCTTCAGGCATGTGCTGTATCATAGTTTGTTTGAAGGCTCTGCTTGGGTCAGGGACACTAATTTGTAAACGGTAGTATTAATAGGTATTAAGTAAAAAATTAAAAGGAGCATAGAAGACTTTGAAGAGGATGCTTATGAGCAGTGAATTAGATTTTCGAGTTTCCTATCTTTTCCCCTGTTGTTGAAATTGGGTGTAATAATAAATTGTAACGTGGTTGGTGCAACAGTGACTTCCAAGGATCTTGGTAAGAGACAATGTTTAATTAGTCCGCAGGCCCCCCTTCTCCTTGGTGAGTTAGTGATACGTCTACATGAGCTGCGGCTGTTCTGTTTTTAAACAGTAACTTGATTACAGATCTCGTCAGCCGGATAGTGTGTGTTTTCTGTTGTTGCAGGGTGAGCTGATAGAAGTTAGAGAGTTTGCTTAATTTAACCTCATCCGAGAGGAGTGGCCGACACAGCTTCCAGGGCTGTCACATTGGGACAATTTAAATAGCCTATGTTCAGTGACATCATTGGGAGTTTTTAAAGCACCCACCGTCCCTGGACACTTTGTCAGTCAACAAATCTCTTGAATTTACGAATTTTTTTTTTTTGGAGGGGAGGAGGGCAGTTGTGGTTAAGTGACTTGCCCAAGGTCACACAGCTAATAAGTAGATTATGAATTCTTTTTAGATTTCACAGCTACCCAAGACCATGTCCAGACAACTGTAGCCACTGGTGGCCTGGAGCTGGTTTTCTTTCCTCTCTTATTTCCCTTTCCTAATTCATTTTCTGTAGAACTAAGAGTGTATTTTTTTCTTCAAACATGTTTTCTGTCATTCTTCTGATCGGGTACTTGTAGGGACTCCCTTGGCTTGACTTTCAGGATGCACCCGTCTGACCACCTCACTCTCACCTGATTTTTTACCTTTTTAACCTGATTTATCAGTATTCTCCCCATAAAAAAATACCAGCCCAGCAATTCTGGCCTCTTCTGCATACAGTTTGCTTGTTTCCACCTGTTCCTCTCCTCTGGAATTCTGTCTTCTTCTTGGGTGACTGATCAGTTAGTCAGTCAGCAAGCACTTATTAAGTGCCTGCTGTATGCCAGTGACTGCTTAGTGCTAGGGTTACAAAAATAAAAATGAAGCTATCTCAACACTTCAGGAATACAGATTTTCTCAGTTTCAGGGGAAGGGTGTGGGACTATAGATGTGTGTGTGTGTATACATGTGTGTGTGTGTGTGTGCATTTTCTTTTATTTTTGTTCATTTATTTTAAGTTTTATTTATTTTTAGTTTTCAACATTCATTTCCATAAGATTTTGAGTTCCAAACTTTTTCCCCATCTCTCCTCTACCCCCCACCCCAAGATGGCAAGCATATTGATTACCCCTTTCCCCAGTCTGCACTCTCTTCTATGCCCCCTATTCCTTCCTTCCCCCTTACTTTCTTGTAGGGCAAGATGGATATTCTGTGCCCTAGTGCCTGTATATCTTATTTCCTGATTGCATGGAAAAATAATTTTGTAACATTTGGTTTTAAAACTTTGATTTTCAGATTCTCTCCCTTCTTCCCCTCCTCACCCACCTCCACTGGGAAGACAACAATTCAATATAGTTTATACATGTGTAGTTATGCAAAATATTTCCATGGTAGTCATATTGAGAAAGACTATATTTCCCTCCATCCTATCCCACCCAACCCCACTTATTCTATTTTCTCCTTTGACCCTGTATGCATTTTCTTTAAACGAAAACAAAACAACAAAACCTTAAACTCCTTTTAAAGGAAGCCTTCCATATTAACCTGTTATAAAGTCCTTTTTTATCCTTTTGACTGATTTTGCATATTTTATATGATATATAAAATACATGCCTATATATGTGTCATTTATATTGTATATGTGTGTTATATTTATATTACATATAATAGAAATGTTATGTTTATATTGTCATATACTATATTCATGTAGTATGTAATTATGTGTAAGTATATAAAATGAATATATATTATATCTATCTTTAAAGTATGCTTCCTTTCTAATTGATTCTTTAATCTATTTTCCATAATAGTTGTTCCAAACCTTCTCTTCTTTCCTTAGGTATACCATAGTAGACCTTACCTTCCTGTTCTCTTGTCTCTAGACTTCAGTGCCATTTGATAAAAGCTTCCCTTTCCTTGCCTCCCCACATTCTCTCCTCCCTCTTCATCTCATAAACCCCTTGATATTGTCTCTCTTGAGTTTCCTCTTTTTTTCGCAGACTCCGATGATGAAAAGACCTTTCTCCTTGCCATGGCCAACTGGCATCATCAGAGTCTGCGAAAAAAAGAGGAAACTCAAGAGAGACAATATCAAGGGGTTTATGTACCTCGTGAGGCCGTATCCTCCTTCTTCTATTTTTTTCTAGCAAATAACCCCCACTACCACCCCCTGTCTAATCACTAAGTCCTACCTATTTCCTGGCTCATTCTTGCTGTTTACAAATACACCCCAGTTTCCTCATTCTTAAAAAATCCTGACTTTCTCAGCCCCCAGTTGCTATCATTCTGTATTTCTCCCCTTTTCTGTCAAACTCCTAGAAAAAGTTACCTTCACATGATGCTCCCAAGAAGCAGGTAAGTAGGTGTTATAATGGATAGGATGCTGAACTTAGAATTAGGAAGACCTGAGTTCAAGTGTGGCCCCAGATAGTTTACTAATTGTGTGACCCTGGGCAAGTCACTGTACCTCTGCCTCAGAGTTTTCCATCTCTATAAAATAAGAGTTTAAAAGCATGTTCTCCCAGTGTTGTAAAGAAAAACTGAGATGATATTTGTAAGGTTTTGTATAAATTCTAGCTGTCTATCATCATTTTCTTCCTCTCCTCTCATTTTCTTCTAAACTCTACAGTTTGATGTCTGACCCCATCACTCAACTAAAACTCTTCTTTCCAAAGACAGAACTTATTTTCATAAATCGTCACATCTAATGGTTCTGTGCAGTATTGACTAGAAATGAAAAAATTATCTCTTTATTTGGTAAATGTTCTCATTTTTTTATTAAAAAAAAGTAACAGCCCCAATTGCCCTCCCTCCTCCAAAAAAAAAGCAAAAAATAAAATAAAATAAAAAGTAACCCTTTATAACCTCCTCTTTTCCCACACTTCTTCATTCTCTTTTCTCCCCTCCCCTCAGCCCCCACCAGAAAACCCCACAACTTCTTATGGTAAAGGAAGTGGCTTTTGGGGAATGATAATTTCTACCTACCTTACCCATATATAAATTAAGCAACAGATTAACTTTCAAAGATTTTTTTTTCTCCACCCTGCCTTCTTTCATTTCCCTTTGATGTTTCTGGTTTGATCCTATTCTCAATTAAAGAGGTAAATAATAACTCAGTGGAGCCCCGAGGGTGGAAGGATGAACAGCGTAAAAGCTGTTGAGCCGCTTGCTTCTCTGCCTTGGCATGGGTGGCATTTTCATTTCTTCAAAGTCTATAGAGGAAGGAAATCAGATTCTGGATGACACCAGCTTTCCCCACCTCCATACTTTCCGTTTCAAAAAATCTAAAGGTTAAAATGTAAGCTTTTCAATTAAATGAATGTAGTATGAAAAAGCATGAGAAATTATTCCTTTCCCAGTGTAGAGGAAGGAGCTTGGTAAGATGGGTCCAGAATCCTTCCAGCATCTCCTTAATGAGGTAGGAAATCCCAGTTAATTACTTGTTAATAAGGTTGTCCTGACGTTAATGATGTCTCTGTTAACTCAACCTTGATTTTTCTTTAAAATAAATAAATAAAGTTTTATTGATATCTTTTGTTTTTATGTGGTCTGAACTTAATGTATTCCCCCCCTTCCTCTCCCAGAGAATCTTTTTAATAAGAAATAATAAGAGAAAAAACCAGTTCAGCAAAACTATCCTAAAACTAAATCTAATTTTAAATTAAACTACAAAAGTCTGCCATTGTACAGTGCCCACTCCCGCAAGGATCTCCATCTCCACAAAGTCCTTTTCCCCATGTCTCCTTGGATCCAGACTTGCTTTTTATCATTTTGGACCATTCTGTTTTAATTGTTTTGTATGGGATGTTCTTTACATTCTTCTTGTTAAAGCCGTGGTGTGTATTGCTTTATTTTTTGAGATGAAGATAGCCCTTTAAAAAGTAAAGTATAATATAAACTATAATAAGGGCAGGATAGGATGATGCAGAGAGAAGAGAGGTTAGAGCAAGAAAATCATCAATATGGAGCAACAATGACAGAAATACTAGGACTAGACATCAGGCCTGGTTTGCCGGTAGAGGGGTCATTGGGTGTGTCAAATTCTGACGGATTGTTACAGGACCAGAGGGAGCAATTTTCCTACTACAAAGGCTGCCTCGTCTTACCAAAAGGGTATCACGGTGCCTAGCAGAACCACCAAGTTTAGGGCCCACCAGATTCTCTTCAGCAAAAGCATGGAGGATTGGAGGGTTGGGTGGTACAACAGAGGCCTACTACTTGGACATCAGTCTAGTTTTTATAACTCTGCCTTTGCTGGTTGGGACCCCTCTAGCCCTAAAATATCATTGAGGGCGATAACCAAATATTGGATAATTTTACAAACTGTGTTTCATTGTTGGATATCTGGGGTTTATAGATTATCTAAATATCCAGAATGTGTGTGTTGTTTGCATTTGGGGACCACTTAGCAAAATTCTGTTAAGTTACCACTTTGCCCATCTGTTTTGAGACAGAGAAGTTTAATGATGAGAGAAACCTTAGAGATAGTATAGTCTAACCTGTTCACTTTATAGATGAATGCCAAAGGCTCCCTGTTAAGGGCCTATTTACATCAACAAGCACTTATTAAATGTTTACTCTGTGCCAGGCCCTAGGAATATGTATTCCCAGTTAAGAGGATGGGGTCTAGGCATGGAAAGAGGGAGGAGAGGACCAGGCTGTGAAGAACTCCATGGGGAGGGGTTATGGAGTTAGCAGGAGAAGTGGGTCTGAAGCCAAAGTCTCTTGACGTCCACTGCAGTGTCGGCTACCACCTTGAGAGTCTAAGACTTTGCTTTTAGCCATAAGGAGCTCAGTCTGGAAAGGGAATGAGGGCTGGGAGTTGGGGTTAGTTCTGAGATCAGTTGTAGCCTTTCCTGTAAGTTTTTTTTTTTTTTAAGAGGCATAAAGGCTTGTTGCTTTTAAAAGTTAGTGTTGTAGAAGGGAAAAGCCTGTTGTCACCTTCGGGTCTGGCCAGCATCCCACTTTTAAAAACCCCAGTACTATTTTTGTCTGTATGGCCTTGGAAGCAGGTGTGGTCTTCACACGTGGGCCATGAGTGGATTGTATTCAGGTCTTGCTGTGCATGTCTGTATTGGAGCCAGAGTGAAGTGAGCCCCTGTTACATATGCCTGAAGTAGCTCAGTCCTTTAGTTGTTTGGGACAGGGGCTGGGGGCTGAGGAAGGTACCAAGTCTTCTTGGTCTAGGCATTGGTTTTATTTGCTAAGATACTTTATTCATTTGTTTGAGACTCTCTGTGACCCCAGTTAGAGATTTTCTTGGCCATCATACTGGAGTGGTTTGCCATTTACTTCTCCCCCTCATTTGACAGATGGGGAAACTGAGGCAAACATGGTTAAGTGACTTGTCCAGGGTAACACAGCTGGATTTGATGAATCTTCCTAATTCCAAGCCCAGTGCTCTATCCACAGTGCCACTTAACTGGACACATTTACTTGTTTGATGTATTTCTGAAAAGTTCTATCTTGAATTTAAGAAAAAAAAATTAAAATGTCAGTTTTAAAAACAAATGTTAAAAAATTGTTGTTACATGCAACTGGGAAATAAGATATACAGGCAGTGGGGTATAGAAATCCATCTTGCCCTATAAAAAAGTAAGGGAGAAGGGGCAGGGGGGGAAGATATATGAGAGGGCAGACTGGGGGAATGGGTAATCAGCATGCTTGCTGTCTTGGAGTAGGGGAGTAGGAGAGAAATGGGGAGAAAATGTAGAACTCAAAATCTTGTGGAAAAGAATGTTGAAAACTAAAAATAAATTTTGAAAAAAATTAAAATGTTATTTTAAGTACACTAGTAAATTCATTCTCAAGAAATATAACAATTTAACATTAGTTCTTTTTTTTAATGATTCCTTTGCAATTGGAATAGTCACACCTTCATTTATCTGTTTTCTAAGCCTACATTTAAACTCCCAGGTGTGCCTTTATATAGTAGAACACACAGTAGGACACACATAATGAACATTGTACTGTATAGAAGGCTAATGTTTGTAAATATGATTATGGGTTTTGTGTGTGTGTGTGTATGTATTTGTGTGTGTGTGTGTGTGTGTGTGTGTATATATATATATATATATATATATATATATATATATATATATAAAACAATATACATAAATACAATCAGGTTGTATTTAAAGGGGTACTTGTATGAACTTTTGTGGGTTAGCTAGAATTTATATAGCACTTAAAGATTTTCAAAGTGCTTTCATAGATGACTTCATTTGACCCTCTTAGCAACCTTGTGAAGTGGGTGCTATGCCCCATTCCTCAAATAATGAAACTGAGGCTGAGAGTTCAAGTCTGTAGTTCATAGGCTAAGCTTACAGGCTCCCTTGCCTATCCTCCTACAGTCACCAGCCTCCGGTGGAAAGTTTTCTGCTACTTTCACTACCTTAACTGTGGCCCCTAGGAACTGTGACAGCCACCCACATTCCTTACCTGCTCACTAAGGGTTTTTTGTTTTGTTTTAAATGTGGTACTGGTAGGGGGAGGGCAATGGAAAAAAATATCAAGAGCAAGCACTAGCAGCCTATGAGACGTGACTGGTGAGAATTTTAAACTGCCTTTTATTTCCGTCCCTGGGCCCTTGTGGGGTAATGGAGTGGTGCCCCTCTGTGTAATCCTGAGCACCCAGAGAGAAGCCGCGCTGACAGGGCGACCTGGGGGAGCTGTCCGCTGGTCTGAAGACTGATGGTGGAGGGGGCAGGGCACGGGGGCATAGTGGATGGAGAGGTAGCTTTGGGTCAGGAAGGCCTGGGTTCATGTTCTTGCCTCTGGCCTGTTCTGGCTTTGTTATCATCAGTGATAAGTCACTTAGCTCCTCAAGTTCCCCAGAAAACTCTGTAAGACCTAAGTGGCTGATCAGTCTTAGCAGAGGCACTTTCCTCATCCAGGGATACCGGTGAAATTGCAGGTCCAATTAAAAAATAAAGACTGGTATGGGAGTCCCCGGTGGTTTTTAGAAGACACGTCCAAAATTTGGAGGGCTGCTAGGTGGTTCAGTGGATGGAGTGGCAGACCTGGAATCAGGAAGACAGTTAAAATTCAATCTCAAATACTTATTAGCTGTGTGACCCTGGGCAAGTTGCTTAGCCCTGTTTGCCTTGGTTTCCTAATCTGTAAAATCACCTGGAAAAGGAAATGGCAAACCAGTCTAGTATCTTTGCCAAGAAAAACCTCTAATGGGGACATGACTAGAAATGACTTTTCAACAAAAATTTGGAAGAAAGGTTGGGCAATGGAAGGTGAGTACAAAAGTGTGACATGACTCTGAAATTTATCAGGAGTGCAAAAGCTCAGGATTGAAAGCTGGGGGGAAGAAGCATTCTTTTAAGTTATAGTAAGGAAAGAGGAGTTTCAGAGTAGGACAGGATGTCTCTACTTACAGGGTGGTTGCAGCCAAAAATACCTAATGCCATCTTAGCCAGCATTAAGAAGAATAGCGTCCAGGACCTGGAAAGCCATGTCCCCTTTGTGCTCTGCCCTGGTCAGATCGTGACTCAAGCTTTGCCGCCTGTTTTCTGGGTGCCATGGTTTAAGAAGGCCGGTGCCAAGCAGGAGGGCAGACAGGATGGCAGGAGCCTCAAGATCATATTAGATGGGGGCCTCTTGAAGGAACTGGAAATGTTTAGCCTGGAAAAAAAAAAAAGACTTAGAATACTGTCCTGTGGAAAGAGGATTAGAATTGTTTTGCTTGGCTCTGGAGTGCAGAACTAAGAAACCGTGGATTAAAAAAGTCACGAAGACTATAGTCTTCATGAAGGTAAATACAGTAGGCCTCGTGTGGTGATGCTGCCATCCTTACACTTTTTAAGTCTTAAAATATTTTAATCTTAAATTATTTACTTGAAATAACAAAAAGTATTATTTTGCTTTTTTTAAAATGGGGAGGGAGGGGGGAGGGAGAAGAGAACACATGGTCCATCCAGCTACCATGTCTGGATGAAGTCTTTAGAAGCAAGCTAGATAATTACTTAGAGGAGGTTTTGTTTGTTTGTTTTGGAGGGGGAAGGCAAGGCAGTTGGGGTTAAGTGACTTGCCCAAGGTCACACAGCTAGGTAAGTGTCAATTGTCTGAGGTCAGATTTGAACTCAGGTCCTCCGGATTCCAGGGAGGGTGCTCTACTCCTAGCTGCCCCTTAGAGGAGTTTTAGAGGAGATTCCTATTTAGGTTGGGGACTAGTATAGATGACCTATCTGAGGCCCTCCCCATCTTTTCAAAACTACATCTCTATTTTGTTAAATATTTCTCAATTACACGTGGAAAAAACTTTTAACATTCATTTAAATAAGTTTTGATTTCCAAATTATCCTTTAAAGGAGGTCACAACAGGAAGGGAAAATTTTCCAGGCATGGGTCTTATGCCATAAAATCTTACTAATATCTGTGAAGTCCGATTTGCTTTCATCTTCAAGGATCCCTAGCTCATCTGCATACGAGCCATATTTTGTGCATTTTTATATGTTGATTTGCGTGGGCCCAGTGGCAGAGTAGGCCCTGGATTCCAGGTTCTTTTTCCAATGTACCTAATACCAAAATTTTGTCATTTGATGTACAGAGGTGCTTCTGTGATGAACATTCATTATCTTCCTTGTCATTATAGGAAATTCAGACTAAATTAGAATAGGAAACGGAATAGAAACTGAGTGTGTGGAAAATAAGAGGAATTATGGCCTGTCTCTAGCTTTCGGAGATTACCTTTTACCAATTAAACAAGGCTCTTTGAACAACAGTGACACCCAGTAATAGATCATTGCCCTAATTCTGAAATGCTTATATGGAAATAGGAGGAGAACGTGTGGGAATCAGTTTTGTACGGTCAGTTAGCAGGACAGCTAGGTGGTGCAGTATCCCATATCTGGAGTCAGGAAGACCTGGGTTCAAATGTGGCCTTAGATACTAGCTTGTGTGACCCTGGGCAAGTCACTTCACCACTGTTTGCTCCAGTTTTCTCATTTGTGAAGTGAGTTGGAGAAGGAAACGGGAAGGAAAAAAACCAAGACATTGGGGCCCTGAGATTGTCTCCTAGATACCTTATGACCACTGGCCAATTCTTTTTATTACAGATTTTTTCCTCTTGGACAGAACACATTTACACTGAAGAGTGCCTTTAAGAAGGGCTGTCACATGCTTACTCTCTATTCAATCTGGAAACCCAGTTCCTAGAACTTAATCTCTTGCAGTATCTATAGGGATGTGATGCCAGTTAGGTGTTGCTGTTACAAAATAATATGAATAAATTACACCTGTTTCATTTTTTTTAAGTCGATAGTATCCAGTATCATTGTGATAGGTACCAATATTGTGCTAAAATTTCAGGAAATTGGGAAGAATTTATCATTTGACCTCTGGGAAACAGGAGAATATATAATAGAGATATTTTAATGTAATTAAGTTAGACATTATCTTGCTATGAGCTTGGGAAGCTTAGATAGAAGAAAGCTTTGTTTTTCTTTAGGATGAAGCAGGGAAGTATGGAGCTTTGGAATCAGAGGACCTCACCCTTGACCCTTGTTCTTGTGTGTTTTTAGGCAAATCATTTGACTGACTCAGTTTCCTTGACTGTAAATTGAAAGGAAGACTCAATGTTTAAAGTTTCTTGCAGCACTGTGCTCCTTTGACAATTATATTTTTCATTTTATAGAAATAGCAAGTTCCTTGGACCCTTTGCTGCTTTTCAGGGAAGGGTGACAATCAGTTACCAATGTTAAGCTTCAAGTTTGGGGGAAAAGCTAAAAATGAACTCAGTGTATAAATGATGCTCTCTTGCACTTTGAAACTACACAGTGTGCACGGGGTCCCCCCCAATACACACACACACAGAGTTCAGGTACTAAGATGAGAAAACTGGTTTTTCTTCTTCTTATCAGTGACAATGATACTAGCATTATATCCAAGTGGAGATGTTTTCAAAATATATTTTACCTCATTCTGCACACTTTAATATTTGGTGTTTTGGTATTTTTTTCTAAAGAACTTGACCTAGGACAGTTGCTAATTGTATATTGTTAAAAATTTGGAATTTTGACTTGGTTTTTGTTTTTTTCTGAAATAGCAAAATTTGCTTTAAAAATATAGGTAATGTTGTTCATTCTTGAGGTTTACGTGACGTGTTCTCATTCTTAATAGTAAAAGCTGATTCTTTTCCACTGTAATGTTTTATTCAGTAATAGCTTATACAAATGCAAAAAACTCCCATCACTACAGAAAGAAGTCAGTCTTTTTTTTAACACACAGGTCACACGAATACATATGTACCTCGTTTAATTGAATATTCATTACTAAAAGTTTACAATGAAGTCAATTTCAGTAAATCGGATCGTGTTGTCTCACAAACTTTATAAAGTTACAGGTGTTTTTCCATGGGACAGGGAGAAGGTATAAGTGACGCCAAATACAGAAGTCACATTTTATAGGATAGTAAACATTTTACAGTTTCACGTTTGAAGGAAAAAATGGTAGTTTTATCATAAGTCTGGTGATAGATGAAGGACCTGTGATTTCGTTAATTTGAGAACTCCTTCTCTAGTTAAGTGGCAGCAAAGTGTACAGAGCACTGGCTTCAGATTCAGGAATCCTGCCTTTGACACTTATTACTTGTTAGACTCCGGGAAAGTCACATAGAACCTCTGCTTGCTTTAATTTTCTTGTATATTAAATGGAATTAATTAAATTAAATATTAAACCCTACTAGCAGGGTTGTGGTGAGGATGAAATGAGACAATATTTGTAAATAACTTAGCTCAGTGGCACATTGTAGATGCTTAATAAATCCTACTCTGCCTCCCTCCCTTCCTTCCTTCCTTCCTCCCTCCTCTCTCCCTCCTTCTCTCCTTTCCTCCCTTCCTTCCATCCTTCCTTCCTTCCTTCTTCTCCCCCTTCCCCTCATGGAGATCCCCAGTTTTACCTAAGTCAGAGAGTTGCCCGAGGCCCTAAGATGTGATATGATTTTCTGTTGGTCACAACTAATATCAGAAGCAGGACATCAGCCCTTGTCTTCCAGACTCCAGTGGTTCCTGAAGTATGGTCTGAGACCTTTTCAGGGGTTCAGGAAAGTCAAACCTATAATGCAAAGATGTTTTTGTATTATGGTAAATATTGGGAGATAGGACCCATAGAAATGAAAGCCCTTTTGGGGGCTAAGTCATTTTTAAGAGTGTAAAGGGGTCCTGAGAGCCATGGATCCATCCCATTGTGTGATGCTGCCTCTTAAATCTTACGATGTTAATGATTCTATCATTCAGGCATCTATGATTTTGGTCTAGATGGGAGCTCTCCGTCCCTTTCATAGATGGATAATCTTCATAAATGCTGTGGCTGGGGGAAAAAAACATTTCCCATTTAAGAAAAAAAGATTTCACACAGATGTCCACACTTTGGTCATGAGGTTGTTAGAATGATCTTTTTTTTTTTTTTTGGAGGGCAGTTGGGGTTAAGTGACTTGGCCAAGGTCACACGGCTAGTTTGTGTGTCAAGTGTCTGAGGCCACATTTGAACTCAGGTCCTCCTGACTCCAGGGCCGGTGCTCTATTCACTGCGCCACCTAGCCGCCCCTTGTTAGAATGATCTTAATCATCTTGGTCTTAGCAGCTGGGTGGCACAATGGATAGTGCCCTGAGCCTGGAGTCAGGAAGACCCAAATTCAAGTATGACCTCAGACACTTAACTAGCTATGTGACCCTGGGCAAGTTACTTCACACTGCCTCAGTTTCCATATCTGTAAAATGGACTGGAGAAGGAAATGGCAAACCACTCCAGTATTTTTGCCAAAGAAAAACCCAGATGGTGTATGAAGAGTCTGAAACAACTTAATACAATAATCAGGTCTTGATACTGAGCTTGTTACAAAATATATTCATTTAAAAGATGACTGGGAAGCTGGCTCTTTATGTTCATTTTATCACTAAATCTCTGCCTAAACATAAAATTAAGAATTTTTAGCTATTACTAATAGTTATTAGCAATCCATAAGTAAACATTTATTGAGTGCCTGCTGTATACATGCCAGCCATCGTGCTCAATGCTGGTCAGGAATTGTATTTACAGTTCCCCCTTTCCTGCCCTATTCCCTGTTTTCTTCCCCCCTCCCCCTTCAATCCCCCCATCTGTTTCAATGATTCAGGTTTGCGAATTTAGCCAAAACCAGGTGGATTCGGCAGCTTTATATTTTGCCTTTTATAGATTGACTTTCTTCTTCTGCCTTGTATTTCCTCAGTCTGCCATCCCGAAGGAGGACACTGACCTATCCGGATTTAGACTGTGGGAGAAGGACCAGCTTCTTTTTGTTCTGATTCTTCCTTTCTTTGCCATCCCAATGCTAGTGGACCACTTGTCACCATCAGCTGCAGTAGCAGAAGCAGCGTTTATTTAGTAACTTAAGGTTTGTAAAACATTTTACAAATACCTCATTTTATCCTAACAATAGCCCTGGGAGGTAGGGGTTAGTTATCCCATTTAAATATGGGGAAACTGAGAAGTTAAGTGACTAACCCAGGGCCACACAGCTAGTAAGTGTCTGAGACCATTTGAACTCGGGTCTTCCAGACTCTAAATCAGGTGCTCCCTTCACTTCACCATCTAGTCATGTGGGATATTTTAAGTCTGGTTTCCTTCCCAGTTAAGCTGCTTAAGGAATAGCATATCCCTTTAGAAAGAGCTAGCCCCAGGGGCAGCAGCACCTGGGTGGCACAGTGAATAGAGTACCAGCCCTGGAGTCAGGAGGATCTGAGTTCAAGTGTGGGCTCAGCTGCTTGGCGCTTACTAGCTGTGTGACCTTGGGTAAGTCACTAAACCCCAATTGCCTTGCTTTCTCCCCTCCAAAAAAAAAAAAAAGACCAGGGAGGTCTAAACCACCACCTGACTTGGTGGCTGGAATGAAGAGATCACCAAACTTGGAGTCAGGAAGACCTGAGTTTGAATCCTGCTTCAGAAAGGACTAGTTATATGCTCCTGTGTAATTTACTTTGTTTATCTTAACCTTAGCTCCCTCATCTGTAAAATGGGGATAATATTAGACCCTACTTCACAAGGCTGGTTTGAGGATAAAATAATATACATAAAGTTTTTGCAAACTTTTGGTATAATTTTCTCAACAACCACATGACGTAGAGAAGGATGATCATCATCCGAATTTTAAAATGAGGAAATGAGGATCCTTTCATTGAATCAAAATCAGTCATCCTCCAGAAAATGCCTCAGGACATATTCTCTGGCATTAGCCCTCTCTGGTCCTCCTAATTTGTACTTGTTCACTCATTTTTCAATCCTGTCCAGCTCTTTTTGACCTTACTTGGGTTTAATACTGGAGTGGTTTATCATTTCTCCAGCTCATTTTACAGATGAGGAAATTGAGGCAAACAGGGTTAAGTGACTTGCCCAGGGTCACACAGCTAGTAAATGTCTGAGGCCAGATTTGAACTCAGGGACCCTAGACTGGGCACTCTATCCACTGTACCACCTAGCTGCCCAGTCTTCTTAATAGCTAAATGGCAGATTCTCGTCTTTGCCAACCTGCCATTCTCATCACTCTCCCCCCATTTAATGAGGTTGCTGCTGCTGCTCTGTGTGTGTGTGTGTGTGTGTGTGTGTTTCTGCCTTATTTTGTCTGTTCCTTTTTCCTTCTCTGATCCTCTCTGTCTCTTTGTGTTTTTCTGTCTCTCTATTTCTTTGCTTGTCTTTTCCTGTCTTTGTGTCTCTCTTCAGGTACAACATATTTCGTATTCCTGCTCTAGAGGGTTCCCAACTCTGGAACTGGACAGTCTTTCTTTGGGATATTGCCCAATAGTAAACAAGTGTGATGGAGTTAGTAATTTCCCTTCCCAGTCGCTCTCCTCATAAGGTCATACATTGAGGGAGATACCTTTTATTGACCCGCACTAACATTTTACATTTTGAGTTAGGCAGGAATCGGTGGCTACCACCTGAGCTTTCTCTGGGAGAAAGCCCATTGCTTTCTTTTTATTTAAATGAAAAAACTGACAAATGTAATTATGTAAATATTATTAATTGCCCAGACAGAGTAATTGAATGTTCCTTCTGTCTTGTCTTTTTTTTTTTTCTCTCTCCCATGTTTTTGTTCTTCATATAGGCTCTCCATCCGTCGTGAAGCTCTTGGTGAGAGGGTGCCAAGGTAGAAGATGATGTAATGCAGGGGAGCCCTAAAGCATCTTTTGTTGGAATTGTGAGATGGTTACTCCAGTCATTTCTTTATGAATCTAATGTGAGGGGCTGCTTTGTGGAATGAGCCTTTTGTAACAGCGAATCCACAGGAAAGAGAGACACATTCACTTGGAGGACTCTTGCTGCAAATGGGTTTCCATTTCATTTTGCCAGTCGCTACCAGGCTGACCTCATACATCTTGGGTACAATGGAGTGGCTGAGCCTTTGAGCACACAACCATTACATCATCGTTGCCAATTTTAAGAAAGGAGGTAATAAAAGAGATCTTATTGTTGAAATGGCTGATGAGATGACTGGGACCCAAATTGTTACTGAGAGCTTGGTGGCTCTGCTTGAAAGTGGAACAGAGAAAGTGCTCCTAATTGATAGCCGGCCCTTTGTGGAATACAATACATCCCACATTTTGGAAGCCATTAATATCAACTGCTCCAAGCTTATGAAGCGAAGGCTGCAACAGGACAAAGTGTTCATTACCGAGCTGATCCAGCACTCTGCAAAACATAAGGTAACTTCTCTTGCTTTTTCTCCTAAATGGATACATTGATTGAGGAATAATTTAAACTAAAACATTTCTCCATGCAGTTGGAAAAAGTAAATCTGTAAATCCTTTTTAACTTGGGTACATCCAGTACTTATCTTTTGTGAGGCGTTATTGTTAGAGTCAAAAGTATTTCTCAATTAAACACAAGTTTACATTTTTATAAAGTTTTTTTATGCCCTTTGAGTGACTTTTATTCATTTAAGTTAAACATCATTCACTATATTTTGCAAATAAACTCTTGACATTAATCGGCAAATAAAGTTAAGAGCTTAAAGAGACCCTTAGGAGTGACTAATTTACCCCCACCCCCAATTTACAAAATAAACTGAGACCCAGAAAACTTAAATGACTTGGCCAAGGTCACACAAGTAGTAAGTGACAGGGCTTGGATTTAAACCCAGTATGCTTTCTTCTCTCCTCTATGACTTCCCTAAACACCATTTTTCAGACTACTGTGGGGAAAAAGTGAAACAGCATACGTTTTAGAAGGACAAATCATACTGATTTTATAGAAACATAAAACTTTGCCCTATTCCAGCATTATGGTTAAAAGTTCATTCTTTAAGGAAAAAAAATTCATTCTTTTTTTCTCATAAATGTTTTTCATTAAATCAAGTTTTAAAGTTTTCCTGAAATATTTTACAAAATAATTTCCTGACAAAAACTGGTTTCCTGTATTATAGGAAACATTTTTTTAAAAATATGCTGTAGTGGTTCAGGGTCCTTGGTGTATGTTTTGTTTTCTGACCCTGTTTTCTTTCTGTGGCAGTTTTACAAAGAGATTTATAATTGTCGAGGTGCAATGAATTCTTCAAATGGAAATGGCATCATTATTTTTCCCTCTGAATTGGTCTTTATACATAGAATGAATATTTGTGAGATTTTCTATCCGGTTATTTAGCCACGTCACCTTTTTATTCTAACTACAAACAGAAAACGGGAGGCCACAGGTTCCCCACCCCCTGGGCTAACATTTATATAGTGTCTACTTTGTGCCATGCTGAGCTAAGCATGCTAAGCGCTTTACAGTTATTACAGTTATAGCATGCTAAGCTAAGCATGCCAAGCGCTCTACAGTTATTACAATTATCATTTCATTTCATCCTCACAACAACCCTGGGGGGAAGGTGCTGTTATTATGCCCATTTTATAGATGAGGAAACTGAAGCAAAGAGAGGTTAAGCGACTTGCCCAGGGTCACTCAGGTACTGAGGGTCTGAACCCCGATTTGAACTCAGGTCTTCCTAGCTTCAGAGCTCTGTCTGTTGTACTACCTACTTGCCTAGACAACTGCATGAGGATAAGGAATTGCCATCCGGTGGAGTTGAGGTCATCTTTCGTTATGTTCTTTCAAATATCCCACCTGTTTGTGTTTCAGGTTGACATTGATTGCAATTCGAAGGTGGTGGTGTATGATCAGAGCTCTCAAGATGTCTCCTCTCTGGCTTCAGACTCTTTTCTGACTGTGCTCCTGGGTAAACTGGAGAAGAGCTTCACCTCTGTGCATTTACTTGCAGGTAAGAATCGGAGTCAATGCCAGAGACGCCAAGTCTTCCAGGAAGGATGTGCACACCTACCCTAGTTCATCTTTAAGCTGTGAAAAAGCTGATTTTAGTCATAGATGTTCTGTTAAAAAAAAAAAGTTACATACTTGTAATGACCAAGTTTGAACCTGGAGAAAAATTGAGAAAACGAACCTCCCTTCTTTGCAGAGAGAGGTTGGGACTGTATATGGGTAGGAAGCATTGCTCATCCTCTCAGGCACTGTTGATGTATTAATTGTTGGTGGTGAACTGCTTTTTAAAAACCCTTGTTACAAGGGATGGCTGAGTGGGCAGGATATGTGTGTTAATATATCCAGAAATTAATGTGATAAAAACACAAGATATAACTAAAAACAAGCTGTTTTCAAAGTGATTTACTTAATGGCTTCGAGATACACTTTAAACCAGTAGAGTTGCTTTATGTACACTGAGAATTGTCATTCTCCCGAATGGGTTCTTTTTGCCTCATCGGCCGCGTGCTGGCCTCCATGATTACCTCCTTGATCAAATCAAAGGCCCCGTGTCATCCGCTCCCAGCTGTCTTCCTGTACCGGGGAATTTACTTCTTCTACCACATGCCCCGGGACTCCCCAACTGTTCCATATTATGACACCTCACTCATGGTCTCCCACCCATGGATCTGTACAGGTTCGAGAACAGCCTAAGGATCTATGAAAATATTGTGTATATTTGTGGCTGAGAATAGATCCGAGGTAACTTTAACATCAGTTGTAGAAACAAGAGGAAATGTATCCAGGGGGTGTGTGTGTGTCTGTTTGTCTCAGTGTGTTGTGTGTCTGTGTGTCTCTTTCCCTATATAATTTTGGGAACTGATTTTCACTTTATTATATTGGTTGGTTGTGTGTATGTGTGTGTAATTTTTGGGAACTGACTTTCTCACTTTATTTTATGGATTGATTCTTATTAAGCTTGACCATTTCCTACCTATATGACCTTGGGCAAGTCACTTAACTTCTCTGAGCCCCAGTTTCCTCATCTATAATTAGACTGGACTGGGGTTAGGCTGGATGAACTTTCAGGTCCGTTCCTGCTCTAAGTGTGTAAGCCTCTGAACCACTAAGTATTCTACACCTTTGTGTAGGAGCACTGTCACCATCACAGACATAACCATAGCTTTGTGACTGATGCTCACACAGAGCATTGGTAGATGTTTAGAGACCAGTAACCCAGAGTTCTCATGAGACGCCTGGTCCACTGAGCTCTTTCCTTGTTGCACATGTGATCACACAGTTGGGTCACCTGGAATATTGATTCTTCAGAGACTGAGTCTTCTAGGTGATATGGTGGGTAGAGGGCTGTCGTGGGAGCCCAGAAGTCCTGAGTATGAATCCTCTCTCAGCAACTTAGCAGCCCTGTGAACCTGGGTAGTCACATAACCTTTCTGTCTCAGTTTTCTCATCTGGAAAATAGTACCTACCCCCAGGGTTGTTGTAAGGATCAAATAAGGTAACATAGAGAGATATAGACAGAGATACATAGATATTTATAGATATACATATTGGTGTGTGTATATATGTATATATTTGTGTATATGTATGTTATATATACACATCCACATATATAATTTTGCAAACCTCAAAGTGGTATATAAATTTTAACCATTATAGTTTTTATAGTATTCCATAATTAATAAATTTCATGATTTAGAATCAGGACACCAACAAGAAGAATGTTGGTGTCTAAAAGATGTTTTTCTTGTTTCTGGAAGCAAGTTGGGATGGTTGTAAAGAAGAACTGCACAATTTCCTAGGTGCAATCCACACATTCTCTTTTTATTCAAATTAATTAACTTGTAAAGTGCTTTGCAAACCTTAACTTGCTATATTAATATATAATATGATAAAACATAATATAATTAATATAATACAATATGATATAACATAACGTAATATCATATCTATCATCTGTCTGTGTCTATCATCTGTCTGTCTATCTAATCAGGTCTGTCTATCCATCTATCATCTATCTATCTGTCTATCTATCATCTATCTGTCTATCAGGTCTGTCTATCTGTCTGTCATCTATCTCTATCATCTATCTCTGTCTGTCTGTCTGTCTGTCTATCTGTCTGTCTAATTTTATAGTTTATCTTATTCTTCTCTGGGTACCAGTGCAGGTCTCAAGCTACTCTTCATCTCTTAATCCTGTTCTGTCGCTCCATGACTGACCCACCTTCATTTCTAATCATATATCTCTAGGATGGTCTTTTTTTGTCATTTTTTGCTTGCAAGTTGTCACTGAAACACACTAAAGTGTGCTTATACCTAACATATGTTTCTCTGTTACCTTTGGTAACATCAAGCAAGATGCAACATAGGAAATGTGTATACGTACATACATATGCAAATATACACACATACCTATATATACACATGCACATGTACATATACGTGTGTGTGTGTGTGTGTGTGTGTGTTCACGGCCATTGGGAAAATCTCTGCCGAGAGTCCACTCATTCTCTGTCCCTCGGGTCACCTTGTAGCTGCGGCAGAGCTTAGGCTGTATCCTGTGGGCCATTGACTAATGAGTAAGCATCCTATTGTTTGTTTTGTCAGGTCTGGTTTTTTTTTTTTTTTTCAGTTGTGTGTCTGACTCTCTGTGACCCCACTTGGGGTTTTCTTTGCAAAGATACTGCAGTGGTTTACCATTTCCTTCTCCAGCTCATTTTATAGATGAGGAAATAGAGGCAAACAGGTTAAGTGACTTGCCCAGGGTCACACAGCCACCAAGTGTCTGAGACTGGATTTGAACTCTGGAACATGGGTGTTCCTGACTCCAGGCCCAGTGCTCTATCCACTGCACCACCTAGCACCCATTTTTAGAATACACATTTCCTATTTTGAGAAACATATATTGGGTATAAAAAGCCTTTAGTGTGTTTTCAGTGACAACTTGCAAGCACAAAATGATGAAAAAGGCTATCCTAGAGATAGACGATTGGAAATGAATGTGGGTCAGGAGCGACAGAGCAGGATTGACAGATAAAGAATAGCTTGAGACCTGCACTGGTACCCACAGAAGAATAAGAAGGGTGCAGCCTAACAGAAAGGCTGCATTGGGTAGGTCTCCAGTGGAGGATGTGTGGCAGGACATAGATAAGAATAGTTTGAAATAGAAAGACTGATTTAGTAAAATTGTTGGGAAAATCTTAGTTTTGAAATTTTTATTTTACTTCTTTAGAGGCAAATTGGATAAAGAGAGCTAGCCTTGGGAGCCAGAAAGACGTGGCTTCATGCTGCATATCTGGCACAGTATTTACTGTGTGACCCTGGGCACATACATCTCTTTACCTGCGATTGCTCTGGGCAACTTTCTAAGACCCAGAAAAATCACAGAAAAAGTATTAACTTGCATTGGTAGAGGGAGTTTCCTTACATGGGACCTCCCTGTATTAATGAAATCACAAGTTTAATGCCATTCCTTGTCCTGTTAGAAAGTGAGAATTTAAAGCCAGGGCTGTTATTTGATTCCTAAATATTCAAATCTTCCGTTTTCAGAGAAGGAGATAATTGTAAACATTTGTGTAAAAACTGTTAAACTGATAGCAAGTAAACTTGAATAGCCTCTCTGTTCTCAAGTTCTCTGAAAAACAACATTCTTATTTTATCACATTTGGTTAGAGCCCTCTGTCCCTTCCTTCCTTATTGGCACAGAGGGACAACTTTTGTTTCATTTTGTTTTCTCCTTGGGACGACGCTCATGCCTGTTGCTTATGCTGTGAGCTCATCTTGTTTCTGTATCAGTCTAGAAAACTGTTTAAAATCCAGAGCTGAGGAATGATTATAGTATGCAAATCCTTTCTTCACTGATGGTGAGGCATTAGACCAGTAGGGTGCAGAGGGCCTTTGTATGGCCATAAGAACTTTCTAAGTTAATAAGGAGTTAGTCATTAAAGACTGACGGGTAGAGCAGCTAGGTGACTGGAGTCAGGAGGACCTGAGTTCAAATTTGACCTCTGACATGTGACACACTAGCTGTGTGACCTTGGACAAGTCACTTAACCTCAATTGCCTTGCCTTCCCTCCTCTAAAAAAAAAGATCGATGGGCCCTTTTTGGTAGATGTGGTTAAAACTAGCTAACGTTCAACATTTAGTATAGATGGTTCTCTGTTTCATATGTGAAACCTTCTGTGGCGTCTCCTCCTACCCAGTTTATAGGAATCATTCCTTTAAGTGAACACTCAGGCATTTTCCTAAATGTACTCTTGTTCCTGTCTGAAATCTTTGTACATGTATCTGTGACTGATTTAACAGCTTATAAAGCAGTCATCTCCCTTTTCATAGAGCAAACACCTTCAGAAGTTCCCCAAGCCCTGAGCACATTGAGACGATTTGTACACAAGTTTACTTACAATATCTTTGTCTCAGCATCAGTTAATGACTAGCATCCCTTTCCTCCTTGGGAGCAGTTGCAGCACCCATAAACAGAGAAGCTTTCATCTGTTTACAATTATAAGGAGTATCTTTAGCTTGCCATGCCCCTGACCAGTCAAAGACAACCCCTCTTTTCCTTCAAAGGCAGCCTGGTGGCATGATGGATAGAGTGCTAGGTATGTAATCAGGAAGATTCATCTTCATGAGTTCAAATCCAGTCCCAGACACTCAGACAGTAGCTGCATGGCCCTGGGCAAGTCACTTAACCTTCCCTGTTTGCCTCAATTTCCTTGGCTGTCAAATGAGCTGGAGAAGAACATGGCAAATGACTCCAGTATCTTTACCAAGAAAACCTGAAATGAGGCCATGAAGATTTGGCCACAACTGCAAAGCGGCTAAACACCATTTAATAGATGGGAAGGCATGCTTTGAAAGATGTGTGTGGTAACTGTGGACAGTCTATTCATGTGCCAAGACCAAGCCAATTAGATCACAAGCTGGGGAGTTACGGCAGAAGAACATGTGTTTAAGTTGGTACTATCTTTCTGGGGTAAATCTATCAGCATGGAAAAAACATCCACATCAGGAGTTAGAGGAAATATCAAGGTGGTTGGAGATGATCCAGTATTTAAGCCATAATTTTTTTTTTGGAGGGGGGAAGGCAGGGCACTTGGGGTTAAGTGACTTGCCCAGGGTCACACAGCTAGTTAAGTGTCAAGTGTCTGAGGCCAGAATTGAACTCAGGTTCTCCTGACTCCAGGACCAGTGCTCTATTCACTGCACCATTTAGCTGCCGCCTAAGCCATAATTTTTAAAGTCTTCCTTGCTTTTATTTTTATTTTTGATTTTTACATTAAAAACTTGTCCTTCCGTAAGAAATTTTGTTGTTTGGTCATTTTTGATCGTGTCCAACTCTTCATAACCCCATGTGTAGTTTTCTTGATAACAGTACTGGAGTGGTTTACCATTCCTTCTCTGGATCATTTTACAGATGAAGAAACAGAGGCAGATATGACAAATTACTTGCCCAGGGTCACACAACTAGTGTCTGAGGATGAATTTGAACTCAGGAAGATGAGTCTTCCTGATTCCAGGCCCTGCACTCTGTCCACTCACTACATTACCTAGTTGCCCATCAAATACTGAAACAAACTTCCTCACACAGTATGTTCTCTTAAAATAGTTAAGAAAAATCATCTGCTAGCATGAGTGCTTTTCCTCATTGCTTTCAGTAACATAGGTGAAGTGTTCCTTTGGTGTAATTTGCAGGTTAATTTACATTTGTAAAGTACTTTGAGATTCTGTAGGACAAAAGGTGCTGGATATATGAGATAGTCATTGTCTAGGTGCATCAAAAGTATGGCATAAATGATAAAAATACAGAGAGAAAAGTCACAAATGAAGAGCAGTTTCATAGAACAAAGAATGATTTACCTCATAGAACGAAAATTTGCATTTGATTCATAGTTTGTCATGGTCATTTCCAGGTGTTGATCCTGTTGGTAATGGGCCTTTCAGTGATCAGTTAGGTTGTTCTTCAGAAAATAGGCTCAAATCTGAAACCAGGATCACACTGGAAGCATTTCCATTATGGTAGCACCTGCCAGACTTTATGCTCTGCCGCCGTAATCTTTGAAAATCCAGGCTTATTTCCAAACCATCGTGAGGTATCATATTAACATTTTATGGAGGACTTTTTTTTGCCATGGCTGCCTGTGAGATAAAAATTTAAAAATTACCCTGGTTCCTAGGATTCCTGATTCTGCTTTCCTCTTCTGCAGCAATGATGGCAAGGTGAGTTTTATCACATACCCTAAACTATGTGATTTCATGGGACATTGGGTCATCATGTATTGCAATGTTAATGATAAGTTTTTGCAAAAAGGAAATCATGCAGTTTTCTTAATAACACTGGTTTCTGGGGATAAAGGGGTAGAGAAATTCCATAAAGGTGATAACACGCTCCAAACTAAATCATCATACACTATACTACTTTATAATGTCAGTGTAAAGATGAAGAAAAGGTGACGATCAGGAGAAATATATGGAAAAGTATGTCTCAGGAGAAAGAATTAAGAGAAATCATCGATTGAGATTATGCAGAAGCCTATGCTTCTATATATCATGAACGTTCTTTAAAAAAAAACCAGTGGTACATATAGGATACTGCCCCTTTCATATCCTGAAATTTTATTGGGTGAAAGCCACAGAAAAAAAAAAAGATATTCATCTGAGAAGAACTGCAGACCTGGCAGAAAACTGTCTTTCCTATTTAATGTAATAGAGGTGACTTGTATGAAAGCAGCCCAGGAGAAAGAGTATTGTACTTACTGAGCATGAAGGTAACTGTGGGGCAGTCTGGTGGGGTCTGCTTGCTGTAAGTCTCTCCCCCTCCCAATCCAGCCTCCTTTTAGCCGGCAACATGATTTTTCTATAGCTCAGCTCTGATCGTGTCAAACACCCACTTTGTCCCCCACCCCTCCCCTTCAGTAAACTCTGGAGTTTCTGAAGACCAACCTAGCTGCTTATTGGGCTGCCCCCTTCTTCTGGATACTCTCTTAACTGGCTTTTCCTGTCACAATTTTGTTCTACTTGTCTGACAAGTATTGTTTCCAGGATCCCTGATACAAAATATTCTATTAGGCATTCAAAGCTCTTCCTAACCTACCTCCCTCCTACCTTTCCAGTCTTCTTCCACCTCACTCCCCAGCACGTGCTCTTCAGTCCACCTCTCAGGTTTGGCCATTTTCTCTGGCAGTCCCTATTTCTGGAATGAGCTACGTTCTTGTGTGAATGACAGACCCCTCCAGTTTCCTTTTAAGTCCCAGATAAAATCCCATCTGCTGCTAGAAGCCTTCCCTAACTCCTCTTCCTTCTCCAGCTTTCCCTCTTTTTATTATTGCCCATTTTTCTTGTAGGTAGCTTGTTTGTACATATTTGTTTGCTTATTTCCTCTCCCCATTAGAGATTATAAGCTCCTTGAGAGCAAGGATGGTCTTTTACTTCTTTTGGTATTTCCAGTGATAAGCACTTAATAAATATTTACTAAATTGAATTGATCCATCAATTCTTTCCATATGATTTTAGAGTTTTGAAGGATACTTCTGGAAAATTCTAAGTCAAAGAACTTTTTTGAGGGATATGAGAAAATCAATGTATCGTCAGACATCTGTTCCATACTTGATAGATACTTGAGTTTTTTCAATCTACATTAGAGGTGAGTCTTTGAGATTAGGCACTAGAAGTCAGCAACCAAAGCAAGAATCCACAGAACCCAGGGACAGAAGGCAGTGGAAGCCAAGACAGCAGAAGACAGATTACAATAAGAGAGAGTAGCATTTGCTTCAAGCTGAGACATCTGAGTGGAGGCACAAAAGGTCTCTGGCTGCTTGGCTGCTTTGCTTGGAAGCTATGCTGAGTGGAAGAGAGGCATTGCTTTGCTTCAAGCTGATTCTCCGAAGAAAGGCTACATGGCTATTTGTCACCATTTGTAGCTTGAAAGAGGGTTAATCTTTCTTCCTCGAGCTGTTTGTGTTGTACTTTTTAAAAAAGAAGGCATGAGAAGGGGAAAGATAGACTTTGCAGCTGTTTGGTGGGAGCTCTGTTGATGAGAGGCATTGTTGCTGGGAGCTAGTTGGAGACTGCAGAGTCCTGCTGTGTGAAGAGCTGGGTGGGTTCATCTTTATTGCTTTTCAGTGCCCAGCAAGGAACAGACTTAGAAATCTGCAGGCCCTTTGCTAAGGACTGCTGTATTGCTAGAAAAATTGTAATACTGATACATTTTATTAAGAGAGGGTAACACTTCCCCAGAATCCTGCCAAAGGTGACTGTTCCAAAAGACCTTGACACTGCTTGAGCAGCCCAAGAGTAGCAGAAAAGAATCTTTGCCCACCAGGTGAAAATGTACCAACCCACATCAACAGTCTTAACTCCTGTTATTCCCTTATTCAGTCATCCACTTCAGCCATACTGGATTTTACTGTGTCTTTGCTTTTGTTCTTACCATTTAATACCAGAGGTAACCTTACTTCCATCCCACAGATGGGTACCTTCAGTGTCTCTAAATCTTGACCATCCTAATGGTCCACAACCCAGCTCTTCCATCAAACCTTACCTGACCAGAACTCTCTGAACTTTTTATAACTATTACTGCATATCTAAATTATTTGATAAATATGCATGTACCAACTTGTAACATCCTGTACATTGTTTTTCTGAACTATTATCTAAATCTTACATTGTTGTTTATCTGTAACTTGTTTCTATCTTGTTTTCTTAATGAAATCTTAAACTCCTTAAAGTCAGGAACCTTTTTTCAGACGTTTTTGTATTTCCCGGGACACCTGACCCAGTGTCTTACACATAGTAGGGGCTTAAATAACTATTTCATATTTTTGCAGTATCTTTCCTTTGTAAGTTAAAGCATCTCTGTTTTACAGTAATACTATTATGTAATTCCAAAAGTATGGATCTGACTATGTAACTCCCCTGTTTAATGAACTCCAGTGGTTTGTTATTACCTGTAGGGTCAAATGCCAATTCCTGTGTATCTTTTAAAGTATTTCAAAACCTTACCCCAGCTTACCTTTCCAAGCTTATTAGACATTACTTCATTTGTACTCTAATGTCCCTCTACTAAGACAGACCTTCTGATTCTTCTTCATACAGTGCATTTCATCTTCTTTCTTAGTATATTACATATCTAGGATTCAATCCCTCTTCATCTCTGCCTCTTACAGTCATCCATACCTTCCTTCAAAACCTCCTCCTGTTTGAGATTTTCCCTAATTCCTGCCCCTACCACCAATGCCAGTGCCCCCTCCTCAAATTACTTTGTTTTTATTTTATACATTTTTTTGTCTCTTTATGTATATGCATACTTCTTCTCTTAATAGGATGTAAATTCCTTAAGGTTAGGGACCGGTTCATCTTTGGTTTTGTATTATATTATTTAGAATGATGACTAGTACATGGTAGACATGTATTAAATGCCTTTTGGTTGACTGGTTAATTGGTGGATTGGCTACCCCCTTCTTCTGGATCCTCTTTTAACTGGCTTTTCCTGTCACAATTATGTTCTACTTGTCTGGCAAGTAGAATCTCTATGCAAATAACTTCTAGATCTGTATATCTAGCCTTCTCTCCCATCTCTCATCATAGTATCTACACCTGGATATCCCACAGACATAAAAAAACTTAATATATCTAGAACTGAATGCATTATGTTTTCACCTCAATCTGTACACCCTTCCCCAGCTTTACTGTTTCTCCTAAAGGCACCACCACCTTTCCAGTTGTAGAGGTTTCTAACCTAAGAGATGTTCTCAACACCTCACTTTCATTGTCCCCCTCCCTCATTAAATCAGTTGCCAAGACTTACAGGTTCTGTTTCTTTCACACTTCTCATTTCTACCTTTTCTCATTACTTGCACCTAATCCACTGTCTGCATCACCTCTGGCCTGAGTTACTGACTGGTCTCCCTGCATCTTGCTTCTCCCTGTCTAATCCATCTGCCACACAACTGTCAAATTCAATATCAACCACTAAGTCAGTAAACATTTATTAAGTACCTCCTGTGTAGATACAGATAAACAATGAAAGATGGTCCCTGGCCCCACTTGGTTTATAGTCTAATGGGGGAAGACAGAACACACAAAAAAGAAGAATGGGGTTGGGAGGGGGGTCTTGGGGGAAGATTCCATCATGTTTGGAGGGCGTGGTCCCAACCTCCAATCAGAGTGGCTGAGGAAGGGATGAGGTAGAAAATCAAGGCTGATAACGACTGATAGGATGATGAGGTTACCCCAGGAATGAGTTTCTTTAGACATGGTAGAGAAATCGGAGAAGTCCCAAAGCAGTGCACCCAGGTGAGAAATGAGGAAATGGTATTTCTAAAGTACAGTTCTCACCGCATCCCTCTCCTGTTGGAGACGTTCGGGTGGCTTCCTGTTGCCTCTGTCAGAAAATAGTCTTTGGCTTGTCAGTTAAGTCTTTCACAGTTTGGTTCTAACGTTTCTAGGCTGATTATAATTACTCCTCTAGGCCGCAGCCAAATTGGTTTAATTGAAGTTCCCTGTACACTTCTTCGCCATGCCTAGAATGCCCTCCCTCTTCACCTTTGCTTTTCAGAACTCCCTATTTCCATTCCAGGCTCTGCTCAATTCCTGATTTCCCCAGTTGACATTCCCCTGCCCTTCACATTTCTCTTTCTCACCAGAGCACTCTGTATTTTCTATTGTATCATTATAGTAGATTATAAGCCTCATGAGCAAGAACTGTTTCACCTTTATAGTTTTATCTGCAGTACCTAGTACCTAGTACTGTGGTAGCTGACACATAGTAGGCATTTAATGCTTATCAATGGATAAAAATGAGTTCCCAGATACATTAAGATAGTCAAGTGACATAGTAATTTTTTTTAATGTATCTAGTAAGTAGGAAATCCTACAACAATATCAACACGTCTAGTCTTCTGAAAAATTAAAAGTTTTGAGAAACTGGAATTTGTTAAGTGATTAAGCCTCAGAAGTTTCCTTTGTATAAAAAGGGCAAACATAATGTCTTATGGGAAAGTGTCCAATATCAGAATATGAAATAAGTGCCCTGAAGAAATTTAGTATACTTGCCTTAAAAAGAGTCAATTTGAGCCCCCCAAAAAAGTGTGTGTGTGTGAGTGTGTGTGTGAGTGTGTGTGTGAAATTAAGCCAATAATTTCATATTCAAAGAATGATAAAAGGATACAAGCATATACATGTGGTGTGAAGCCCAAATATGTTGCCCCAAGAACAATTTGTTTTTCAGTCATAGGGAAAAAAGAATTCCATATAGTCATCAGTAGTTCACCCTCTAAGTTATAAGCAAAGCATTCCATTATAGTAAGCAAGCCTGTATTTCTTCCTGAAAGACAGTTGATATAATTATCTATACAATTCTATCTTAATGAGGAAGAATAAATTTAATTCTGTTTGGAAACTTTAACACTGTAGTGTGTTGCCAAACTTTTTTTTAAATTGTAACTAATTAGCAATCCATGAGGTCAGTTCCTATCCCACTTTTATTGTGCCCTAAGAACTAACTCATAAAGAACAGCAGTTTGGTGAAATTAAGTGTTTTCACCTTCAGTGTAAATCTTATCTAATGGAAAAATGGCAAAGATCCCTGTTTATAACGGCCAAAGAGGTCAAAGAGGAATGTGTGCATCTTAGAACTGTTGTTCACTTAATCAGGGAATGTCTAATGGAATGGTTGTGAGCTTGATTAAGAAATATTAATATACTGATTTGAGATGGAAAGATACAGCGTGAGCTGAAGCAGGCAATGTCAACTTGAGTGGGGATTATTTTGTTCTGTCTTTGTATCCCTGGTGCTTTAGCAAATAGTAGGCTCTTAATAAATGCTTGCTTATTGATTGATTGTCACTGGCATGTCTAAAGCAGGGGAAAGTCAAGGAATGAAAAGAAGTAGAGAAGTAATAACAACAATAAGAATTTATTTCGTGATTGAAGGTTTACAAAACACTTTACAGATAGCCCATTTTATTCTCACAAGCCTGGGAGGTTGATGCTACTCTCAGGTAGGTGCAGTTATCTCCATTTTACAGATGAGGAAACTGAGGCATATCATGGTGAAGTGACTTGTCCAGGGTCACACGGCTAGCAAATGTCTAGGACTGGATTTGAACTCAGGCCTTCCTGACTCCAAGCCCAGAACTCTGTCTAAGCTGCTATTATGGGAAAAATAGGGAAGTATTGAGGGTTGGGAATGAAAGATTACCAGGAAAATGGTAAGATACAGGTAGTATAATCCTAGTAAACTTTGAAACCCAAGATACCATAGCAACCATGTAATTTATTTTAACCAAAGAGAAAAAATAGCCAAAGAAATTGAAATAAAGACCTCAGATTTAATTAGCAATTCCAATTACTCTTCTCTCCCCTAAACAACTCCCTGACTTCTTTAAATAGGCATAGTAAATGGGTAATAAATATTTGTGCCTAATCTGTGTCTCAGAACCACAACTTTAGGCTTGTAGAGACCGATTTAAATCTTAAAGGCATTTTAAAAACTCCTGGCTAATAATTGCCCTACCTAGGGAAGCCTTGAGATGGCTGATTTTGTCTTGTTTTTAGCTCTGCACTAGAGGTCTTTGGTTCCCCTTCGAGTCTTGTTGTTTTGTTTATTGTTGAGTTGTTTCAGGGAGTATGACTCTTATGGCCCCATTTGGGGTTTTCTTGACAAAGATACTAGAGTGGCTTGCCATTTCCTGCTCCAGTTCACTTGACAGGTGGGGAAACTGAGGCACACGGAGTTAAGTGACTTGCCCAAGGTCACACAGTTACTAAGTGTCTGCGGATGAATTTGAACTGAAGAAAAGGAGTCTTCCTGCTTCTAAGTCTAGTGCTCTATGTACTGTACAGCCTGGCTGAGTTTAAACATAGTATCATTTTTATAAAGTCTAGTAAAGAATAGGAAAAAGACTTAGGTCAGAATCTGGTTCGTAGAGGAATAGTTAGAAGCTTTGCTTTGAATGGGTGACATTCCTTGCTTCTCCCTTTAGCAGCCCAGTCACAATCCCTACAAAATTCATGGCACCAACCAGGTGTATCACTGCCTCCTGTTTCTTGGCACTCAGTGCCAGTCAGTCAGGTGTCACTTACCAACATGCATCTTTCCCTTCTCCCTCCAGTGGTGTAGTCTTATAGAAAGAGCACTGAATTTGGAGAAAGAAAACCCTGGGTTTGAATCTCAAGTTAGCTGCTTCTCTCCCATGTGACCTTGGACAGTTTACTCACCTTATTTTCCTTGGTCCTAAAATGAAGGAATTGAACTGCATGGTCTCTGATGACCCTTCCAACTCCAAATCTGTGACCTTAGTTGAAACTAACTCTTTCCACCTCCTGTTCCTGCAGATCTAGGCTTGGCCCACCTGACCATTCTTCTTGTTCAAGGTCACAAAACCCAGAAGCTCCTCCTTTTCCCTCCTGGGTGACATTTCAGGCCCATAGCTTAAAGGGTCAAGATGCCATATCTCCAGATTAGTCCTAAGAAATGGCTAATAACCCCAGTTGCTCCACCCTCCCCCCTCAAAACAAAAAAGAAAAAAATGACTAACAATGTTACAAGACTGATAATTTACTAAGAATTTATCTGTATATTATAGCTCTGAGCTGCCATCACAACTCATTTTTGTGGCCTTCCCAAGCAAGGCAGAACATTCTCCTATTTCCTCTTATTATATAGTTATTCAGCTTGTACCCCGTTGCCAGAATAACCGTCCTAAAATGTCATTTTCATCATGTCATTGATCTGAGAATTTATAGTGGCTCTTTTAGAGTCTGCTGCATTAACTGCAAATTCCTTTCCTGACTTTGGGCAGCTAGGTGGCACAGTGGAGAGAGTGCTAGACCTGGAGTCTGGAAGACTCCTTTTCCTGAGTTCAAAACCAGCCTCAGACACTTAGTAGCTGTGTGACCCTGGGCAAGTCACTTAACCCTGTTTGCCTAAGCTTCTCATCTGTTGAATGAGCCGGAGAAGGAAGTAGCAAATCACTCCAGTATCTTTGCCAAGATGGGGTCACAAAGTGTGGGACACAACTAAAATGACTCAACAGCAAACAAAATTCTTGATTTCAGGAACCTTCTACAGCCTATGCCCAAGCTTTTTCTCTCCCCACTACAAAAAGAACAGAAGATAAAGTTGAACCTGTTCACTCGGGCTAAGATTGGGAAGGGAGGGAGCACAGGACATCCAGAGCCAAAGTGACGGCCTGGGAAAATACTAAGGTCTGGGGGGCTGCGCCACAGGCTGCAGAGAAGGCGATGAGTAGCAAGCAGATTGTGGTCAGGTAAAGGAATTTCAGAAGTCTTAATCGTGGGAGTGGGACATTTGTAAATGACGGCTGAAGCCGAGGTGGAGGGGAGAGGAAGGGTCCGCTGAGGAAGGCAGGACAATAGAAGCTTCGTGGTCATCTCTCATGGCCTTGTGGGAAGGTCACAAAAGTGAATTGTAGTGACCTTGTAAGGGAGGCCTTGATTCCTTAGGAAGCCTGCCTCACCCAAGACATGAGACATCTGTTGCTAGTGAAGGTGGGTGGTGGCATGTTCTGGGTGCCGTCCTTGGGGTAGGTAGGAGCAAAGCAAGGCCACTATCATGTTATGGCCCCAGGACCTCTGGAAGCCCAGTCAGAAGGCAGTTGGTGTGTCTCAGGGCCTTGTCTCTGGCCTGGCTGGAGCAGGGCCTGGTAGTATTGATTGATTGACATCTTAAAGGCCATCTATAATGGCCTTTCCATCCTAATCCTTCCCAAGCTTTCCAGAGTATTTAACACCGTTGGCTGTGCTCTTCTCTTGGACACTGCTCTCTCTTGGTTGTTCTGGAAACTACCTGTCTGAATGCTCCTTACTTAGTTATTAAGTTGTCAGCAATCATTTATTAAGTGTCTGCTTAAATGCTAGGCCCCATGGATATGTTAGGGAGTTATGGCAAAATATTCCCCTGTTTTCAAAGAGCTCACTGGCTCTACCCCTCACGTATCTCTGTAGGACTTTCTCTACCACACCGTAGAAACCTCATCACCTTGGAAGTTTACTTCACTCCTGAACTACTTCTTACTTTTGAAGTAACTATGTCCCTGTGGCCTTCCCCCCACCCTCCACATTGATTCCTCCAGAATTTCTATTTTAAGGCAGATGCCTAGCTCAAGTGTCTTTTTTTTTCTTTCTATAATATAGTATAATAAAAAAGATGAATCTTGATCAGGGACATAGCTTCTAATGCAATCCATCTTCCATACAGCCACCAGAAGGATTTCTGTAAATAAAGCTCAGATCTGACCATGTCACCCTACCCTCTATTCACTAAACTCCAGTGGTTCTTTCTTGCTCTGGGATCTAATATAAATTCCTCTTTTTCGCATTTAGAATTCTTCACGACCTGGCCCCAATCTGCTTTTTTTACCCACTCCTTCCCTCTGTGTACTTCATGGCCCAGCCATTCCTGCCTCTTTATCGTTCCTCAAGTGATGCTTCCCATCTCTTGTTGCCGTGCCTTTGGCTGTCTCCTGTATTGGAAATGCTCTCCCTCCTTCCTCTCTTAAATCCCTTGGTCCAACGGCTACTAGTGCTTTCCCCTCCAGCTTCCCTTTGTGTTATATTTGTGTGCACTTCATATATACCTAAAATATATGTGTTTTCTCCATTAGAAAGTAAATTGCTTGAATTCAGGGACAGTTTTGCTGTTGTCTTTGTACCCCCAGGACATAGCTGTAGTGACAACCACACAGGCATACCCAGGATGTCTGATAGCACAGGCTCTTAGATCTGCTTTACTAGAAAAGATAGTGGTTTAAGGAGTCAACAACCTTTTTAAATTACATTCACTAGTTCAGGGGAAAAGTCAGCACCCTGAACTTCAGAGAAAATATAAGCAGAGAAATAAAAACCAACAGACAGGGCTCTCTGACTGCCTGAATCAACTATAGAGTTTACATACATACCTAGATCAAGAGAGCCTTTACATCTGAGTGGTTGTGGAGCTCTGAACATTGGTCCACTCAGAATGTCTACAAGATCCTTCTCATAAGCAAGGCCCCAAAGCAAAATACCAATTCAGAGTATATATGCATTTCTCAGAGCCAGAAGGCATCACCTCCTTCCTTGCTCAGTGCCTAATTAGAAATTAGCAAAAGGTGTGAAAGCCTTCCTACAAGCAAGCCTCCCTTAAGCAGGCTTCCCTTAATGGGCTCCATATGGAGCCTATTAATGGACTGGGAACATCTTAAAATCTCATGAACATTACACTAATTCAGGGCTAGGTACCTAGAAGAGACTTAATAAAGTGCCTACTTTATAACAAGCTAATGGGAGAGTATATAATACATTTATAGATAAGTCTTAGCAAGGTCTATATAATAATAGATATGCAGTCTCTTCTGTTCTGACATATAAATGCAAATATCCATTCTAATTTGTTTTAGTTAAGTTCAGGCAAAAGATAAAAATTAATTTTTAAACAGAAAAGTTAAAGACCTGATAGGGGCAGAAGTGGATTGAGATTAAGTTCTTAGCATTTGAGATGAGAAGGATAAACAAACCATCTTATTTTCTCTGCTCACCAGAGTGTATGTAACTTTTAGTTGGATTTCTGACTGTAATTTATATTTGACTTCATTTGATGGAGTCTACAGAGGTCAAGGTGTCTCTTTTGAGCATTAAAGGAACATACAGAGCACCCAGCCTGGAATCAGGGAGACAGACCAGAGTTCTAATGTGACTTCAGATGTTTCCTTGTTGTGTGACCCTGGTCAAGTCATTTAACCTCTGGATATCTCCTTTTCCTCATCTGGGGATAATAATAGCATCTGCCTCCCAGAGCTGTTAGGAGGATGAAACGAGATAGTTATAAAGTGTTTAGTGCAGTCCCTGGCACATAGTAAGTTTTAGAGAAACGTTAGCTACTGCTGCTTTTTTTTAACCTCTCTTTGCCTCAATTTCCCTATTTGTAAAATGGGGATAGTATCTACCTCCTAGGTTGTTGTAAGGATCAGATGAGGTCATAATCATAAAGTGCTTAGTGCAGAATGGGGCACATAGTAGCCACTTTATAAATGTTAGCTGTTATTATTAACCCAGCAGCAACAGGCATGGTCCTGTAAAAAAAAACACTCAATCAGAATGGGGGGGGCCTGGTTTTGAATCCAGGCTCAGATCTTGTTATGAGTAGTAATTACAATAACTCATTCCAGTTATTTTCTGGGGGACCTTGGGCAGGGTTCTCTCTGGGCCTTAGTATTCTCAGGAACGAGGGCACCGTGCTAGAGCTCCAAGCTTTCTTGAAGTTCTAAATCTTGTGGTGTTTCAGTATGAGAATGAGCAGGCATGTCACTGCTCATAGATCCATTTTGGGAAGACACATACGTTCTCACCAGGCTGTTTGGCCAAGGTGTCTAGCTGGTACCAAACCTAAGTATATAAGGGGAATTAAGGGCAAATGAGTTGAAAGTTAAATTCAGGGCAGGGGGAGTTTTGTAACCATTTAAGCAGATTTTCAGTACCATGGCACAGTAAACAATGGATTATAAAGCATGACCTAATAACATTGGGGTTATCCGATTATAGATTTGGAGCTGGAAGGGACCTTCTAATCCCACCCCCTCATTTTAGAGTTAGGGACTTGAGGGCCAGAGGGACCCAGTACTTTGCCCAAGGTCACAGAGATTTACAAATTTAAACTGGCAATTTTCAAAGCAGAACCAAGATCTAGACAGTAAGGCCTTCTGACCGAAGTCTCCTTTCTTATCTGTACAATAAAGGATTTGGACTAAATGACCTCTCATTTCCCTTCCAGTTCTAAGTGTGTGACAGACCCTGTGATTCTGGGGTTCCATATCTATCATCCTTTTCTACAGACTCACCTTCCTCTGTCTCCAAATCCAATGTTGTTTCAACTCCAGGAAGGCTGGTGATGAGTTCTTTCTGGAACAGAAACTAATTGGGGGGTCTTAGGGCAGAGAGTTACAGTCTGGTCCAAGAAAAATTATTCTTTATTCTAAATTATAAATTTTTACATAAGTGAATATGTCATATAAAATATTCTTTCATAAATTCTGAATACATGGCCTCAATCTACTTGTTAGAGGAGCTAAATGTTATTTGGCTGGTTGTGGGGAATGGGGAGTATATTTTACAGTCAGATAAAAATTCAGTGAGACTGCAGCTACTTTTTAAGGTTTTGGGGAAATAGGCAGTTTCATTGGCAGATGATTAACAGAATGCTCCACGAGGTAGGAGATACGGCTAGCAATGAATGAAAGGTCAGTGAGTGGAAAAAAGTTGTCAGTGAAGGAGGATGTCAGCAGAATGGAACATTGTCATAGATAAAGATCAGGGAAAATGTAGTTAGTTATTCCTGAGATAGAGTCTTTCCTCGGAAGTTACATCAGTCCATTGCTAGGGGCATTTAAAGGTAGACTTTGAACACTCAGTGAGGCTCGGTGTAGACCACAGTGGTGCCGATTCCTTCAGAATGTTAGGTTACCTAACATTGTTGCAGATATTACACCATTTCTTGGTTAAGTAAAATTTTCCATAAACCTTTTTTTTAATTAAGATTTGGGGAAAATGGTATTCATTTCAGTTTTGTTGCTGTAAACCAATTTGAATTTCATTTCTTTTAAAGTTAATGTTGTCTGATAGAGGGCATTAAAAAAAAAGGTCAGGCCTGATGTTGACTTAAAGCTAGGGTAGTGCAGCCCATTTATCACTGTTCTTGGAGTCAGGACCTGAGTTCAAATGTGATCTCAGGTACCTACTAGCTGTGTGACCCTGGCTTAGTCACTTAACTTCTGTTTGCCTAAGTTTCTTCATCCGTAAAATGGGAGCAGTAACATCACTTGCTTCCCAGGGTTGTTGTCAGGACTGAATGAGAGTAATCATTCCGAGGCACTTAGCAGAGTGCCTTATATGTATAAGTGCCTTCTAGGTAATGCTATATGAATGTTAGCTGGCATTATAATTCTTGTGGTTGTGTTATTACCGTAAGGTACTGTGCAAACTTTAAAGCACTATATATGATATTTATATATGCTAGCTATTATTATGAATAAGGTAGGCAACCTACCAAAAATTTATTGTCTGTAAACCCAAGTCCACTAATGTATCTTCTTTGTCATTTATTTTAAGTACCCCTGGTCAGAGTCCTCATGTAGGCCCCTCCTGTGTCTAATGTTTACAGACCTGCTAGAAAGAGAATGGAATGTGAGTAACTCAAGTCCTTCAACGAGGGGAAGACTTTTTTTTTTGGAGGGGGAAGGCAGGGCCATTGGGATTAAGTGACTTGCCCAAGGTCACGCAGCTAGTAGTGTTAAGTGTTTTGAGGTTGGATTTGAACTCAGGTCTTCCTAACTCCAGGGCCAGTGCTCTATTCACTGCACCACCTAGCCACCCCAAGGGGAAGACATTTTTAGGAATTTCCCCATTCTACACTCAAGTAGGGAATCCCAGAATCTTAAGAATCGAAAGAGACTGTCTCATCCAATGCTCAACTGATCAAATTGACTTTTACCTGCTTCCCAAGGCTGTGCTTGAAGGCCTTCAGTGAGGAGCACTCCACTGACCTCTTGGTCAGTTTTGGGATAGGGAGACCTGATTATTAAACTCTCTGTTTTTTCTAATTCTTGCTCCCTTAGGCCAGGCAGAAAAAGTCTAATCCCTCTTCCTTATGACATCCTTCAAATAAATGATGACTGTTCTAATCAGCTCAGTTCTTTTCTTTCACTGTCTTAGCCCCAGGTACTTCAGACAGATTGTCATATTTTCTGGACTTCTTTCCATGTTGGTTTTCATCTTCTCAGTATTTTTCACCTTATTTAACTATGACCTTCCTTATTTAAAAAAATCATCGTAAGATTTATTTAACAAGATGGTACCTGAAGTGACTTGCTAGTCTTGTGTCCCCATTTAATGTTTTTCTCATGCTCTTCTGTGTATTTTTTAGTTTGATTCATAGGCAGGGTAAGAATGTAGATTGCAAAGTGTCCAGAGCAAGTGTGCCAGCTAGATATGGTGGTGTTTGGACACAACAGATTTTTCCCAGCAAAAACCCAAACAACTCCCTCACCCCCTCCCCAGTCACCAAGTTCATTCTCTGAAAATACTTTTAACAAAACTGCTTAATAGGAAGAATATGTCTGAAATCACTGGTCACTTTCCATTCTGCTGTTTACCAACTATTAATAGACAGGAAAGATAACTTTGATAGTATCCTGTAATAATTGTCCCTTGTGTTAGACCTGAATTTTGTTGGCTCTCCTAGAGCTATTTCATAGGAGCTATTTCCAGTCCATGTCTCTACATTGTATTTGTGAAGTTGAATTTTGAACCACATACAGAACTTTACATTTATCCATATTAGAAGAGTTAGATGAACTGATGAAAAGTAAAGAAAGCAGACCAGGAAAACAGGAAGCATGATTTCTAGAACAGTGTCAGTCAGGAGGATAGAAGTAACACAATAATGGCATGGAATGGAATGGAATGGAGAATAATGAAATGGAATGTATCAGAACTATAAGGACCAGCCTTGGGCCCAGAGAAGAGCTAGGGCATCCTTCCATTCACACCATGTAGAATGTCAGACCTCTCTGATATGGTGCTTGGTTTTGTTGAATGTTGGGTTTTTTTCCCCTGTTCTCTTTATGAAAGATAGTTGTCTGGGATATAGAAGGAGGAGGAATATATTGGGCACTGCAAGTGATGAAAAAAAGCCAATTTCTTGATTTGTGGTTAAGATGGCAATGTGAAAGGTCAGAGGGAGGCCCATTTCTCCCCTAGTGAATATTGGGAAAGACTCTAGAAAGACCAAAGACAAAGAAAACCTAAAAGAATTGGCAAATGCTTACGTCCAGTCCAGAATGACACAAAAAGATAGCCAGAAGCCAGCACAGGCCAGTAAAGGGTTCTCTCCAGAGAAGCCAGCATGAGCATAGATATTACTGGAAGCTTGCAGAATATGGGAGGAGAGTGGTGAAGTCAGCCCCACTTGTAGATTTGGGGCACCATACCAGGAAAGTTATCTTGAGCGCAGGTAAATGATTGAGAAGCCCCCAGAGGCAGGTATCCCAGGAAAGACAAAACAGACTTTCCCAAATGGATCTAAGACCACTCA
>CM053597.1:155803857-155837431 GCA_028646575.1 Pseudocheirus occidentalis
AATTACACATGCACAGCCTGTATTGAATTGCTTGTCCTTCTAGTGGGGATGGGTGATAAGGAAGGAACTGAAAGAATCTAGAATTTAAAGCTCTGCAATACATGCAACTAGGAATTAAAATATACAGGGACTGGGGTAGGGAGACCCTCCCTGCCCTACCAGAAAGTTTGAGGGGTGTTGGAGGAGGGCACAAAAGAGAGCAGATTGGGGGAGGGGCTTTACAGTGGGATTGCTGTTGGGGGGTTGGGGGTAGGGGAAAGATGGGGAGAAAATTTGTAACTCAAAATCTCATGGAAATGAATTATGTAAACAAGAAAACAAATAAAAAATTTATATTAAAACAAAAACAAACAAACAAAAGCCAAAAGGCCTGCCCAGTGTCTAATATAGTACTGTGTACTTGCTAGGCATTCAGTGAATCCTGGCTGACTGAATGATTGGATAATAGGGAGCTAGGAGGCAGACTTGAGGAAGGAGGACATTCTAGGCATGGGGTCTAAAAGTAGCAAAATGTGTTTTCAAGATAGAAAAGGGTAGCTTTCAGGAATTTAAAATTTCACGGCATATAGGTGGGGTAGTGAATAGAGCACCGGCCCTGCAGTCAGGAGGACCTAAGTTCAAATCCGGCCTCAGACACTTAAACACTAACTAGCCATGTGATCTTAACCCCAGTTGTCACTTAAGTCACTTAACACCAATCATCCTGCTTTCTCCCCTCCAAAAAGCAAAGCAAAAAAAAAAAAAAATTCTGTTACTCCTAGTGAGGAAAGTCACCTAGCGAGCCAGTGCTAGCCAAAGGGAACTGAGTTAGTTCATTTAGGCAGCTGCTGCTTTCAGAGTTGAGGCCAACTCTAGCTCCCATTCCCCACGTTGTAACAGAATTCAAAATGGACTGATCCAGGAGAATAGCCAAAGTGGATGGGGGTGATAAAAAGCCAGCCAGGTTGGGTCTAGGAGCCCTGAGAGGCCCTTAGTGCTATTAGTGTGGTTTGTTTGTTATTGTTCAGTGGCTTTTTAGTCACATCCAACTTTTTGTGGCCCCATTTGGGGTTTTCTTGGCAAAGATACTAGAGTGGTTTGCCATTTCTTTTTCCAGTTCATTTTACAGATGAGGGACCGAGGAAAACAGGGTGACTTACCCTTAAGTGATTTACCCAGGGTCACACAGCTAGTAAGTGTCTCAGGCCAGATTTGAGCTCAGGAAGAGAAATCATGCTAACTTCAGGCCTGGCACTCTATCCACTGTGCCTCCTTAGCAGCCCATTAGCCTGGCTAGGGCCATAGATTTTCAAGAGGCCACTCTGGCAAAAGGGAAGAAGTGATTTTCAAGGGTGCATGATCTCTGGGCATCAGAAGTTTCACGAGGACTTTTAAAATATAAATTCTCAAGAAAAGCATGGAGAGAGACTGTTAGAGAATAAAAGAGTTTTAGAGGTGAAAGACTGCCTCTAACTACTGAAAGAGTTTCTGGTCCAACTTCTTCATCGGTTTATAAAGAAATGGAGAGATGAAGTGTTTTCCCATACCTAGTGAGGGATAGAGCTGGAATTTGAAAACAGGGTCTCTATAGCATATCCCTTCTTGAAGCAGTAGCCTGACCCAGGGAATTTAACAGCTAGCGTAGGCAGAGGAATTATATTTTTCAAAACTTGATCTTTTACTTTCTGTTTGCCTATGAAATCAAACTGTTGTATTCCACCCTCTACCAACTAAGAACTGAAACTTGAACATGGTTGCCTGGGTCAGATATCAGTATCTTCAGTACATGTATTTTACAAATACATCCTTCTGGTGACTGGTTTCCTTGCTCTAACTGTGGTATAGATTTGATTGGGTTTGGGGGTTGTTGTTTTTTTAAGACTAGGTCTCACTATCTCCCTTAGACTGGAAGTGCAGAAGCCACTCATGACCCTAACCCCACTGCTGATGGGCACAAAGCTCTGACCTGCTCCGTTTCTCACCTTGGCCAGTTTGCCCCTTCTCTCTTCTCCCAGAGGTGTACCATATTGGCTTTTGTCATGCCAATGACCTTGGATGACTCTGAAAGGGAGTGAGGCTAATGCCTTTGTGCATTCAGTTCACCCACAAGTCAAGACATCGTCACCTGTGATGTCACTGAGCCTCTTCAAAAATGAAGGACAAACAACACCCATTTTGGTGCTAATTTGGTGCGGACAACCCAATTGGCTTTAGCCCTCTTACAGCTACTGTAACTCATAGCTCCCAAACTCAAGAGATCTCCCAGCCTCAGCCTCCTCAGTAGCGTAGACCCAAGGGATGTACCACCAGGCCAGGGATTCTGACATCCTTAGGAATATGGGCTTAGGTCATCTAATCAAATCATACAAATCAGGAAACTAAGATCATGAGAGGCATTTTACAAATATAAGGAGGATGTATATTATACCAAACACTACTACTGCTAGCAAGGCAACAAGACATGGATTTTCTCACTTAATTTCAATAGCTTTAATGGTCTGGGGCATGGGGAAGGTTAGACCTACCCAATATAGCTCTGTCTAGGCAAATATCTAAAAAATTCTTGGCTGGAAATCTGAGTTTATTTCCAGAAGTGTATGTGAATATAACAAAGTAACTAGACACCCTCTAAGGTCCCTTCTGACTCAGAATCTGTAATCTTATGAACTACCAGCCTTTTCTAGTGCTGGATGAAGACAAGCTCAAATAGCCAAAAGACTGGACAAATTCTATTTGGTGCCTATCTGGGGGAGAATGAATTTGATGCTTTCATTTCCTAGAGAATTCATAGAGTACTGTGTTGGGAGGGACCTTGGAGCCCAGCTAATCTAATTCTTTCATTTTACAGTACTGATAAAACAAGCAAAAAAGACGTTGAGAAAAGTTATGACCCAAGGCCACACAGCTAGAAATAATTCCTTCTTGCCAAATGCTGGGGCAATGTTAATCTTCATGGAGACTGCACACCTAAAACCTTTCCTCTCCCTCCTCCCCACCCCTATTGATATCTGGGGTTTTTTTTCTCTATATGTGTAGAAACTGGATGATTGGGTATGTCAATTTTATTAGGTCTCCTTGTCCCTGGCTAGCTATAGGTTTAGTTATTTTAGGAAATATCAAGCCTGCCTTGTTGCCCAGTAACAAGGATAGTCTTTCTCCCGTTGTTTTAGGAAGAAGCGTATATAGACAGTAAGTCTGACATCATGGTAGACACCCAGTAGGGAAAGAGTCTTCTTCAGTTAGTTTAAAGGTAAGTGGATTCCCAATGAAGAAGGGCTTCTTAAAGATGGAAGGGAGCAGGAGGTCTACCATCACTAATCTAAAATAGTGGTTTTACTGGTGGTAAAGCTGGAGGTTTGGGACATTTTTTTTCTTCTCAGAGTTTAAGGAAAATTCAAAATTAAGAAAGTCTCATTTTGATTAATTGCGTTCTAGGCAAGCTGCAAACATGTCCTACCTTATAAAAATTTATATTATAGATCTACAACATAATGTTTTAGCTTGAAAGAGTTAGAGTTCATATGGAAGCAGCATGATGGTGCATTGGAAAATGCTAGATTTGATGTCAGAGACCTTCAGATTCCATTTTTGAGCCCTATGACCTTGGGCAAGTCAAGACCCATACTGGGTCTCCTTCCTCATCTGTAAAATGTGGGAGTTGTAGATTCATGATCTTGTGATCAAGCACAGAATGTCAGAACAAGAAAGGGATTTAGAGATAATCAAAGGTTATAATTTTACACATGAAGAAACACAGCCTGTCATATTGGTTGTTGTTCAATCATTTACACTGTATCTGTCTTCATGACCCCATTTGGGGTTTTCTTGACAAAAGATACTGGAGGGGTTTGTCATTTCTTTCTCTAGCTCATTTTACAGATGAGGAGACTGAGGCAGAGAAGGTTAAGTGACTTGCCTAGGGTCACAAAGTGCTTGAGGCAGGATTTGAATTGATGAATGAGTCTTCCAGACTCTAGGCTCAGCACTCTATCCACTATGCCACTTGGCTGCCCTTGTCTTATTGGAAAGAACCCCAAATTTTGAGTCAGAAAACCAGTGTCCAACTCTGAACTCTAGACTTAGATGTGTGACTATTGACAAGTCATTTCCCTCTCTGGGCCATAGTTTTTTCATCTGTAAAACGATGTAGAGGAATAGGACTAAATAAATTATCCCATCTAGTCTAAATCTAGGGCCCGGTGAATTATAAATTATTTTTTAAAAAACGAAAAGGGCCAGACATCAAGTAATCTGCCTGGAGTCACATGACTAGAGACTGGCAGAGCCAGGATTCAATCCCTAGGCTTAATTCTACCCTCTCCTCTGGAGGACCATTGAAAATGTGTGTTTTTGCAGAAAAGTGTTTAGACAGCCTGTTATTTTAAAAAACAAAATAAAAAAAAACAACTGTGGCTGACAAAGGTCTACACCAAGGCCATAAAGAGCCCTTGTCCAGAAGGTACTTGATGAAGCCTTCTTGACAAACTATAGTTCTCTGATTTTTGTTCTGGTCTGGAACTGGGATTTCATTGAGGGCAGGATCCAGTGCGGTTTGGCACCTGCTTTACAATGTAGTGTTTGAGAGTTACTTGAGGCCCAGGGTGGCAATGGCAGTGTTGGGAGAGAGCTGGGAATCTTCATAACACAGGCAAATTCTGTCCATTAGGTCATGGCGCCTCTAACTGACTGGAGGAACCAGTGTGGCTCAGACATAATGGATCTGTACCAGCTGCACCAGCTCTAGGGATACAAGGCCAGCCAGCCCTGTCCCTCCCATCCTATACTCATGGCAGAGTTGGAACAAATGTTGGTGTACCTGGGCTTTGGACACTCTGCATCTTCATTCTGAGTCCAAGTAAGGACTCCAATTCAGCAGAGTGAAGAGAGGACAGAGCAGCAGGGCCTGAGTTCAAATTCAGCCTCAGACAGTTACAAGCTGTGTGACCCTGGGCAAGTCACTTAACCTCTGCTTCAGTTTCCTCATCTGCAATATGGGGAAAACCATCTTCCAGGGTTGTTGTGAGGATCAAGGGATATTTATAAAGTGCTTTGCACAGTACCTTCTACCTAGTATGTACTTTAATAAATGCTTGCTTGTTTCCTTCCTTTTGGAAATGCTAATCACTTGCCCCCTTCTAAAAGCTGAAAGAATCTGGTAGTAATAACAATTATTATAAGCATTTATATAGCATTTACTTTTTGCCAGGCACTGCGATTGTAGTAATTTGCGGTGATTTGCTCAGGCTCCCCCAGCTAATAAGTATCCGAGGCTGGATCTGAACTTGGGTTTTCCTGAGGCCAGCCTCGGCACACTGCCCACTGCCCCTGAACAGCTCTTTTCTCAGCTGCTCCTCACAAGCTGGGGGAGGAGGGTGCTATTCTGAGCCTTATTTTGCAGCTGTGGGGCATGATTTGAACCCGGGTCAGTGGAGGTCCAGGCCCAGGGCCGGCTCTGTATCCATCCACCAGGCTTCCTCTGCTTACAACACACGGAGAGTTTGCAGGAAGGCACGAGTAACTGGCTGGCTGCCTCTACCAGAGCTGGCTGGAGAAACGGAATGCCCCGGCATCCATCGGCCCTTAGCCTTTTCCTCCAGTTCTTCAGACACATTCAGCTTAGAAAAGCAGTCAGCTCTCGGGCCTGCTCGCTGCTCCTTTCTAGCTCCAACTTCCCACCGGGTTTCCACCTGTTCCTCGGCCGGCTCTATCTGATCGCCCCATTCAGACAATAAGTCTCCCTTTGGGACATTCTCCCAATGTAGTGCTAAGAGAAATGAGGTCAGTGGTTGGTTAAGCCAGGTCCCCCGACCTCGGCCAGACGGTGTAAAAGGTTCATTTACGTTTTATAACGGAGTTGAATGTCTCGTAATTGCCGACATATGTGGTGGTACCTCATTCACATCTCATGGTCACAAAGGAGAACTCATAATCCAACCTCTCAATTAGCTACATGCTGGAATTGCAAAACCGATTTTGTACATTTACTTTTCAAACAGTATTTTCAACATCTTTCTCCTCCCAATACCCGGGCAGCCTTTTAAGCTGGTATTAAGGGTGTTGTTACCTTGGGTCAGCGAATTCTCTACAACCTGCTATGCCAGAAAGAAACTCAAAGGAAAATATTCACTTTAGGGCTTTGTAATGATAATTACCAGTCTGTGAAAGAGATGGGATCTGTATACAAAACCTTTGTGATCCCAGTGATTCTGATGCTGCCAATGGAATTCTCTCCACCCTCTGGCCAGATAAAAATTGTCTTCACTCTGACAAGATAAAATGTAGACCAGAGCTGTTTCCCAGTCAGCAAGGAAGAGATTGGAAAAGATCCTACTCTTAGACCTAGGAGACTCATGTTCAAATTCTGATTAGTTTTAATTTTTTGTTTTTTTGAGGGGGGAGGTCAGGGCAATTGGGGTTAAGTTACTTGCCCAAGGTCACACAGCTAGTTGTCAGTGTCTAGGGCCAGATTTTAATTCAGGTCCTCCTGACTTAAGGGCTGGTGCTCTTCATTATGCCACCTAGCTGCCCTGCCATGACCCCCCCCCCCCAAGCAGTTTATTTTTTAAAGGATGAAATAAAGTTCATGAAACTTGCCTGTCTGCTTCATAGGATAGTTGAGAGGAAGGTTCTTTTTTAATCTTAGAAGTTTTGAACACAATACAAATGTTGGTGTGCTGCAGTGGATAGAATGGCAGCTTTGGTTCAAATCCCACTTTTAACATCTACTAGCTATGTGTGACCATGGCCAACTCAACTTCTCTGGGCTCTAAATCTGTGACCTTGGTGACTGACCTCGCAAGGCCCTTCCAGCTCAAAATCTAAGATGCCACCCATTCTCATTCTCTTAACTAAATTTAACATCTTTTTACTGGAAATCCCCTTTCTTAGAGCAAGAGGCAAGGAAATTTCATTTTCTGTAAACCCAACCAGCTAGGTGGTACAGTGGACAGAGCACTGGGCCTGGAGTCCAAGAGATCTGAGTTCAGGTCCAGCCTCAGATACTTGCTAGCTGCATAACCCATATAACTCTGGGTAAGTCACTTAACCCCTATTTGCCTTGGTTCCTCATCTGTAAAATGGGGACACACTGGTAAAATGGCAAACCAGTCCAGTATGAACGTCTGAATAACAAAACCAAAAATCCAACCGGGTATGTCTGGCAGCTTATACATGTGCTCACACAATGTATAATTGTTCATATCAAAATTGTAATGATCAAAGTGACCGATCGGCCCTATTGTCTTTGTACCACTTTAAACATATAAACACATAATTATTCTGCACACACATTTAAAATAAAGGGAGGCAGATGGGATTCACAGAATTCTTTAAGTGGCAGAAGCAACAATGAGTTTAACATTCAGAGAAAGGTGCCCAGAAAATTGTTTTCTTCTGCTAACAAATGGAAAAAAAAAAAAAAAACAAACCACTGAGAAAGCATTTACTCTGTACCAGGCAGTGCTGAGCACTGGGGATTAGAAATACACAAAAGAAACAGCCCCAGCTCTCAGAGAGCTTATATTCTAGGAGAAGATACATACGGGAATGGTGGTGAGGGAAGTGAAGGGGATGTTGGGGCATCATATAAACAGAGAGTGGATCTATGCCTTTTCCAGGAACAATGGTGGCATGTTAGTATTGACTTGGAGGGAGCTAAGGTGTGCTGTGGATAGCCTGGAAGTCTCATCTTCCTGAATTCAAATCTTAAGATACTAGCTGTATGACCCTTGATAAGTCACTTAACCCTCTTTGCCTCAGTTTCCTCATCTGTAAAATGAGCTAAAGAAGAAAACGGCAAACCATTGCAGCGTCTTTGTCCAGAAAACCCCAAATGGGGTCACAAATAGTCAGACACGGCTGAAACTTCTCAACAACAAGAGTATTAATTTGATTACTGTGCCAAAAGGATAGTCAGGAGAGGGGAGAAGGGGAGAAGAGAATAGCAGGATTGCCAGGGCTGACAACTGACTGAAACACGAGGCTTAGCCTGGGCTCAGCCAGATACAATGGGTCACTTGAGCTTGCCACTCCCATTAGTACCAACCAGTCAAGACAGGTGGGCCCTAGGGTAACTGAGTGGATGACTCCCCCCTACACTGAAAGCAGGACTGTGCTCAACGTTGGCACAGCGTGTCCCTAAAAAGGTCTGTCAGAGCCGAAAGCAAGATCGTCGTGGGGAGTGTGCAGGTTTAAAATGTTAATCAATTTGTTTCCTATCTGAAACTAACTCTTCCTAACAATCTAGCTTTAGCTTAAACCACGGGCTAATCTCACCCTGCCCTAAAAGCAGCTTGGTACAGTGGGAAGTAAGCTGGTCTGGCAAAAGGTCTAGTAGCGTTTTCCAGGAATCTCTTTACTGCTGGATGGAAGGGTCAAGATGGGGAAAGTTCCTAACAGATCGCTGGACCACATTAACAAATTCTATAGTTTCTTTACTCAATCTGTGATTTTTTTAAAGAGGGTAGATTAATTTTTTTCTATTTATTTTTAGTTTTCAACATTTACTTCCGCAAGACTGAGTTTTCTCATTTTTTCAATTTTTGAAAATTTTAAAATTTTCTCCCTTCCCTCTACCCCAAGATGGCGTCCATTCTGATTAGCCATTTCCCCTAATCTGCCCTCCCTTCTATCACACCTCCCCTGCCCCTCTATATTTCTATGCCCCATTGCCTGTATGTCTTATTTCCCAGTTGCATGTAAAAACAATTTTTAACATTAGACCTGTGATTTCATTGGTGTGGGACAGGAACTTTCTCTACCCACACAGATTAGTACTTGCTCTGTGATTTAGTCTTCCAGGACTATCTGGGTCATTGAGAAGACTTGCCCAGGGTCACATGGCCAACCTATGTCAGGAAGGACTTCATCAACCTGGGCCTTTCTGATTCCAAGCTGAACTCTGCCTTCCAAGATGAAATATAGGAGTGGGTGAATGTCAAATCAACCTAGGTATTAAAAAAAAAAAATCAGTCTCACAAGTACAAGATGGCAAAAACTGTGTCTAGACATTGGTTCATCTGAAAAATATCTGTAGGTTTTAGTGCAATGCAAGCTGATTCCCCTAGGTCAGGAGGTACAGAGGAGTGGATGAAATGCTAGGTCTGGACTAAAGGAAATACAAGTTCAGATCTGGCCTCATACACTTAAAACTTTGCCTCAGTTTCATCAGCTGTAAATGGGGATAATAGTAGGATCTACCTCAAAAGGTTGTTGTCAGAATCAAATCTGGTATCTGTAAATTGCTCAGCACAATACCTGGCCCCCAGTAGGTACTACATAAATGCTAGCTGTTATAACGCAAATTAGTAATTTGGCCTACACAGAGCCAATGCCGTCTTAGGCAGCATAAAAATAGACATAATGTGCAGGATGAGGGAGGCAACCGTCCTCTGCCCTGGCCAGACCTTATCACATATGGAGTGTGGTGGGCTACTGCAGACATCACAGTGTAGTTAGGCCTGTGTTGAGCTGGAAGGCAGCCAGAACGTGAAGGGCCCTGAGTTCACTCTATATGAGAACTGGCTGAATGAACTGGGGATATTTTTACAGAAGTGAGGACCAGAGTGAAGGCCAGACAGGGTGTCTTCAGCTTTTTCTGCCCTGGCCCCAGAGACCAGTCATAGAAGCAGTGGGTGAAAATGGTAGAGAGACAAGTTTAAGGCTGTATGTTAAGGAAAACCTTCTTGTCGATGAGAACCATTCCCCAAGAGGACCAGCCTGCCCTTCACCCCAGGTCTTCCAACAAAGGCTGGATAGTTCTTGTTCAAGTACAGGTTGAACCAGATGACCTCTTAAGGTCTTGGCTTCTGTAATCAGGTTCAGACTACAGTTCTGTTGCTGTGTTACATTAGCTTGAACCTCACTCATCCAGCAGACAAAGGGGTTGGTCCAGATGAGCTCTAGAGCCCCTTCCAGCACTGATGTTCTGTGATGCTCTATCTCTGCCTTTGCCTCTATCATGACAATAAAGTTAACATCTTTTATAGCTCTTTCAAGGCTTAAGAAGTAATTTACCACATTTTCATTTGAAATTCAGGAAAGCCCTCTGAGATGGTGATTCCAGGTTGTCACCCCTGTGTTAGAGTCTGTGACTTAGTTACCCAGGTGTCCCGACTCCACATCCAGCACCTGCTTTCTGTCTTTCTATGCAAGCTGTGAGCACGAGGTCCCTTCATTGGCGCCTCTCCTACCCTCCCCTTCTGTTCTTCCTGCTATCCCTGTCCTCGCCTGTCTTCTACTCGTCTTTAAACTTTGATCACTGGCAGCAGTGGATAAAGCGCTGGACCCAGAACTGGGAAAATCAGAGTTCAAATACAACCTCAAGACTGTGACTGAGAAAGTCACTTAACCACTCCCAGCCTCAGTTTCCTCATCTACAAAATGGACATAACACCCACCCCATCAAGGTTTGTGAAGTACTTTGCAAGCCTTAAAGTGCTATCTATACAAATGCTAGCTATTATTTATTGGAGGGGAAGGGGGAAAGAGATGGAACCATACTAAAATCCAACATAGTGTACTGGAAAAAGCACTAGGAGTCAGGAAGTCTGGATCCTAGTCCAAGTAATGGCAGTGACTGATTATATGATGTTGGATACATCCACTTAGTTTCTCTAAACTGGCTTCTTTACCAAACCAGATTGCTGGACCAAGAGAATCTCTAAGGCTACTTCCTGGCTCTCAAGTTAGAAGAGCCTTCCTTTATCTGCTCATCTCACAGCTTCTTTACCCAAACTGTAACTCAGACTTCTTCATCCTCCCCGCCCCCCCCCCCCAAGAACATAATACTTCCTAAAGAACATGGAGAAACAGATGTTGATACAAGGGACAACTCTGGCTGGCCCTTCTACTAGCCTTTCCATACCTTGTACCATCCACATACCCTGTGTTACAGCAACACCACCCTCTGTTGTCCCTTACTACATGACACACTGGCTCCTGACTCCACTGGCTATCCCAGTCTCTCCTTCCTCATCTGCACCTCCTGGCTTCCCAGAAATCTTAGTTAAACGGCTACCTTCTAAAAAAAGCCTTTCCCATTCTTCCTTTCTCTCTGTGCCTTACCTCTCAGATTGTCCATGACTTACTCTGTACACAGCCTACTTGTGTGTTACCTCTGCCCTCCTTGAGAACAGGGCTCATCTTTTGCCTGTCTTTGTTACTTTCAGCACAGTGCCTGGCACATATGAGATGTGTAATAAATGCCAGCTGATTGATTAATTTGCTCTTTTAACTTCCTACCCTTCCTGTATGCAATGAGGGCCGTCAGCAAATATTTATTCAGTGCCTACATGGCACGTATTACTGTACTAGGCAATGGGTCTACATACTGAAAAATGAACACGGTCCATCTCTCCAAACTTACAATCTAATCTGTTAAAGATCTAATTTACTAGATCTATTACTAGATCAGAGATCCAGTCATTGTTACTTGTGAGAAGTATAGCACACCAATGAACCAAACATATTTAATAATGCTATCTTTTTTTTTAAAAGCACTGTCCCTTTACATTTGAAGCTTACTCTCATTCACATGAAAATAGTAGATAGCAGCTGTTTGAAGCCAAATCTTGAAGGCACTGACCTTGAGGTTGTTGCAAGGCCTGAGGCCACATGATATGATTCAGCCCTTGTTTTAGAACACACAGAAAATATTGCTGTAAAAAGAACTCCTTTCTTCGACTTTACATATAAACAGGTACCAATTCTGATTTTATTCACCATATTAACATACAATAATGTTCATGACACAAAGTGAGAAACGCACAATTTTTAACCATGTAGCTTGCCTTACACCCAAAGAACATTATATCCTTATTCAACATGTACATAATCAGTCCACTTAACGTTTAAAAATGTCCTAAAACCATTTCCAGCATTGCTCACCAAATTTTAGTTGGTTGTTTTTTGTCGCTGTTCTGATTTTATTTTGTTTTCAATCACCATCCTGTACAGCGCTAGACAGGCACTAAGGGTTCCCCTAAGAATGGATTCTTGAGTGTGAGTACCAACCATGCCATCTAGAGTTGTCCGAGTGCTCCAAAAGGCCATACTTTCAATGCTGAAGAGTGGATGATCTGACATTAGCTATGAGGCCTGTAGGTTATGGTATGATACCAGGCCAGAGCTGCATGAAGAGAATCCCCAGGGAGAGGGGCTGTGATTTGGGTTTCTGCTGATACACTTTTGTTGTTGTTAAAATATAAAGTCCTACTAACCTTCATGAAAAGTCCATAAGGTTGAAACTACTGTTAACATTTAAGAAGTCTGACAGTTGAGACTGGAATTTAGACACCTGATTGTCCATGTACATATTATTCATATCAATGAATGATTCGTGTCCATTCATTAACTTGAATAATGAGTAGTTGAATAGTTGATATGTATCGAGAGAACAGTAACATTACACATTCAGAACGTCTGTCTGTGTAAAACCTTGAGAATGGGTCTATATTAAACATTCAAACTCTGCACATAAGAAACCAAGTGGCAGGACATCCCCTCTCTACCTGCATTTCATCCCCGTATAACACCTGGGTCACCACTTGCGCTTATGAAGCCCTCCCTCACACTCATCATGATCAAGTTCAGTCATCTTTGAATCATGCTGGTCTGTGCTGGATTTTTGCAGTCACCACAGGAAATGTAAGTCACATCCTGGTCAAAAAAGACCTGTTCATTTCTCACCATATAAAAAACCTGAGATTTGAGTCAGCAACTAGCTACCCTTGAAGAGGATAAAAAGAACAAACAGAACGAAACGAAACAAAACAAAAAAAACAAGTTGCTGACATGAATTAAGGCTTCGAATGAGGACCACATTGTAGCTGACGAGACTCAAGCTTAAAAAGTTTAAAAGTAAATAAGTAATATCCCTCACATACTTGCCATAGTCACTTTATATTTTCAGCTGCCTTGAGTGATTGGCCGTACAGTGATTTCAGCTCAGGACCAAGTGCTCGCTCTTCTTTCCCCAGCTACCAAAAAACCAAGGGTAGTTGCTTTTGAGAACTGTTTGGAGATGGCCATCAGCCATGGCGCCTTGGTTAGGAGAAGACTACAACATTCCCCAGACATTCCTGTGCTAGATGTTTTGATCCTGCTTTTTCTAGCCCCTACGTTACTGGTAAATTTAAGGGTCTAACTGAGCAAAGTGTAGATACCACCACAGGAACCGTATACCAAAAAAGAAATGTTGCCGAGGAAACAGATACACTCTCCTTTTCCTTCAGCTCTTTTCTTCCCCATAAATCCTCCCATAGTTTTTTCCCCCTCTTCGGCTTTAAGTTTTCCTGTTTAAAAAAAAAAAATGCCTTCGGGTTGCACCATGTCTAAACCCGTACTAGGAACAGTGGAAAACACACTACTAGGCCGACAACACCTGAGCCGTTGCTGTTACCACCAAACACGCATTTGGTTTTAAGGAAAACACAATGGTTAGTGTGATCTCACTTTTAAAAATTCCACTTTGAACTGCTGGATGAAGTCAACTTGTCTAACCACCCAACTGCTGTTTTAATCAGTAGAGGGCCTGATTCCTAGCTATTTAAATGAACTATGGTTTACAGTCTTTTCCTTCCCATGCCAGAGAATAAAACCTTTTTTTAAAACTCACTTATATCTAGGCCCAACTGGAAATTTGTGCATAGACAGCTTAAATTGCCCTTAAAAGTATGACTAGCTAACTACCTATTCACAATGCTTACAAAACCAGCTACCGGAAACGGGTAGCAGCAGTAAAAGCCCTAATCGTATTATCTGAGGTACTTGGTTTTTGCTCTTTATAAAGCAGCTCTTGGAAATCACCTAATGGCCTATCCGTTAGAATATTTTATGTCACTGGTTTTACTGAATGTGCTTTGATGTTCACATGGGCCTCTGTTACAGTGAGTTATTTCTTTTGGATTCATGACTATGTTTCTGTCCCTAACAGGGTCTACCCGCCTGACCCAGAAGCTGGCTCAGTTTCAGGGCTAAGGTGCACTGTGAAAGAATTGGATAAGGACTAGCTTTTGAGAATTATTAGTAGCACAACTTGGAAATGGTGCTGTCCTCTATCACCAATAAAGCTTTCTTTTATAAGAACAAGAGGATGTGCAATTTATCGCATATGACTGCTTCATCTGTCCAGGGAAAAAAAAAATCTTAAACATCTGCCCTTCCACTTCTAACAGGGAGAAAAATTAGCTGCTCTCCCACATGTAGACATCAGAGTAAAAGAGAACAGCTTTTACACCAAAGCCCCACTTTCCAAAAATATCCACTTCCATACATATATTTCAGATTTACAGGGAATTTCTTTTCTCATTAAACAACAAGATAAAAAAAAAATCTCCAGAAGTCCACACGTCCATGTTTTCTCAGGATACTTCAATAATTTCCATGCTACCTGAAAAGCTCGACTGGCTGCCTACTTTTCCTAGTTCTTCTCGTGACCTGTTCTCTGACATTATGCTCTCTCCAAATTCCATCTGGCAGCTTCTGCGTTTCAGCTGCTTTTCAAAAGGGCTCTCCTCATGCCAGCTCCGCCTTGAGTCGGCGCGATCACTCGGCTTCTGCCGCCTGCGTACTGAAAAGGCCTGGTCACTGCAGGTGGGCAGCTGGCTACAGCTATAGGCAGAGTACCTGGAACTGCCCCCGTAGATGGCAGAAGTAGAGTAGAAGTGAGAGGACTCGGTGGCAAAGTACCAACTATTGGTCAAGGAAGGGGCGGAAGCCTGGGGAGCCAAGATGTCCGAGTGCCAGCCCTTGAGGCCCAGCCCAGCAGCAGACTTAGCCAGATGCTGCTGGCTCGTAGAAAGGCCAAACAGGAAATTGGTACGGTAGTTGTCCTCCACACTCCCGCTTCGCTGCAGTGGGGACAGGAGGGGCCTTTGGGTGGTGTTGCCGTTGTTGGTTCTTCCAGGGTGCAACCTCTTGGTCTGGCTTTCTGACTGCCAAGTAGACTGGGTCTTCTCAGGGACAGTGGCTTCCTCTTTGTCCGGACTGGTCTCTGGAGTCTGTTCAGATACTTCCTGAACTGGAGAGAACTGGCACAGCTTACTGCTTCCATCCAAAGCAGTAGAGGGTTTGTAGTATTCCAGAGTCTCTTCAGACGAGGGAAAGCTATGTAAAGATGCCGCCATGCTGGAGGAGTATGAAATAGATTTGATGTCTAGAGAGAAGGAACGTTTGAGTTTGTTGCTGTCTTCTAGAGTCTCTGAAGACATGTGTAGTCCATTCAGTCCCTGCACCAGCGGACTGTCCTCAAACGATGCTAGCTGCATTCCTGGAAGACTCCCAGGGTGCATGGACCTCTGCCCCATCGTATCTGAGGTAGCACAGTTGGTACTAATGGAGGTTTCACTGTTTTGTGCTCCTTCTGAAGCAGTGGCAACAAATTCACTGGCTTTCTCCAGGTGCAGAAGCTTAAGCTTGCTTTTTGTACCCAATGTTCCAGTCTGGTTCTTAATCTTTTTCTCATAGTCTAGCAGTTGGCCCAGAAAATTGAAGTTTGGAGAAATAGTTGGTCTTTTTTCTTTCACAAATCTGATGGATAGAAGGAAAAATGTTAAAAACTCAAAACTATACATGACTTAAGCTTTTTTTCCCCCTTTAAACATACAAGCAAGAATGGAAATCTTAGGAAGGCTTCAGCCAAATCAACAAAATACTTTCTGGATGACAACTTTGGAAGCTAAAATGTATTAACCAAGAACTTTAGCATAAAGAACATTGGATGGACGCTAGTAGGTGACATCAGACATCATGGTACCTTTCCATGCAACAGGAAAAGAATATCCAGTCCCTTTAAGCCATTGTGTTAGAAGAATTGTTTTCAAGGAATGATAGTTTAACATTGTAACTGATGTTAAAGGTGTATGAATCAGTCTTGCCAGCGAGGCCCTCCTACCATGATTAGGAGCACCAAGGAAGGTTCAGAGAGCCAACACACCATTGACACATTTGGCTGTGGCTCACTGGCCCTTCCATTTCCCCATGTGACTCGGGGCTTGCAATCATGTCTTCAAAGCAAGTTCAGGATTTTAATTCAAGAAAAAGAAGGCATCAAAGGCACATTTCCCAATTCATCGTGGTACTCAAAGAGACTTGATCAGAAACCTTATGAGCTACTCTCAATTTAAGCCTTTATACAGGGAATCCTCACTAAAACCAAAAGGTTTGCCAAGTTTGTCAAAAGGATAAAATCAGTGAGAAGGAAAGGAAAAGAAGCGTTCACAGCAGTAAAAGACTCAGGAAGCCACCCAATCTTTCTATGGCCTTCTTATGTCAGATGAGGTACAGTTTCTTCAAAAGTTAATACAGATATAAAACTAAGGTTATAACTTATTATAGTTTATTGAGAAAACTAAGGAAAACCAATTCCTTGGAAATAAAATAGTTTAAAACAAAAGAGATCCAAGCAATTGGCTGAACATTAACTTAAGTATAAATAGAGAAATCCAAACAATTTAGTAGTGCTAGTAAGATAATAGAATTTATTTTGTTCTCTTTCATAATTGGACTTCAGTGTGGGACAGAAAGAAATAGGGGCCATTCACACTGTGCTTTTCTCTATCAGTAGCTATTTAAATATGAAATTTCTCACCTTCATGCTTATTAGCTTGATGGGAAAGAACTGAACTGGCATCAGCCTATGCCCACCTGCCTGGTATGTAATTCAAATAGTTCCTGCCATTTGTCACTCAGACTATTTTCCTTGATAGCGCTTAAATATCAAATCCCAATCATGGTTCCTGTGAAGGTTCTCTGAGATCACACCTTCCAACCCTGCCTACTACTCACTCCCTAATTGGAGACTGGCAGTATCTTCACTTTCTCGTCCTACATTTTGAACTTTGAACAAAGTAGTGGACAGTGGATCAAAAAGACAATTTATCAGTAAATGATTTGAACAACTACTGTGCTGCTGGCAAAAATGGAGTATTTGCCCCTCAGTGATAACTGCAGGGTTCAGCATTCAGGTCTATCCTTTAAGCTCTAACCTCTGACACTGCCCAAAAGTTGCTTTCTCATCCTTTGTAGAAAGGGAGTCACATCAGATGTCAAGAAAAGGGCTTGCGATGAACAGTCTATCACTTACAGATGTTGATTTTTAATAGATGACAAAAGCACAATTATCTTCCCTTGATTTGAGTCAGAAATAAACTAGAGTAAAAGTGGACAGTTTGATAAGTCTGAAATTTATTCAATTTCACCGGAAATGAGTTAATGCTGAATAAATGCTAGGTAACAAAACTGACATCTTTCCCAGTTTTTGAAGGATCACATTTAAACTCACAACAACTAGAAAATAGCACTTGTTGAAAGGATCAGATCACAGCTCACATTAGTTGCAATGGTACTCAAATAACGAAGTGTCCTAAAAGAAGGTCGCCCTCCATGTTGGACAGTCACCCAGGGAGACTGGATAGAAGGACAGGGACAAGAGTTGTACCAGAACGTTCAGAAGCTGCGGATGCTCTGTACTGATATAGGAAATAAGAGATATCACTGAGATGACAGATCCAATCAAGTACTAAGGACGTATAAATATTTTTATTTCACTCCAAGCAGCCATCACTCCTCTCTATACAGTGCTTTTATGTTTCCAATCAGCCTCTGCAGTAGGAGATTCTTATGTGATGAAGGTCACACAGTTACTGAATGGCAACTTAGCTTTGTGGCTCCAAAACTTTCTTCTCTTTCTACTTCATTCTCCTATTTCCCAGAGACCAGCACCACCAGAATTCATGAGAGAGGCAGCTGGTGGTGCTGTGGATAGAGCACTGGGTCTGGAATCCGGAAAATCCGCATTTAAATCCAGCCCAAGACATTTATTAGCTGTGTGACCCTGGACATATCATTTAACTTTTATTAGCTTCAGTTTTTTTCAACTGTACAATGGGGCTAACTAAGAGCACCTATATTCCAGTGTTGTGGGATCAAATGAGGTAATATCTATTAAAAGGGCCCAGCACCCTACCTCACGCAAAGTAGGCACTTAAATGTTTATTTCCCCAAGATGAAATCACTTCTATATCCTTACCTGTAGGCTTCATCTAAGGACATATCCATCCTCTTCATGATGTAGGCTATAGCAATTGTGGCAGAGCGAGAAATTCCAGCTAAGCAGTGCACCAACACGCATCCGTTAGAGGCTTTTGCTTTCTCTGGACAAGAATCATATTCAATAAATATCACTCATAAAGGCTTTTTGCAAGAGGCAAGCAACATTTTAACAAGAAAAACAGAAGACCTCAGAAGGGTTAAGTGATTCAATTTACAATCCAGCTTACCCAATTCCCTATTTTGGTGCCCAATGGTTCCCAATCCTATTATTTTATCCCCATGCCATCCTATCCCCCCAACCTCATAATCTCAAAGGATCGTTATGAAATTCTCCCCAAAATCCATTTAAATATCCTATAATTTTACGGAAGCACATATTATGTTTATGTAGTGAAATTACGGTTACCAACCAGAATATGTTGACATAACCCTAGAAAGACTGGTTTGAGAATCACTTCATTCGACTAAGTTATAAAATGCTTGAAAACTTAAAAAAAATCCATCTTTATTAAGTAATCAGTTCACCTATATATGAACCATATATAAGATATTCCATATCTTATTTCTGCAGTGTTTTAAGTAGTTTTGCTGTTTTACAATTTTAATAAAAATATATATATAGTACATGTCACTGGTAACAATAAGTGGAAGCTAAAGATATCCCCCTCCTTGGGAGTTTAGTAGAAAAGTCAAAGTAAATTTATTGTCTCATCACAACAGTCTTCTATTTGTACCAAAGTATCAGAGGCCAAGAGGTTTGAACTGTTTTGTTGCTGCGGGAATATATATGACTTAAAGCGTTTCTCCATGTAAATAATGAATATTAAACCGTGCTTTCATGAGGAAGACATCTCTAAGGACATTATGAACGACACAAAGCAAGTTACACTTTATGGAAAGTACTAGAAGCAACTCCAATTCAGTAAAATTAAAAGCAAGTTTCATTTTTGGTGTTGATTTCCAAGGAATAAAATTGTTCCCCCTTTACTTAGGTTTTAATTGATAGTATACCCAATGGGTGATTGATGATCATCTTGAATTTTTAAAAGTCTCACAGACCAGATCTGCATGGCATCAAGTGATAGATAGTAAATTTGGTTGTGCAGACGGCCAAACAAAAATAAGAGAAACAAAAACAAAATCCACTTTGGCTGTTTATCTATAAGCACCTCAATCACAGTCTTTTAAAAGTAGTTCATTCATTACTCAATGAAGCATCTACTGAGTCCTTCATAAGTTGTATTGTTTTATATATACAATACAAAATACTGTATTAGATCTGGGTGGTGAGAGGAAATAGAAGAGCCTTTAGAAGTTTACAATCTGATTGTCCATCCCAAGACTACACACATAATACAACCAGAAAAGTGCAAGGTAACATATATATTTGGAAACATCCCTCCACATCCTACCCCACCACGCCCAGTTCCCACTACCATGATACCTTCTCTAACTCTTTCAGCTAATATTCCTTCCTTTCTCTCTTCCTTCTCAACAATGATCACTTATATTACACTTTTCTTAGATTGTTCTTTCCTTGTTTCTTATGTTTTTAACTCTCATTTCCTCAACCTATACGACCTTGGACAAATCACTATTTCTTATGACCTCAGAAAATCTATGAATTTTCGTTTTGTTTTAAAGCTGTTTTAGTCACTTCTAATACTTCATGACCCCATTTGGGATTTTTTTGGCGAGGCTAATGGAATGGTTTACCATGTTCTTCTCCAGTTCATTTTAAGATATGGAAACAGAGACAGAGTGAGTTGCCTAGCTAGTAAGCGATTGAGGCTAGATTTGAACTCAGGAAGACGAAACTTCCTGACTTCAGGCAGGTCCAACATTCTATCCACTGCACCACCTGGCAGCCCCACTTGTGAAATAAGGAATTTTAAATAGTGGATCTGTATGGTCCCTTTTTAACTCTAATGTCTACGATTCCATGTCCAGATTATAATTTTCTTGTGGATTAGAGGCTGTCTCTAATACTTCTCTTGTAAAGATAAAGAGCCTAACTGAAGGTGCAGGTATCAGTTAAGGTGTGCAGTAAAATGCCTACTGATTAACTGGTTGATAGGGATTGAAAATTAATGATCAAATTAAAATGGGGTTACTGGAGAAAGGCTTTTTAAAGAGCTTTAAGAGAAGTCTCAGGAAATGAAACCTGCTTTAAGAAAGGTCTAGGGGAAGAGGTATTGGGAAGTAGACTAGCAGAAAAGGAAGTGGTCAGTGCAAAGGGTATAAGTAGTTACCAGGGGGAACTACCAGGCAGAGCTTGAGAGGATAGATAGGTTTGGCTGGTGCAAAAAGGCTACGTTGGGAAAAAACCAAAGTATACAAAGGTTTGAAGCAGCTTGTCAAAAGGCCTTGAACATTAAGCTGAGAACTTTAGATTCTATATGATAGGTAGTAGGGAACCACATGATGTACCTGAGTTCTTTCCTTGATGAAAACAAAGAAGAAAAAATGAAGGCAGAAGGAAGAGAAGTCAGGCATAAAAAGGAGGTGATAAAAGTAACTGGAAGGGGAGAATAGGGTCAGGACAATTTTTTTTTAATATTATAGAGCAGTGGTTTTCAACCTTCCTAATGCCATGACCCTTTAATAGTCGTGTGTGGGCGTGAATGGTCTTAGCCGACCCAAAGGGGTTGCAACCCACAGGTTGAAAACCACTGCTATATATAGAGACTAGTGAATGTCTGAAGTAGAAAGGGGAGGGGGCATGTGCCAGATTTCAATTTTTTCAGTGAAATAACTATGAAATTGTACTTTATAAATTACAATTTTATTAAATTATACTTTATAATAATTATGAAATTATAAAATTATAAACTTAATTATAAAGTTATAAATTATAAAATCATACTTTTCCTATTTACATATAGATGTTATCTAAATATATTTATGTGTATATAAAGAGATACATGTATACTTAGACACACATATATCAGTGACCTATGTTCTGGAATCACAGAATTCCAGTTGCAAATTACAGTTAGCTCAGAGCCTATACAGGCTCAACCCTATCATTTCATAGATGAGAAAACCGAATACAGGGAGGCGAAATGACGTAGCTAGTTAGTAGTTGAAGTAGGCCTAAAATCTAGGTCACCTAATTCCCAATGTTCTTTCCACTCCATGTGGTCTACACAGCATCTAAACGAGGCATAATGAAATGTAATGATAGCCTACATTTGCATACTGCTTTACATCAGATTTTGAAAGTCCTTTTACTTTAAGATCATCAGCTAACATGACCCAGATCCCAAATTTCCCTCAATAATCATCTGAATTTCATAAAGTGAGAAAGAGCAATGGGGCTTATTATTATTGTAAGGCCATGGCTGCATGGGCCTAGCCTGGAGTTATATTCGGTGAATTCAGGCTGGATTTTTTAAAGTACGGTGAATTTATGGAGGTTTTGAATTACATGTAGGGGGTGAGAGTAAGATTAGTGTCACACAAAAGAATGGAAATCTACCAACAGATAGTAGAGATGGTTTCTTTGTTATCTGAATCTTTAGGGTAAAGCACTGTATAACACACTGTAGGTACCTAATAAATCCTTTTTGATTGACGGATAGAAGTTTTTGGTCCAGAGTGGAAAAAAGAAACCCAAATCTTCCTTTTAACAATAATACACATTTTTCTTTGGAGGAATGTAAAGGGGAAAAGAATAAAAATTTGAGGGGGAAGAAAAAGGTATAGGACTGTTTATAGCTTATATAGTTATTAAATACTAGTATTTACAAGTACTTGATTAATCTTGCCTCAAAGGGGGATTCTAAAACCAGAGTTGAAATTGAAATTAGAGTAAAATTCTCTTGAAGCAATCAAAGTATTATGAAATGGGATCCTCAACTGTGTCAGGTAAGTTAGCGGCTTTTAAAAAAGTAACAAAAAAGTGTTCATTCGTGGTGTGTCAGGTTTTAGTTTGCTTGTTTTCACTTTTAAATTGTCTGAAAGTTATCTAATCGTTGAGGTTTCAAAGAACTGAACTATCCCTAAATCAGAGGTGCTTAACATGAGGTCATTAAACTCATTTTATTTTATGGAATGTATTTTGAACCTTTTTTTTGGTAGTCTTTTTGGAGGTGGGAAGGCAGGGCAATTGGGGTTAAGTGACTTGCCCAAGGTCACACAGCTAGTGTTAAGTGCCTGAGGCTGGATTTCAGGTTTTCCTGACTCCAGGTCCAGTACTCTATTTGCTGTACCACTTAGCTGCCCCCATTGAACTTGTTTTAAAAAAAATATTTTGATAAGTGAATTTCAATCTAAATGGTTTCTTTTGTAATTTACATTTTATTTTATACATTTAGAAACAATATTCTGAGAGACGTCCATAGGCTTAACCAGATGGCCAAATGGCTTTATAACATGAAAAAAGGTTAAGAACCCCTGCCCTTGAAGAAGATTAAGATTCATGGCAATTTCAGAACTTAAAAAATAAAAAAGCTTGAAAAATAGATTATCCAAAAAGAAAGCAGGGGGAGGGGTGTTGGGAAGCAGTGGAGAAGGGATGTGTCATTTCCTCAAGGAAAACATGAAGTTTGATTTGTAGCTTTTAAAAGTTTATTGTTGTGCTTTTGGAAATGTTTTTACATGATTTCACTTCTGATTGTTTAATGTCTCAGGGAAGGAGGAGGGGAGAGGGGGAAGAAGGAATAGAATTTCAAACTCAAAACTTTTTTAAAATGTTAAAAAAAAGTTTTGACATGTAACTGGGGAAAAATGAAATATAGATTAAAAAAAGAAAATAATTCTCAGTCTACAGAAACTAATTCTAACTGATTTGTGATGGCTTAGAGGTTGAAGAACTCCTAGACCTTATTCCAGACATGACTCACCAATGCCTTTTAACAATTAGACCCCCTAGGTTTAGTACAATTCTGTAACTGTCCTGTCAGCAAGTAAGGTTCACAGACAATAACTCTCTGAAACCACACCTGGTCCCAGTGGGGAAGAATACAGGTGGAAAAAAAAAAATCCCTTAAAAAAAAACCAACAACTCTAAAAGGACCGATTACATCCTCTTATTGAACCAGAATTTTATTGTTTCTAAAACTGCTTGAAACAGAAAACAGGTAGAGGTTGGAAACCTTGTTACCAAGTGATTTCTATTATAACCTACTTTGTTAGGATCTGACCCTGTTCTGGAAAAAAAAAAACTAAATTAAACAAAAATTTAAATATTTTATATTTTAATTAAATTTATAAATTAAAAAGCTAATTACAGGAATATGTGTATCTTTTTTTATTACCAGCAGTTTCTTTTTTAAGTTTCCAAAGATAATTTTTAAGAGTATAAAGAAAAATTCAATCCCCAAAGCCTTACTTTCAAAAATACTTGGAAAAGCAGCACCGCAGTGTTCTCAGCGATGGGAGCAGTCGAGCCAGCTATCACATCACAAGGCCAATCCCCTAGGATTTGTGTGGCATACACACATTTAACCTTTGACCATGAATGAGGTAAGCAGCATCATGTGGTTTTTAGGCTTTGTGAATGTGTGAATTAGGCTGCTTTTCCCTCTTGTTTTCCCTTTGAAAGACAACCACCATTTAGAAACTGTGCCAGAGTCTGTTGATATTAGCTAAGCTACTTACCAATGAAATCAACCGATTTGTCTAACCATGGCAAAATTTTCTCACAAAAGCTGTCATTCACAGGCACTCGCAGGAAGTGAGAGTCGGGGATGAAGTCAGGCTTTGGGCAGGTGCTGCTGGCATTTAATACATAACCAATCCCATTCTGTTGCATCAGCTCCTACACAAGGACGTCAATAAAAGATGTTCACTGACGTGACCAGTTCCAAAGAGGGTTCTTTAAAGCAATGATTACAATTATCCTTTGAAAAATTCTGGAATTATAATTATCTGTATTCTATAACTGAAACCGCGTTCATTCAATCGGCGAAATCTCAAACCTGGAAAAATGGCATTTAAAAACATCTGAGCACAGGCTGAAATGGTGTTTTTCAAGATTAAACACTGTTATTGTTATGTGTATTATTTTCACTGCAAGCGCACATAAGTAATGAAAAAGAAATCCTTTAAATGTGTCCTCAAAGTATTCATTATACTCAGACAGGTAAACCCATGTACCTTGAATTATACACTCTCTTTTATCTCCTGCTCCCCAGTCTGACCACACCTGTGGCAGGCTGGGTAGATGCTCCCCGGGGCAGAAAGATGCAAACCATGTATCAAGGCAGAAAGTGCAATCTTCCCAAGAGCCTGGCCTGGATCTTTAATAAGATCTTATAGTCATACAGATTATTTCTGACATAGTCTGCATCCCTCAACTTATCTTCTACAAAACCGCCAAACTGATCCTCCCCAAAGCATAAATCTGACCGTGTCACCGAGCTGACTCAAAATTTCCATTTGCTTCCTATTTCCTCTAGAATTAAATACAAAAATCCTTAGGCTGGGATGAATGATAACTCAGAACAAGGGTAAATATGTACAGAGAAAAAAATGAAGAAAAAAATGTGAAATAGCTACTGCAGGTTAAGCTGAAAGAGGTACCTACCCGGGACAAATTAAACCCTTTACTCTCATTTTCAAGATATTTAGGGTCTATGAGACAAAGAAAGTCCGTCAACAATCAGTTATTAAGTGCTTACTAGATGGAGACACAATGATACACTCTCTAGGAAATAACTATCACTTAATCAACAAACCCTAGGTATCCTTTGCATTTACTTATCTATTTACTTATTTATTTATTGCTTTTTGGAGGGGGGAAGGCCAGGCAGTTGGGGTTAAGTAACTTGCCCAAGGTCACACGGCTAGTGCGTGTTAAGTGTCTGACGCTGAATTTGAACTCAGGTCCTCCTGACTCCAGGGCTGGTGCTCTATTTACTGTGCCACCTAGCCACCCTCTTTCCCTTGCATTTAAAACACATTATAAGGCAGCAGAAGGTCAGCTAGATGGCACAGTGGATAGACCAGTCCTGGAGTCAGGAGGACCTCAGTTCAAATTTGGCTTCAGACACCAACTGGCTGTGTGACCCTAGGCAAGTCACTTAACCCTGTTTGCCTGTTTCCTCATCTGGAGAAGGAAATGGCAAACCACTCTAGTATCTTTGCCAAGAAAACCTCAAAGGGGATAAAAAATAGTCAGACGTGACTGAAAACAAGTAACTGAACAATAAGGCAATGGATGTAAAATGCCCTGACGCAGAAATGTCCATATTATTAATGTTTTCTTAGATGAGTTGAAAGGATGTCAAAGTGACTCTCATTTTCCCATAGAAACATGATTATAATAGGTTCTTTTGTTACTACTGATCAGAGTCATATGTGTTTAGGTACTGAAGGCTGACTGACAGCAGTTTAGGGTATAGTCCGTGTAAGGTGGGGGAAGGGGAATAGCGGGGACCATTTTTAAAATTAAACACTTTGGTATTTTGATGGTTGTGATCTCAGCAACATAGGCAGTTCATCCACTGGTGCAGACAGAATACTATCCAAATTCTTAAGTCACAAAATCCCATTGTTGGCAGGGGTTTTAAAGGCCATCGGGTCAACCAGTATCTGAAAAGGAATCTCACCTACACTGTAACAAACAAGTCACTTTAAACACTGGCAGAGTAGAGAGCACACAGTCCACCTTACCAGTGGTAGGAAACTGTTCTATAGATCAAGTCTAAAAACACTTTTCCAAAGTCTATTAGATGCTCTTAGTTCTATCTTCTAGGACAAAGCAGAACAAATCTTAAACCCTCTTTTCCACGATCAAACTTCAAATACTTGAAGACAGCTATCATCCCTCTCACCCCAAGTCCCTTCCTTTCATGCATCATGTTTTTAAGTGTAATTCACATTATTTAACTTTTTCTCCATCACTTTCTTAAGTTTAAAACATTAACCAAACAACTGAATCAAGTCCTGATTTGTAGCATTCATGATTTGTGACATGTAAATGCTCACACTGGAAATTTAACAATCAGCTCTCAGCAGTCTGAGCTGTCTCCAGCACACCCATACTTTCAACCTTATTCATGCTTACTCATATAGCACAAAGTCACAGCTCTTAATCAACCCAGACTGATAATGTCCTTCCAAAACGGTGGTGCCCAAAGCTGACCCCAGTACTCAACATGGTCTAAGATCAGGATATATATAGAATACATCACATTTCTCTGGTCCCAGTGACAACACCTCTCTTAATGTTGTTTAAAACAGAATAATCTTTTTAACTTCCTTTTCCTGAGAAAATTGAGGCCATCTAGAAAGAGCTTCATCTTCTTCCAATCTCTTCAAAATCCCTAGACATAAGCTTCAACTCTCTCTAATAAGGAGGCGGTCCTTGCCTTGCCAAAGTCAGCCCTTCTTACACAAGCCCTTGATCGCTATTCCCCTCTTGTTTTCTTCAAAAGACTGTTCCCATTATTATCTGTTCTTTTTCTAACCTCCAAATTCTTTTCATCTAGTTTCTTCTCTGCCTTCAGAGATGCCCAAGTCTCTCTGCCACCCTTAAAAAGTAATTTTTAATAGACCCAACCTTCCCTTCCCCCCCCACCAATAATTCTACCTCACTTCCATTTTTCAAACAAACTCCTAGAAAAATCTATTCATGGGTTCTATGCTATCTCCACTTTCTCTGTCCTAACCCTTCAACCCTTTGCACTCTCATTTCTGACTTCATAATTCAACTGAAATTCTACTTTCCAAAGTTACCAATGATCTTTTTTTTAATTTAATTTTTCCAGTTAATGAAATACAAATTCTCTCCCTCCCCAGACTAAAGGAGAAAAACATGACCCTTGTAACAAATATGCATAGCCAAGTGAAATGAGTTCCCTCACTAACCCATGTCCAAATTAATGATCTCTGAATGGCCTAATCTGATGGGTCTCTCTTCAACTCCATTCTTCTTGGACCTTCTTCTAACTTCAACAATGTTGACCCACTCCTCTTCCTGGATATTTTTAACACAAATGTTCTCCTGGCAGTACCAAATAACTGTCAATCTTAGAAGAGCACAATTTCCAACACTTTTAAATACTAATTTTTATAATCAGATACATTTTTAGATCAGAAAATTCTATTCTTCATGTCACAATGAAGATTCTCTTTACAAATTCTTAGTAATTCTTTCATATTTTTACTCCAATATATCAAAAGGCAAAGCTTAATTGTAATCTGGATCATAACATTCACAAGCACTCAGGATATTTTAACAGACATCTTTGAGAAGATGGGGAGATAAAACAACTTTCTGAGAAAATTATCAAGGTAAACTTATTTTGATGCCAATTTTTTCTTACAGAAAATTTTTCTTTAACGAATTTGTGGCAGAGGTCAAAATGTTTGTTCTTACTTTTGTACATGACAAAATAAGTCTAGGTGACCTGTCGTTAGGTATATACCATGTGCTACAAATGTTGTAAGTAAATACTGGACTTCTAAATGCAAAGCATGGTACCCTAAGCAGCGAGGACTCAAAGACAAAAAGCCCACATCACTGATGCTGAAGACTGCCCCCGGGCATATTTAAAAGATCTCAGTCTCTGGAGCCGTACCCAGATCCATATTCTGAATATGGTGGTCATAGCCCTTTCCATGATAACATCATTCTTTCCTTATATGAAAGAAATCTTAAATGTATGAAGGTACATCCTGAGTGAAGAAAATCCAATAAACAAAAATCTCAACTTACAAAACAGATCAATGAGAAAGAGATTATTTATTTCACAAAAGAATTTTTGCTTTACAAAAACATTCACCTTTAAACATAGCTCTTGAGTTATATTTAAATGTTTACTTCCTCAAATCACTAGGTACTTGGCAGCCGCAGGGCTGGACTGGGGAAGAGGGAGAATGAGAGGCTAAAATTAACTTTCTGAAGATTAAGCAGATAATAAAGCATCTCTGAAGTCACAATGTAATTCAAGAGATGGAGTCTAATTTATAAAATCATTTCTTTTTATTTGTTATATAACAGTTATATAACTATATATTTATGTAAAATGAGAAATGTGTGTGCATATGCATACACACACAATTTAAAATGATTGAAAAATCACTATTTAATATTAAATATAGCTTGGTCTCAATGTGATATCATTAGCACAGCAGAGTAGAAAGAACAATGAATGACCTTTGAGAGACCTACCTTAGAATCCTGGCTCTAACTATTAACGATTAATAAATATTAGTTGTATGACCTTTATGCAACCTCTCAGAGCCTCCGTTTCCTCATCTGTAAAATGGATATAATAATGTTTGCACTACCTACATCATGAGGCTTTCCCAAATAAGGCTTTCCATAAGCTTTAAAAGGCTATCTAAAAAGGCAGTTGTTATCATTTTTCCATTCCTCCAAGATAAGCAGAGTGGCACAGCAGACAGAGATCTGACCTTGGAGTCAGAATTTCTAAGGTCAAATCTGGGTAATTATGTCAGCCAGTCACTTACCCCTTCAACGTCCTAGGAAATCCTCTTAAAGATTATGAGTCACAAGCAGGTGCCAACCTGTCCTGGTAGAGGGAGTTCCATACCATGACTTCCATGATGGAATCACAGGTCTGGCAAGTCCCTTACCCGCCCCCCCCCCCCTTCAAGTCTGTCCATCTACTCTTTTGGCTCCATCTGTCTGAAACTGTTCATCTAGCTAGGCAGTTGCTTCTATGCATATGCTGGTATGCATGTATATAGGGATGTGGATGCATGCATATATATGTATATGTGCATGTATGTACACATGCATGCATGTATATATTATGTGTGTATGTATGCCAGGTTAGAACCAGGAAAGAACTTGGTGCTAATTACTTTATGTGACTATGGAAAGACAGATGGTGATACAATGGAAAGAGTGTGGGACCTGGAGTCAGGAAGACCTAAGTTCCAATCCAACTTCAGACTCTTGCTATCCATATGACCCTGAGTAAGTCATTTAACCTCTGCCTGCCTTCATTTTCCTCATATGTAAAATGCAGATAATAGCAGCATCTATGTAGCTCCCAGAGTCATAATGAGGATAAAATGCAGTAATATTTTTAAAAATTAAATTTTTTTATTTTTAAAAAATTATACTATATAAATGCATCTTCTTCTCCTTCCTCTTCATTTATTACTTTTTGGTCCTGAGCCATGCAGGACTTCATTCATGTGACTTGGAGACAGAGTTACACAGATCTGCCCTTAGTAGGGAATTCCCACCCCTGCCACAGATATTTTTCAACAATGTGTCTATAAATTATAGTCTTAAGAAAAACTGACAGGGGCACTGAATGATTAACGAATTTGCCTGTGGTCACAAAGCTAGTACGCATCAGTAACGAGGTGTCAATGTGAACCTTCCCAACTTCAAGAGCAAAAGTCCATTCACCACTCCACCATGCTTCTCCTGGGTCCTGCTCAGAGATGGCTATTATTAACAAGCTCTCACTAAAAGGGGGCATTTAACTCACTAACATACCTAATGATTACTGAGTATCTGACATTTGTATTAGCATCTCCTTACGCACACAAATACATGCCTAAGGACCGAAACAACTTCTTAGGGTAATCAGCAGGGCTCTAATAGTAGGAGACTGGAAATGTAAAGAAGGCAAGATACGGACGACAGGGTCAAGGGAAGACATGGGGAAGGCCAAGTGGGTTTGTAGACAAGGAGTCAGTGGTAAACAGAGAGGCTGAAGACAAGGGAGGTAAGGTCCAGAAGGATCCTGTAAGGTGCAAGGGGCTAGCTAGATCAAAGGCTGAGTTAAGTTTCTTCAACTTAGCAAAGAGAAGGGCCATGTCGTAGCACGAGATGAACAAAAAAGAAGAGGGACTGTAGTTTGATATATGGGGAGAGTGGATAATAAACTGCCTCACGCATCTCAGGAAAATAAGAGGTAAAGTCACGTGCTAATAGGGAAGGAGATAGAGGGTAACTTTGAGAACTGGAGGAAAACCAAGAAGGTTCAGAAGAAATGCCTGGGGGGTACAGAAATACAGCAGGACATTCCAGCAGGCAGAAGTAGGAGCAGCGAGTAGTTGTAAAAAAAACACATTTAGGCTTGAAATTAAGGAAAAATGACCCAACAATGAGAGACATCTCAGAGTGGAAGGGACTGCGCCTCAGCTGGTCCCTCCTTAATGGAGAACATTAAGGAAAGGCTCAACAGTCACTTTTCAGGTAGAAAGTAGAGGGGAAGGAATCTTAGTGAGACACAAACAGATTGGACGTATCCCCTTCTGTGGCGTCTTCCAAATCAGAGTCTGAGTCAATCATAGATGATTATGAGGACTGACATGTAGCAGTGAAAGCCTAGTTCAAGTTAAAAAAACCTGAATCTGTAGCAGACCCAGGGCACATATGTGACTTTTAGCAGTATGCATTAAGAATAGTCTCTCCCTGAATATCTTTTTAATGCCCCGTGATGTGATAAGTATCTGTTGTATTTTATTTCTCTGAATCAGAAGGAGACTTCAAAGCAAACTAAGAAGATAAAAAAGAAAGCTATCAGTCAAGCCAAAATTTTTCTGAATTTTGGTGGGGAGAAAAACTGATCTGCTTATGCCGATAAAGACTTCACAATGAGGGCACATGTATGCTAATGGCATGATAGCTAGAGATGACCAAATGAGACAGCAGATGCGGGGCCCTCGCATGGTACCAGCTCCACCCTGGGTCTCTCCCCACAGGGCAGGGCTGGCTTGCCTAGCCCACCTGTACTCATGTCTGATAGGTTGGGATGGTGTCCTCAGAGGAAGGCCCATGTGGCTGACGACTCAACTCTCAGCTCCCAAGGGGTAATGCTAGGGTAGGGGTAATGTACTTCTCACCACTGTAGATCCTTTAGCCCCACTGGTGTGTTTCCCCATTTACACAATATCAGTTATGAAACTATTGGCTCTTAAACATAAAATATTGACTATGAGAAGGCAAAAACAAAGCCTATAGAGTTCACCCACAAACCTGGCTGCTCTGGACTATAGGCTTTGACGTTCTTGATCTTTTTAGAAAACCAAGTATTGGGCAAAACTGCTACAGCTTCTCCTGTTCCAGTCCTTGTAGCTCTCCTATTACTCTGCTTTTCAACTTTTCTTTCAGGTGGCTAAAGCAGCATCAAATTCTTTTTAGCACAAAGACTCCCTTAGCCCGGGGCTGAGAGAGTATCATACTCTGTAGGCCAAACTGTAACAGCCTAACTTCCAGCAACACAGCTCAATGTCTGGCTGTCCCTTTGTCCTCTCTTAAAGGCAGTAAAGGGTTTACAATTTACTTCCAGGAAAAAAAAATGGACTGAAAGAACATGACTAAATTTGGGAGGGTGGAATTATCCTTATACCATGACAGTATGACACCAAAAGATCCAACATCCCTCCAAAATCATGAAAAGTAATCACAAATAACTGCATTTTCTCTGAGTTTTAGGTATGCTTTTTAAAACTTTATGAAATTTTAGTCAATAATAATAACCATTACCATTTCTTTCTTTCTTTTCTTTTTGGAGGGGAGAAGGCAGGGCAATTGGGGTTAAGTGACTTGCCCAAAATCACCCGGCTAGTAAGTGTTAAGTGTCTGAGGCTGGATTTGAACTCAGGTCCTCCTGACTCCAGGCCCAGTGCTCTGTTCACTGCGCCACCTAGCCGCCCCCAACCTCTACCATTTCTATAGAGCTTACTGTATGCTAACATTTATAAAGCACTTACTCTGTTCTAAGCACTGTGCTAATTGCTTTACAATCATTATCTCACTTGATACCCACATCAAACCTGGGAGGCTGGTGCTATTATAATCCCCATTTTACAAATGAGGAAACTGAGGTAGGCACAGGTTAAGTGACTCACGCAGGGTCACACAACTAGTAAAGTGTCTGAGGCTGCATTTGAACCCAGGTCTCCTGACTCCAGGCCCAGTGTCCCACGCACTATGGCACCACCTAGTGGCTTATAACAATAAGAAGACAATGACAAAAAGTTGTCGCTAGGAAGCTCTCAAAGTACCCACCTTGTTGAGGACATCTCGCTGGCAGCCGAGATAAAGATTCGGAAGAATTCGGGTTGGCCCAGTGTTGGCGACAGGTAGGCAGGGCTGGGAAATGCAGGTGGGGACTAAGGAAGATTTTCCTTCACAGAGGTCGGGAAAGCAACGCGAGAATTCATCAAACCCACCTGCAACAAACATTGGTCTCATCATACAAAGGTCACATCATGCACAAACATGAAGTCTGCCTTCTGAGAACCATTACACTAAAACTGTTCTGAGAAGAAAAAAACCCACACAGATGAGAGTTAATTGACGAAATTCATTCATTTCCTCTTCTAGCGCTGCTAAATTTAATCTGTGAACGGGCACCAGATCAAGCACATTTATAATAAGTATATGAAGCAAGACCACATCACACTTTTTTATTCTGAACTTAAACCCCACAAAGAAGCATTTCTGCACACACATAATACAAAAAAAGAAGATTCTACAAGAAACTGACTCATTCCATACTATGTGATTTTTTAAAATTAGGAGATAAATTCTACCTATACTTTCTAAAACTTTTAAAAATTTTTTCCCAAATTGCATGTTAAAACAATTCAAAAAAATTATTTTTAGTCTTGAGTTCCAAATTCTATCCCTCCAGGAGAGAGTAATCAATCAGACATAGTCTACCTATGCTTTCAAAAATGTCCTGCTTGTCTTGAATTTGTTTTTTTTCCCCCCCGAGTGCTTTTTTTAAAAAACAAACAACAAAAAATCCACTAAAAGGACCAGGTGCATCAGTCAATGCAAAATTTTTTACTGTGAAATGAAATTTTTATCCTATATTCTCTATTTTCTTTATCAATTGACAGCTTGGTTCTTTGAAATGTTCTTAAACTTCAGTTGTTCTAGTGTTAAAGAAGTTTCTATGGCCCTCCTTTTTTGGGGGGGCAGGGGGTGTCATCTCTATACCTACAAAGGTATGGAGATGACATTATCAAGAAAAATAAAAGAAAGTAGGAGGGGGGAACCTTTGTAACAAAATAATGTAATCAAAGGAAAACGAATGTACCTAGTGGCCATTTCCAAAAAATCTGTGTCTCTGCACTCTGTGCGTCACCTCTCTGTCGGGAGGTGGGAAACACGTTTTGTCACAGGTCCTCTGAAGAGCTCTGGAGTCTTTCAAAGATCCTTTTCTTTCCAATGTTGTTCTCTGTATAAACTGCCCTCTTGGCTTTGTTCACTTCACCTTCCCCATGATTCCCTAAAATCTTGTGTCATTTTTTACAGTTCAATAATATTTTACTATATTCATACGCCAGTCTGTTCAAACATTTTGTCTAAGAGATGCCAACCAAGACAACGTCTTAGATTAATTCTTCATCTTCAATCCTTCAGAATTAGGAAGTCTATTTCCTTTGTGACTATTCAATCCTCTACATTATCCATCTTTTTAATACCTAGAAAAAAATACAGTATTTTGTTTCTTTAATATAGTAGCCCTGGATTTTTCCTATTATTAATATTCCTGGGTACTTTGCTTGAAATACAGTATCCAGGCTTTCCCCCCCCTCAATTAAATAATGGTTTTCAAGAAATCCAAGGATTCTTAAATGATTTTTC
>CM053597.1:155837931-155866905 GCA_028646575.1 Pseudocheirus occidentalis
CAAGCTCAGGACCTATATGAACACAATTACAAAATACTTTTCACACAAATAAAGTCAGATCTAACTAACTGGAAAAACATCAGCTGCTTGTGGCTAGGTTGAGCTAATATAATAAAAATTACAATTTTACCTAAATTAAGTTACATATTTAGTGCCATACCAATCAATCTACCAAAAAAAATTTTATAGAGCTAGAAAAAATAGTAACAAAATTCATTTGGAAGAACAAAAGGTCCATTATATCAAGGGAATTAATGAAAAAATTGCTAGAGAAGGTGACCTAGCCATACCAGATTTTAATCTTTATTATAAATCAAAACTACTTGGAACTGGCTAAGGAACAGAGTAGTGGATCAGTGGAATAGATTAGGTAATCAGTAGTAATCTACTGTTTGGTAAACCCAAAGACTCCAGTTTTGGGGATAAGAACTCACTATTTGACAAAAACTTCTGGGAAAACTGGAATATAGTATGGCAGAAACTGGACATAGACCAATATCTTATACCATATACTAAAGTCAAGGTCGAAATGGGTGCTTGATCTAAATATAAAGAATGATACTATAAACAATCTGAGAGAGCAAGGAATAGTTTAACTGTCAGATTTATGTAGAAGGGAGGATTTTATGACCAAACAAGAGTTAGAGAGCATTATGAAATGCAAAATGGATAATTTTGATTACATTAACCTGAAAAGTTTCTGTACAAATAAAGCCAATGTTACCAGTATTAAGAGGGAAGTGGAAAATTGGGAAAGAATTTTTACAACCAGTGTCTCTGATAAAGAATTTATTTCTAAAACACAGAGAAGTCATTCCCCAACTGATAAATGGTCAAAGGATATGAACAGGCAGTTTTCAGAGGAAGAAATTAAAGATATCTGTAAGCATATGAAAAGAATGCTCTAAATCAATACTGATTAGAGAAATGTAAATCAAAACAACTCTGAGGTACCACATCTCACTGGTCAGATTGGCTAAGATGACAAAATAGGAAAATGATAAATGCTGGGGAGGATATAGAAAAATTGGAACACTAATATATCATTGGTGGAGTTGTGAACTAATTAAACCATTCTGGAGAGCAAGCTGGAACTATGCCCAAAGGGCTATAAATTAGTGCATACCCTTTGACTCAGCAATACCACTTCTAGGGTTGTATCCCAAAGATATCAGAGAAGTAGGAAAAGTACCCATATATAAAAAAATATAGCAGCTCTTTTTGTGGTGGCAAAGAATTGGAAAATAAGGGGATGCCCATCAATTGGGGAAAAGCTAAACAAGTTATGGTATATGAATGTAATAGAATGTATTGTGCTATAAGAAATGAGAAACAGATGGACTTCATAATAACCTGAAGAGACTTATATAAACTGATGTTGAGCGAGAAGAGTAGAATCAGGAGAAATTTGTATGCAATTATAGACACAATGTATGTGTGACGACTAACTCTGATAGACTGGGTTCCTCTCAGCAATGCAGAGTTATAAGACAACTCCAAAAGACTCATGATGGAAAGAGATATCCACACCCAGAGAAATAACTACAGTCTGAATGCAGACTGAAGAAAACTACTTGCTTTCTCTCTCTTTTTGTTTTGTTTTGTTTCCTTTTTCTCATTGTTTACTCCATTGATTATAATCCTTCTTTAAAACCTGACTAATGTTTAATGTGAAGGTCTTTGTAGATCTTATATTTGACTGCACGCTGCCATGGGGTTTGGGGGAGAGGGGAGTAGAGTGAGAGGGAAAAAAAATCTGAAACTGAAGGGATTGTGGAACTGAATGTTGTAAACTAAATGTAAATAAATACTTTTTTTTTAAAAAAAAAAGAAAAGTTAGCACGATGCCAGGTTATGAAGAGTTTCAAAAGCCAAACAAAGGATTTTAAATTTGATCCTTTAGGTAATGGAGAGTCATGGGGGTTAGAATTGACCAAATAGGGAGTGATTAGGGTCAGACTCTGATTTTTTAGGAACCTCACTTTGACAGCTAGGTGGAGGATGGATTGGAGTGGGGAGTGACTTGAGGCAGAGAGCCCAAAAAGAAGGCAAAATCAATAGTCCAGGCAAGAGAGGACAAGGGCCTACACCACTGCGGTGGCTATGGCATTCCCTTTGAGTCCTTTATGTATCTTCTTGCCACATAGTGAAACAGGAAGAAGAAACAGTTATATTTGATTGACTAGTTTCTTAATCTACAGAATCATAGAATTTGAAAGTTGGAAGAGACTTTAGCAGCTATCAAGTCTGAACCACATGCTAAAGGCATTTCCATTATAAGAAATCCAAGGGGCAGCTAGCTGGGCCAGTGAATAGAACACCAGCTCTGGAGTCAGGAGGACCTGAGTTCAGATCTGACCTCAGACACGTAACACAAAAACTAGCCATGTGACCTTGGGCAAGTTACTTAACCCCAATTGCCCTCTAAAAAAAAAAAAGGCAAAGAAATCCAAGACGTTGCTATTTAACCTCTGCCTGAAGACTTACATTTCTTGAGGAATCCCACCACTCCTTTAGGTATCCCTCTCCTATTTCTAGATAACTCTAATTGTTAGGAAGTGTTTCCTGATACTTAGCCAAAATCTCCCTTTATAACTTCTACCCACTGCTCCTGGTCTTGCCTTTTGAGCCAAACACAATAAGTCTCATCCCTCCACATGTCAGCCCTTCAAATACTTAAGAGACACTTCTTATAGTAAACCACCCACCTCCCCATTTTTCCCATCAAGGCCCCAAATGCCCAGTTCTTTCAACTGATTCTCACATGAGATGGACACAGTCTCTCACCATTTTGGTTGCTCTCTCTGGACACTCTTAAGCTTCTCATTGTCCTTCTTGAACTGTCATGCCCAGAAGAGACCACAGTACTCCAGATGAGACCTAGGACAGAGTACAGTGAAACTATCTCTTCTCTGTTCCTTAAAGCTATGTTTCTCTTCAGGCAGCCTGAAATTACTTTAGATTTTTTTTTTATCTGTGATATCATGCCCCTGAGTCATATTGAGCCTGCAGTCCACTAAAATCTCAGACCTTTCTCAGAACTGTTGTCTAACCTTGTGTAGCAGCAGGATAGCTGCTAGCACAGGTTCTTTGATCTGCTTTTCTAAAGGAAAGCAACTCAAAAGGGGGTTAATAATCTTAGTTTAATCAAACATATATCATTTACCTAGTTCAGGGGAAAAAGTCAGAAAACTTCAGAGAAAACAAACAGAAGTTACAAGCAGACAAAAAAGTACAGAGAAAATAACACAATTCAACAGACCAACAGACAGGGCTTCTAGCTGCCTGACCATTACATACCTACATAGTTAGTTACCAGAGAGAAAACCACCAACATCTGGGTTTTCAAAGCTGGGTTTTCAACGGCTACTCAGAGTCTCATCTGGCCAAATCACACAACTCTTCCCAAAGTGAGCCCTAAAGCAAAACACCTCACCTCAGGAAATATCTATAGCCCTTCTCCAGGGTCAGAAAACATTAACTTTTATGACCCACTGCCTAAAGTAACAAGCTGTGGGTCTTCCTGAAAAACAAGCCTCCCTTTGCTTGTAAGCTTTTCCTCTAGGCTCTGCTCCACTCTTCAGCAAACTCCTTCCATCACAGGCTCCAAGTGACCACATCAGCCTATTAGGGGGCAGGGTATATTTTCAAACTAGGGAAGGTCCTCAAATTTACCTAGGCTTATTAAGAAGCAGGGAAGATCTTCAAATTCACATTGACATTACATCTTGTCTTCCCCATGTTGTTCCTGTGAAATTCATTTGGAATTTCATCTTATTTACAGTCAGGCCAGATTTTGCTCCTGGACTGTAGTTTGGTGACCCTTGGATGAGACGATTTGCCTAAGCACTTCCTATGGACTGAATGGGTTAAAGGAAAAAATGGATGAAGAAAGTTTTACCATCAAGAATACAAATACTGGCAAGAAAAACATGCCTTCCTCTGGTCAAACTGCTTCATGCTCACTGAAGATGCAATCTGCTTCCCTGGCCAACAACAAACTGAATCAGGGCCCTGAAAGAGAAACCCAAGAAGAAGGGACTCCCGGCAGCAATGTCACGGGGTTCAAGTCGGCTTGCCCTTTAATGTCAGAAGGCTCATATGTAACAATAAGGGACCTGTATAATCAACATATTATTCTGCTGTTCTCACAGTACTTCTAATACAAGTGAAATGCATATGTTTTGCAGTGTTTTCTTGGTTGTTTAGCTTACTTCAGCACCAGTCACCACCTTTGTCTGATGTGTCAGTTATATTTTGAATTGTGTGAATTGTGAAAGTTACCTTGTCCAACTGCAAAACAAACTAAAAGTGATAACCCTCATCTGAAGGGGTAAATTACATTCAACAAACATCAAATTACACTTGTGTTGGTTTGGGGGCAAGAGTTACTATCACAGATTGCCTCGATATTTTATTGTACATAGAATGGATCTGCATATATAACATATTAAAATCCATATAAGAATCATCTCAAAAAGACTGAATGAAAGAAATTAAGAAAGAAGGAAGAAAAAATGAAGAGAAAGGAAAGAAGGGAGGAAGGAAGGAAGGAAAAAAATCACCAGAGCAGTTGTTCAAAGAATGGATCTGAGGTAGGGTGAAGGCAAGAAGTGGTAAGAGCTTGAATCAGGATGGTGACTGTAGGAGTGAAAAGAAGGGGAAATATACATGAAAGATGTCATAGATATAGAAACAACAAGAATTGGTGACTGACTGGACATGAAGGGTGAGAATGACAAGTAAAGGATGATACAAAAATTTTCAAGCCCGGGTACCTGCTAAAAAGAATGTAGAGGAAATCATCTTCATTTTAACATGATGAAACTTGAGTCTCAGAAAGATCACTGACTCACCTAAGATGGCACACAGCAGCATCAGATTTTGATCCCAGGCATTCTGAATGCAAATGCAGTATTCTTTCCACTACACCAGAGGTGTCCAACACATGGCCCACAAACTCCAGAGTGTAGCCTGAACCATACTGAAATGTAGTTCCTGACTGACTTAAATGTGTTGATGCATTAATAAGAAAAGAAATACATAAATATTTGTGGTTTTCTAAGTCAACGTGCACCCTGTAGGGATACTTATGTATGATTTAGTGGCCCCATGTGAGTCTGACACCATGACACTGTACCAGGGCTATCTTGTATCCCTCCAAGGTAGTATAGTTTTCTCCCTTTCCGTGGAAATGCCCAGCAGCCCTGCCACTAGGTAGGAAAAGGGCCATGGCCTAAGCTATAGGTGGCATTCATAGTTATGGGCTGGCCCATTTCATTACTAACCAGAGGCCAGGATCTCTTTATCCATTTCCACATTACACCCCATATAAGAGACAAAAGAAGAACACTCAAGACTTGACAACACTGTCCTCTTGTAAAAAGGGAAGGATTTGGTGGGTAGGTGGTACAGTGAATACAGTACCGACTCTGGAGTTAGGAAGACTTGAGTACAAATCTGGCCTCAGACACGTAACACTAGCTGTGTGACCTTGGGCAAGTCACTTAACCCTAATCACCCTGCCTTCCCCCCTCCAAAAAAAAAAAAGGGCTCGTGCTAATTATCCTAAATCGTACTAATGTAGGAATGACAAACACCTTAATATCCAGAGAGGCAATTTTTTAAAAAGAGGCAAAAACTTTAAGAGCCTGTTAACCCAAATGATTGTCTTTTAAGTGGAAGTTCAGACAGAATAACAAAATATAATGAAAAGTTCAGGCAGGATGAGAGAAGAGGGTTGGTCCCACCTGGGAGTCTGTTCTCAAGGTCAGCTGTTCCCTCCCAGCTGCTTCTCTTACTCCACTTTTGAACTGAAAGATTCTCTAAAAACTTACAAACTTTTCCACAAAGGATTCTATCCTTGGCAGTCATAGCAGGAGCTTCAGCTATAGATGTATGTGAGGTACAGGAAGAACAGCTCTTTCTAAGTAAGGATCAGGAGCTAACTTTGAGTAGAATTTAAGGTGTCTTTGGTAAGCCTGGTGTCAGCTGCACTCACAGACCGTGAGGAACTTGAAATACTTTGCTACCTCTCATCTCTCTGGATCACCAGATAATCTGAAAACTTTCACTACCCAGTGGGCACTCTTCAATTCCCCTTGCAAACACATGGTTCATGGTTCACAGTAGTCAAAGGATGAATAGAAAACACAAATAGAGTTTGTAACACAGCCAAACACAAAATAAAACTGCAATACTAGCCAGTTACCATCGCCATCAATACCAGGTGTAGTTTACTGGTGTCAGTCCTATGCAGTCTTGTTCCAGCAGGGGGTGCTCTCACTTGCTCAGCCACAACGCTATTCCCTGCTATGATTCCTCTAGTCATCTATGCAAGACGGCTCTGCCGGCACCTCCTGCCTCTGGCTCCATCGCTGGCTCCTGGGCTTCACCTTCCTGGGCTGCCAACAGCTATTGCCAGATGTGTTCTCTGCTTCCCATCACTGCCCTCCCCAGTGTACTGTATAGCCTGCATCCCCAGTAACTCCTAGAAGACCATGCTACCTGTCCCCTGCTCCTCAGCTCAGCACCTTGCACTGCACATCACTCCCCCTGTAGCTCTCATCTCCTAACAGATAGAAGATTGCCCTTTTCCAGGAAACCTACTATTTATTATGGACAAAGAGCACACTACCATCTTGGCCATGGCAGAGAATGTTAACTCAAAACAGCACCAAAACCAAAGGTCTCCATTTCTGAAACGTTCCCTTATAAGACACTCCAGCAACCTTGACCTGCTCAAAAAAGTGCCCTATTGTGAGAAGCACCTCACCTCTCACATCCCCTTCGAGGTCTGTGTCATGAATATCATGCTGAACTTACTCCCCCCACTTGCATCAGTGAGTTAGCTGCTCAGAACACACCTCTCCAGCCCAAATTGTCTCTTGGTCTTCCACACTTAGCTCTGGGGTTATTTAAATCACCTAATGCTGCTTCCCAAAATATGGGCGGAAGGTTGGGAAAAGTAGGCATTGTTGAGTGTCCTTGACAGTCAAAACATTTTCAATCCTTCCAAATTACACTAGATAGGGGCAGCTAGCTGGCGCAGTGAATACAGCACTGGTCCTGGAGTTAGGAGGACTTGAGTTCAAATCCAGTCTCAGAAACTTAATACTTGCTAGCCGTGTGACCTTGGGCAAGTCACTTAACCCCAAATGCCCTGCCTTCCCCCCTCCAAAAAGAAAAAATACCCCAACAAAAACCAAATTACACTAAATAGATATTTATATACATGGATGCTAATAAGAACAATTGCATGATACACAACATACAATGGCCATGCATTAATAACAGACCTGACAAACACCATACACCATCTGTGCGTCATGCTCCTTAGGATGCTTTATGTGGTCCTATGCCTGTTATGTGGGTAGTATCTTTACTCACTATCTCCACAGCAGCTCAATCACTGGCTAGGGAATCCAGGAACCTCTGCTGTAAATTGTTGCCGCTGTGGAATGCTCTGGTTATTTATCCTCTGGGGTGAAAGAATGAATGTCATGTGCCTACAGGTATTGAAAATCTTCAGTCCTTTCAAATTACATCAGATAAACATTTATATATGTTGACAAAGATTCGTCAAAGTGTATGATCTTTGGGCTGACTGTCTCATGGTCTAAGTTCTGGGTCTATGGACAATTGAGAGAGGTTGGGTGCTGACCACTATCCTTCGGTGGTTAGATGTCATAAATAATCAGAATAGTAATAGCCAAGAATTATATAACACTTTAAGGTTTGAACAGCTCTTTGCATATACCATCTCATTTGCTTCTTGAAACAATCCTGAGAGATGGATGCTGTTATTAGCCCCATTTCACAAATAAGGAAACAGGCTGACAGACGCTGTGATTTGCCATGGACCAGACATCTAGTAATTGTCTGATGCAGGATCTGAACAAGGTCTTCTTGACTCCAAATCCAATGCCCACTCGCTCTCCCATCTCCCCGAGGTCTCCGATGATTAGAGTGGGCCATCGGTTTTATTAGGTCATCCTCCTCTCCCCATCTCCTGGCTGTGCAGGGGCTGACACAGCTTTGACAGCTTTCTACAGTGTTCCAAATTCACGTTTCCTCTTATTCAAGATCTTGGCTCAAATCATCTGCATACGGACCCTTCTTTGGGGGCAGCTGTCCTGGAGCAAGTGAATAAGCCATTGTGAAATGCACAGAAAAGGGTGCCAGAAAGAACTGCAGACAAGTAGGACAGCTCTGACAGTAACCTGTTGAATGTATTCTATCACAGGGTCATTGTAAGTACTACTCACTGTTTTTACATTTAAAAAGAAAAGCAAGCTATACATAACGGATGTGCAGTTTCATGAACACCTCTCTTTGTGTTCTACTATGTAGATGGAAATGCCCCTTTTACCTGCTGTTTGTTATGTTCAAAATAAAAAAAAATGTATAAATAAGTTTTACTTGCATATGCACATATGCTTGTGTACCACTGTGTAGACCTACTAGTTCCTTCATAGGTTACAAGCATCACCTTCAAAGAGTCCTGGCCAATGTCTATTCCATAGAACACCTACTCAATTAACTGTAGCGGGATAGTTCTCTACTCGTCCTTTATCTGAAATGTCCCAGAGACACCAAGATTTTGTAGCAAGACTATCTATGCTGTGGATAGGGGTCCTGAAAGCAATCTCAAGCATCCTTACTTCTTGTTCCTCCAGGTTTTTCTATGCTAAGGGGACATCTACACAGAAAGCCTTTCTTAACTCATCTCAGGTGGGTAATACCAGTCACTATGTCCTCTGTACAGCTCAGCGGGCCTTTTTCTCCCCAAAATAACAGAATCACAGAGGTTTAGAATTGCTAAAGTCTCCAACTAAGCTATTAGATCCACTAGCTTTCGTTAAGTTTTGTACCTAATCTCTTCCACTGATCAATCTATTTTCTAACTAGTACCAAGTCATTTTGTTTTGTTTTTTTGCTTTTTGGAGGGCAGGGAAATTGGGGTTAAGCGACTTGCCCACAGTTACATGGCTAGTAAGTATTAAGTATCTGAGGCTGGATTTGAACTCAGGTTCTCCTGACTCCAGGGCTAGTGCTCTATTCACTGCGACACCTAGCCGCCCCAGTACCAAGTCATTTTGATGATTACTGCTTTATGGTATTAGTCTGAGTTCTGGTAGTTCTAGGCCTCCTTTCTACTTTTTTTTTCAGTTTCCCTTGAGATTCTTGATTTTATTCCTCCAGATGACTTTATTATTTTTCTCTAGCTCTGTTAAGATATTCTTTAGTAGCTTGGTGCAGCAATGAATACACAAATTAACTTAGGTAGTATTGTCTTTTTACTATATTGATTCATCCCACCCAGGAGCAACTTGTATTTCTTCAATTACTTAGGTCTGCATTTCTTTATATAGTTACATTTCCTTTATAATTTTATTCATATAGTTCATGTGTGTATCTTGATATCTCAGCAGTCTTTCAAAGATCATTGATAATTACTCCAGGATCACACCCTAGTTTTTTCACTGCCCTAGGAAACTGTCTGTCTGGGTCTGGTGACTTGTTTAATTTGTCATGGGTTTCACAGATCATAAATTTAATGCTGGATAGTATCTCAGTGATTGTCAAATCTTCATTTTGCAGATAAGGAAACTAAAGACTAGAGAAGTTAAATGACCTGCCCACGGCTACACAAATGGCAAGTGTCTTTGGAGGGATCTGAAGATAAGTGTTCCTAACTTAATAGTCAAATGATTATTCTCCTTGGCAGAGAAAAAAAAGCAAAATCAGAGTTGAATGGGTTTGCCTTCCCATCATTCATTAGCACCTAGTCTAAACAATGGTCTATCCTTTCCTTAATTCTCCTTTTTTTCCCCAAGAGAGCTTTTACAAAAAATGAAAAAAAAAAACAAAACCCAAACCAATCTGCCATTCATCAATATATATTAAGTAAGTCCTGTGGTGTCATTGCTCACATATAAAATGGGAATATTAAGACTTGTCTTTTCTATCTCCCAGAATTATCGTGAGGAAAGTTCTTTGAAAAATAAAGTACAAGAGAAGTTAGATGGAGCAGTGAACAGAGCATAGGCCCTAGAGTCAGGAGGACCTGAGTTCAAATCTGACCTTAGACGTTTACTAACTATGAGACACTGGGCAAGTCATCTAACTCCAACTGCCTCCAAAAAGAAAGAATGAATACAGATGTGAATTATTATTGTTATTAATAAAATAATACACTATTTAAATTGTACACTAGACAGCTCGAGTACAATAGATTTCAACAAATCCTTCCAACAATTATTATATCTATACATTTTTAAAATAAGTTAAAATTCCCTTTTGATTGTTACTGTGAACAAAAATTTGTCAGCATAAATCATTCTGCCTCACCTCATTATTGACTATATGATCAGTTAAGGAAACTGAGGCAAACAGGTGAAGTGACCAGGCCAGGATCACACAGTCAGGTCCTCCTGACTCCAGGTCCAGCACTCTATCCACTGCACTACCTACTTCTCAAGAGAGAGACCAGGACTGGATATAGAGATCTGGGAGTCATCAACATAGAGATGATCATTAAACTCCTTAGAGTTAACAAGGTAACCAAGAGAAAAGAGTATATACAGAGAAAAACAGGAAGCCTATGAGAAAGGCTTAGGAAACATCCTCATTTAAGGAGCATGATATGGATGATGGAGTTTACATAGGAATGGTAAGATAAGTAGGAAGAGAAACATGAGAAGCAGAGGAAAAAAAAGACTATCTCAGGAAAAGAGTCAGTAGTGTTGACAGGGATAGGAAGTGAGAAAAGAGCAGCAGACTCGGCCACTAAGAGATCCCTGATAAATTTGGAGCGAGTAGTTTCAGTCGAGCAATGAGGTAAGAAGTGAGATTACAAAGGCCTGAACAAAGAATGAGAGAAGTGGAGGCAGAGACAACCTTTTCTAGGAGCTTAACTGAAAAAGAAAGGAGATACAGGGCAGTAGCTTGAGGGGATGGTAGTTTGTAAGGATGGGGAGATGAATGAAGGCAGTAAGAGAAAAAATAGAGACTGCAGATTATTGAGGTGACCATATGCTGGAGAAGATGAGAGGAGATGGAAAGAAAGAAAGGCACATGGACAGGAATTGGTGTTAGCAAGAAGAGTTGCCTCACTGCCAAACAGAAGAGGAAAATAAAATCAGTAATGTAAATAAATATAACGAAAATAAAATAAATTAAAAAGAGGCAAGCAAAATTAATAGAAGAAAATTAAAAGTTGGAATGTAGCGTCAAGGAGTTTTGACAGGAAGAGAAGGGGAGAAAAAGGAGCTAACATTAAATGACCTTCATTTTTTCAGTCAAGTAAAAAGAGTCCCTCAGCTTGGGGGGAAGGGAATAGAAGTGTGGGAGGCTTGAAGAGTGAAGGATTAGAAAAGCTTTTATAGGAAGATAGGGAATCTTTTCTGCAAGTAGGGCTCAGCTGAAGTTGTATAACATGAAGTTTTGTTTTCCTGTTTGCTTATTTTGAGCATTCTTTTAAAAAATTTTAAAATATATTTTTATTTCATTAAATACTTCCCAATTACATTAAAAAGTTTTTAATATTTGTTTTTTAAAATTTTGAGTTCCAAATTTTTTTCCTCTCTCTTGCCCTTCCTCCACCCTTTAAGAAGGAAAGCAATATGTCAATTATATGTGTGAAGTCATGTGAAACATATGACCATATTTGCCATGTTGCCAAATCAAACAAACCAAAACAACAACAAAAAACACCAAAACACAGAGACACACAAAAACAAGAAAAATAAAGTGAAAACAGTATGCTTCAATCTACACTCAGAGTTAATCAGTTCTCTATCTGAAGGTGGATACTATTTTTCATCACAGGTCTTTTGGAATTATCTTGATCAGAGTAGCTAAGCTTCTCAAGCGTGTCATTGATACAATATTGCTTTTGACTGCCTACAATGTTCTCCTGGTTCTGCTCACTTCACTTTGTATCAGTTCATCTAAGTCTTTCCAGGTTTTTCTGAAAGCATCCTGCTCATCATTTCTCACAGCACAATAGTATTCCATCACAATCATACACCACAACTTGTTTAGCCATTCTCCAATTGATGGACATCTGCTCAATTTCCAATTCTCTGCCCTCACAAAAAGAGCTGTATTAGTGTGAAGTTATAATGTGACTTCCTCCAACTTTGCTTAGCAGCACATAAATAAGTAAGAGTGGAGAAGAGACATTGAGAATAATCTAGAACTGAAGCCTGGCAAGGGATGTATAGCAACAGGATGAGGAGGGGAGGGATTTGAGAGGAGAGGACCAGTGTAGAGTTGAATTGGAAATAGAAGGGAAGTCAGAGCAGGAGAGAATGCTGAGAGATAAGGTAGAAAAAAATCCTGCCTTTTGCCTCTAAGAATCCCTAGCTTCCAGGTTCAGCTCAAAAAACAACTCCCACCTTCAGGTGACCTCCTCAACTGCTTGTGCTCGCTCCCCACAAAATGATTTTGTGTATATTTTGCATTTATTTATCTTGTTTTCCCCAGCAGAAAGTAAACTCCTTGAGGGTAGGGACTATTTACATTGTTGTCATTATGTCCTCAGTGCTATCACTGAGTAGTGGGAATAAGCAAAAAAGGCTCCTTATATTGAACTGAACGGAGGCTGTAGTGATAGAAAAGGAAGTATGGGACAGGAGGAGAGAGGAAACTAACATATGAAGGGTACAAATTGTGACAGTACATCTTTAACACAAAAAAAGACAGGAAACTTAGGGTTATACCATGTTAAAATTTGCTTATCTAACCAAAAATTTTCCAGTATTACACAACTGCTCAAGTAACAATTTATCATAATGTTTTTTGCTGACCATATTTCATTTTTGTGCTTAACTTTGTCTACTTAAAAACTTACAAAGAGTTATATTACTCATTCCAAAATTCCCCAGCTGGGCTATTCTACCCATATATCTTAAATCCTTATTTATGTACATGCCCTTCCTATTTTCTCCTCACACTTTTTTTCAGCATATATGAAGATTATGGAAACAAACATCACTCCTACCACTTGGAATCAATTAAACTTTAACCTGATGAAACTCACAAGTAATTTAAGTAGCAAAATTGTCCTTTTGACTCACTATATGGTCCATTTTGTCTGCAAAGGGTCAATTTTTAAATCTTACTTCACTATATGGACAGACCAGGCATAAGGAAATAGAGGTGAAGAGCCCAGAGCATGAGGACCATGTGTGTGAAAGGGAAGAAAAGAAAAAGAATTCAAAGTCCACAGTCCCAAGAGGTTGGCCAAATTAGGAGGAAATGTGGTGGACTTGTCCAATGACCATTTGCCCTCATAACCACATAGCCTGTGACTGCTTAAAAAAGTAACCAGGCAGTCGCTGCTATAGTAGAACAAAACATTTGAGATGCAGATTTCAGACAGCCATTTCATCAGTTCTCCTAGAAGAAAGCTTGCTTATCCTATGGAAATCTGCTCCAGCCTCTGGCTTTTTCATCTTCATCTCAGCCCCCCTGAATTGTTAGAATATTAAATATGGCTTCTGTCTAGTATCTGGATTATCCTAATTAATTAATGCATTATGATTTAAACCTCATCTTTTTTTTTATATAGAAGGAAAATTTACCCTGATAATGGCACTAATCCTTAAGCACAGATTGACTTTCCTGCCCAAGATAGAACAATATCCTCTAATGGATATCAAACTTCTTGAAGTGAAACCACTTCTGCCAGTAGACTTTAAGCTCCTCAAGGGCAGGTAATGTTTCATTTTTGTCTTTGTATCCCCAATGTACCTTCCTATACCCAGTACAGTACCTAGCACCCAGCAGGTTCTTAAAGAAATGCTTATGAATTGATTGATTACCCTACTAGCCCCCCAGCAGGGGGCTCCAGAGACCTCGTGACAACTGGAACAAATCTTGGGAAATTATACTTCAAAAGGATTTGCAACTATGTGAGAAGTAAACTCTCAGCTCTACCCATTGCCTTGCTTATTGACAGCACTCCAAGTCATTGTCTCCCCCCTTCCTTTCAGGAGGTGAGATAATTAATTTCTACATTTTCCAGCCTAATAAATGTTGTTCATGGACTTCTAATCCCAGAGATCACCTACACCAAAAGGGTCTTCAATGTGTCCTACTTAGAAGGCTTAGCTACCTACTGGTTATTATGAGAAAAAGTTTCCTAATAAATGAAGGGCTTCCCTTAGGAAGTGGTAGTCCCTCTCCCTGCTAACATCAGACACTAGCAACCAACAGATTATTCTCCACAGGGACAAGGTTACTTAATAGAATATGTCACCTATTCCTGAACTCTAAATCAAAATTTTGGCCCAGAATTTCCGTGTTCTGATGGAGAAATTTTTGGAAGGATGAACTATATTCATATGTAATAAATTAATAAGCTTTGGTGGACCTGTCTACCAAACTATGAGCACTCATTTAGCAGTATACGGGTTTCAAATTCCACTTTTGGTTACAGCAAAAGTTGTAGCAGACACGCCTGTGGTCTCCCAGCCCACCTACTGAGGGACTATTGGAAGAGAACGAAGCAGAGGAGGACTAATTCAAAGTTCAAACAACAAAACAATAGGAAGTTGGCTATAGGGTGAGGGCAGAGAACAGTTCCAGACATGAAGATCAGCAAGGCAGATGAACAGGCCTGTTTGATAGAAAGTTTGGCACAGAAGTTCATTGTGCAAGTTAGCCAGATGAGGCACTAAATGAAGATATTGCTTCCAGCAGATAAGGAAAGCAAGAATTTTCTAAGGATCTGCACAGTGTGTGGTTTGTCTCTACCACAGCCAAGTAATTACTCAAAGTACAGACTGGTCTCCCTCTAAAAAAGAGAGGTCAAAAGGGCAGATGCCTCAGTTCTCTTGCTACTCCAATCCATCCTCCACATAGATGCCAAAGTCCCTTTCTGAAAGCACAGGCCCCCACTACTCAATAAGCTCTAGTGGCTCCCTGTAATCTCATGAATCAAATGGCAGCCCTTTATAACTTGGCTCTCACATACCTTTCCAGACTTGTGATTCATCATTCCCCTGCACATATTCTACAGGACAGCTAAGCAGGATTTTCTGCTGTTCCTCTCTGTCCCTCCATCTGTTTCAACGATCTGTCTCATCTACCAATCAATTAACCTGCTAATTGTTTCACTCTTCCTTTTTTACTTACCTTGCCAACTACCTTCTCCTTCTCTTTCTTGAGTCTTCCTCCTCAGGTTCTACCCCTTAATCTTCCCTGATCATCTGATCCTTTTTATACCTCTCTTGAGTTGGCTCCTGCCTCTTTTTCAACCTGGAAATAGAATCTGGACCAGAATCTGGGCCTGGAGACTGTTCTTCAAATTTCTTCAAAATTTTGCCAAATTTCTCCCAAAATTTAACTTCTGACCCACTTTAGTATGCCAAGCCACACCAAGACAACTACACAAATGGTTTCCTTTACATTATTTGTCTCAAGTCCTTTTTTCTCCTCCTCCCACAACCTGCCATAGAAGCTGGAAGATTATAAAATATCACTCTAAAAACCAGTTTTAGGGGGGAAAAAGAACCTTTGAAGACACAGAATTAAGGTAGGGCCTGTGAGTGGATGGTTTTTATAGCAAGCCATACCTCTGCCACAGATAGTATAGCTACAATGCAGAATGTATAGGAAATACACACAACAGAGATTTTAAGGGAAGCAAGAGAAAGAAGTCAATGTTGGGTATGACATCCCAAGAGGAAAGTAGAGCTCAATGGAAGCAGTTAGCAAGGGCAAAATATCTGGGAAAAGGAGCCAGTCATAAAGGTATGGCAAGTAGGAAATAAGAAGATGGCACAATGGTGATTTTTTTAGTAGGAAAAATAGTTGTTGAGTAAGTGGGGACCTACAAAGAGCGGAAGGTCTATCAAGAAATTAAAGACATTTAGTAAATCAGGAATACTGGAGGCAAGACTCAACTCAAGTTGATTAAAAATATGGGGATCAATGGGAATTGAATCAGTTGAAAGGTGGGAGTTTGGGGATATGTATTGAGGAAATGAGGATTATCAGAGTGTAAGTCAGTTCAGTTAATTTTATCAAGAGTCTAAAGAGAATGGATCACATAAGAAGTTGTGAAAATATAAAGTAAATTCCCATTTTGCAGAGCCATTACATATCTCACATACTAACTCCTTTAGAATGTCACTGCTGTGTTTGAATACGCAGTACTTAAAGAGTTCTTGAGATATAAAATTGTCACAACCTATAAAGCTTTTAATATGTCCACTTTGCTTTCCAACTGCTATGTGACTAAAGAGGTAAATAACTTTAATTTTTACTGTCTGGAAGAATTAAACTAAGTAAAGTATACAATAAAATGTTTGTGTTATTAGGAGCTAGTGAAATCCAGTTTTATTGGTTTGGCCAGAGCCTCTAGGATGCATGGCTTGACCTCATGTCTCATCTGTCCCAATCATTTTTATGCTGTGGCATAGTTAGTGTTAAATTTCCCAACTCTTTGCTCCTCATTCCTCATTCTTTATCAGAGGATCTGGAGAATAACCTCATTTAAATACAGACTATCTCCAAAGCCTTGCCTCACTGGGGACAGGGCTATCTAGTATTAGTGCCATGTCATTTCTGTCTAAAAATTCTCTATATTTTTCATCTGAGAAGTTTTTGGCCTTTGGAATTTGAATCCTGATGCATGTCTGAACCAACAGGCCACCTATGGGACTAGAGACAATTGGCATCTCACATCTATACTGTTTCTCACTGGCATTTGTTCTAACACAACTGGCATCCTTGTAGGGCAATATTACTACTATTCAAGAGCAACTCTCTCTCCTTTTGAACTGCAATTATGCTGAGACAAATGTCTATCACCATTAAGTCCAGTAGTTCTTTTGGCATCCCCAAAACCTTAGTATAGTTTCAAGCTTTAATAGGTTTTTGGAACACCCTGTGAGTGTAATGGAAGGTAATCAGTAAAGCCTCCTCGATCTGTGGAACCCTGGGCCAGGATGAAAGGAGAGATAACTCAAATATATCAATAAGGGAAGAATTCAGGACCAAACAAGAGATAGAGAGCATTTCAAAATATAAAATGGATAATTTTGATTATATTAAATTTAAAAGGTTTTGTACAAACAAAACCAATGCAATCAAGATTAGAGGGAAAGCAGAAACCTGGGCAAAATTTTTTTTCTATTGCAAATGTCTTTGATACAGGCTTCATTTCTCAAATATATGGAGAAAGAAGTCAAATTTATAAGAATACAAGTCATTCTCCAATTGATAAATGGTTAAAAGATATGAACAGGCAGTTTTCACATCAAGATCTCAAAGGTATCTCTAATCATATGAAAAAATGCTCTAAATCACTACTGATTAGAGAAATGCAAATTAAAGCAACTCTGAGGTACCAAATCATACTTATTAGATTGGATAATATGACAAAAAAGGAAAATTAATGTTGGAGGGGACGTGGGAAAATTGAGACACCAATGCACTGTTGCTGGAACTATGAATTGATCCAATCATTCTAGAGAGCAATTTGGAACCATGCTCAAAAAGCAATCCAACTGTGCATATCCTTTTATCCAACAATACCACTACTAGGTATGTACCCCCAAGAGATCAATAATAATAAAACTGTTTTAAAGGAGTAGGACCTATTTGTACAAAAATATTTCTAGCAGTTCTTTTTGTGGTGGCAAAGAACTGGAAATTGAGGGGACTGTCCATCAATAGAATACTACTGTGCCATAATAAATGATGAGCAGGATGACTTCAGAGAAACCCAGAATGACTTCTATGGACTGATACAAAATGAAATGAATAGAACCAGGAGAATACCATGCACAGTAACAGTTTTTCAGTGAATAACTTGGCTATTCTCAGCAGTATGATGATCTAAAACAATCCCAAAGGACTCATGGTGAAAATGCTATCTACCTACAAAGAAAAAAATGATGGAGTATGAATGCAGACCAAAGCACACTATTTTTCACTTTATTTATTTTTTTTGCTTGTTTCGAGTTTTCTTCAACAAAATGACTAATCTGGAAATGTTTTACATGACTATACATATATAACCCATATAAGATTGCTTACCATCTTAGAGAGAATTTGGAACTCTACATGTTAAAAATTGTTTTTATATGTAATTGAGGAAAAATATCATTTTTTCAAAAGATACATAAGCACTAATGGGAAAAACAATGAAAATAAGTAACTGTCCTTGACATTAAAACAGTTGAATTTACATAGTAATTAGTTTCTTATAAATCTAGGCAATAAAATATGAATAAACTAGAGAAAAGAGAGAGAGAGAGAGAGAGAGCCAAGCACATGCTTCTACTTTCACTTTCCATCTCTTCTTCCCCTCTCCTGAATGTGTAACTTGGAACTCCTCTCTAGGATTTCCTATACGGAAGAAGGAAGGGCCATGCTCCTTAATCCTGGCATTCATTAAGAGTCCATCAGCTAATAAGCATTTATTAAACACTTACTGTGTGCTAGGCACTGTGCCAAATGATGGGGATACAATAAAAGTAAAAATTATGGCCTATACCCTTAAGGAGGTCACAAAGCACAAGGACACTAAAGCAAGAGCTCCTCCAAGTGATCTCTGAGCTGGGCTCTCAAGCCTCTGACTGCCTCGTTGCTCTGTCTTGTGTTTCTGTGCCTGAGCACAGCTGCCCATCAACAATCCAGAGACTAAGTTTGAGGGGAGTGGCTATTTGGGAGCTCCTGTGTCCCCCAGATGATACTGATGCCAGCCCACTACTGGAGTTGTCCCCTAGAGTCTAGATAGAAGCTCCTGGAGATGACCATTGACAGGGTGATGCACAAGACTCCTTGCCTGACCAGCCAGAGGACATAAACTTTGAAATAGTTGTTCTAAGTACAGATCCAAGGAGGTGACATGTCTATCTGACAATTTCACTAAGTTTCACATCTTAATATTTTAAATATAGACCTTAAAGGATAGTATAATAGTCATTTTAATTTGCCTTTTTAATGTTTAAATTTGTCCATGTGCTCTTACGAGTCTTTTGTTTGTTAAACATTTCTTTTGTATGGATGAAATAAATAGCTGTCCTGTATCTGAACTGTTATTATACATTGAATGTTTCCCTATTCCATTTTGGAGAGATCCTGGACATGAGCCAAACCAAAGTTTTAACTGATTCTCTCTAAGGCTGTGGGATGGGGCTGTAAAGAGCTAGAGAGTAGAAGGGAAAGAAACTCCTCTGTTTAGGAGCCAGGCTCTACCAGGACTGAATCCAGTCTATGTGTGGGTCCGGGGCTAAGCGACCCCAGTAGAGAGAGTGAGAGGAAATGCACCCCAACCAGCATCCCAGAGCAGTACGTGATTTATAGTTATAAAAAAGCAAATATATATTTATATTTTATATATATATTTTATAACTATATATATGTCATATAGTTATAAAAAAGCAAAAAGTGGGTCATAGGGCTACTTTTTAAAAGCTTTACAGGGACACAAATTAAAGGATGATACAGACTTTCAAAATGTGGTATACTATTCTTCCAAAACACATTTTCTTCAGATGGGATGAGGACATCTGTCAGTTGCTAGAATAAATATATAGTGAGTTGGTGATAATAATGAAAAACAATGTGTTCACATTTCTACAATAAACTATTTTGAAGTTATACTTAAATTTACTTGAATCACCAACTCCATCACAAGAAGAACAAAGTAGCAGACATCATCTTTGCCTGTACCCTCACCTGCTTGACTGCCTATGGTAGATGTTCTGAAACTGTTTATGAGAAAAGACCAATGAACAGGCCCTGCAGCAGCCTTTTTTTTTGGCAGACACAAAGGAACAGAGCTAAGTCAGGGAAAAATCTTTGGAAACAAGTTCTGAGGGCCAGTAGCTGCAGGGTCACCCATTGACTAAAAGCAGAGTATGGAGCTGGGGAAGCAGGGAAGCTGGCAAGGGCACTTTCAGGGCAGACGACTACAAGGGAAATGGGCCTGTTATTCATAACTGCTGAGCTGTCTGTAGAGCCAGAACCTAATGGGCCTAAATCCCACAGCAGCTAAACAAAGGAGGAGGAGGGGGCAGGGTGTGAGCTCACACTCAGCCAATAATCACAAACGTAAATTCACAACAAGCAGGTAATAAATCAGGCTGACCCCCTTCTAGGATTTCAGCCTCTCTGGCAAAACAGTGCTACTGTAGAGGAAGTATGAGGTCAGAACAGAGAAGGCACACAATAAGTCTCACAGCCAGGCAGATTTAAGGGAGCCCAATTTTACCTGCGCCTGCTATGGAGGAGGCACCAGTTAGGTTTCTCACTGACCATACTTTACCATACAAGGGCATAGCAAAGAAAAAAGGATAAATTACACATAGGAATGAGCCAACCTGAAACTTTAAAATCTAAAAGGAGTAAAGAGCTCATTTAATGCGCACCACACACACGCGCGCGCACACACACACACACACACACACACACACACACACACAGAGCATGGTGCCAGGCTTGTGTTTGATGATGCACTGCTACATTTTATTTAAAATGTACTAGATTTTACTTTGTGTTACCAGTTCCTGTCTTGTACCTGTTTTCTGATTTTAAAGTAATAAAAGAAAATAGAGAATTAATAATAAAGAATAATAGAGAATAATTTAACTATTACCAAATAACAGTCCTATACCATTGTTCACATGTAGGAAGTAACTAAGCCAGAGTATAGGGGTCGCTGGGCATGGTGGTGTATCCCTGTAATCCCTGTTCCTGAGGAGACTGAGACTAGAGGACTTCTTGAGCTCAGAAGTTCTGAGCTGCAGAAGGCCTCTCCAAACTAAGTTTGGCATCAATATGATGAGCTCCCAGGAGTGGGAGTGGGGGAGGAAAAGGAAGGGGAAAAAGTGCATCAAGAGGGGCAAACTAACCCAGTTTGGAAACAGAGCAGATCAAAACTTCAATACCACATTCTGAAAAATCTGTACCATCTTTTAATTTGTGTCCCTGTAAAACTTTTTAAAAGTAGCCCTATGATCTACTTTTTGCTACATCCTGACGTAACTCTATAAACTCCTTATTTTGGCAGGAGGCTGGGGGGGGGCGCCTCTCACTCTCATGAGGTTGCTTAGCCCTGGACCCACACACATAGCCTGGGTTCAGTCCTGGTAGACCCTGGCTCCTCAAAAGAGGAGTGAATTTCTTTAGTGTCAGGTCTGAATGGCTGCTGTACTTTTAGCCTGGGTCAGACAGGGAGGCTCAGTCTCAGATACGTCTGTATACACATATGTGTAATTAAGATGAATAAACTACATTATACATCTGTATATGTGCATATGTGTTTATGGGTACACAAGTACACACACAGATTATGAATCTTAATCCTAGCCCAGACGGTGATTCTCTATCTGATATAATCAGGTGATTACATTAGCCAAGTAAATTTTGACTGCCACAAAACATTCTGTAATGTCTGCTTTGTTACAGTCATAATCCTCATGTGTATCAACAAATATTTATTAAGCATCAACTATGTACCAAGTACTATGGCAAGGAGATGTGTATCATTTAGGACTTTTTTTTTACTACTGTGGCCCTTGCCTTTGAGAATGCACTGGCACTGCTTGCTATGAAATATATCAGAGCCACCTAAGAACTCAGTGAGCAGAGCTAGTGTGTCTTCCCCAAAGAGCATGCCTGAAGACCATTTCCCACTTTTCTTCCCACTCTTTCTCTTTCTCAGCCTTTCCCTTACTAGTGATTTGGAGTCTTTTTTCATATGGTTGTTAATAGCTTGGATTTCTTCCTCTGAGAACTATGTTCCTATCTTTTGCTCATCTATCTATTTGGGAATGGCTCCAGGACAGTTGCTTTTAACAACGAATACCTTATAGTCTTTTAATTTTTAAGTCTTTTGACTTTCTTCTAGTATTTCTTATTATACTCTAGAGTCATAGAGCCTTTTTGCTCCTTTTCTATTTTTTAGGCAGTCTACTGTTGGGTAAGGTTTTCCACCTTATGTTTAAAGTATTTATTCTTTGATTTTTTTCCCTCCCAATTTCTAACTTCATTTATAATTTAACTCTAGTTCTAGCCACTTGTAGTTCTTGTTACCAACTCATTTTTCTCCTCTAAAGTTGCTGTGAATTTGCTCTCTTCTGAGTTTATTATTTCTCGGGTTTCTCTTAACCTTTATTATTTCTTCCCTGTGTTTATTATTTTCAACTGTTTGTTCATATTTTCAGCCTTATTTCTTGGACTGATATTTTGTGCTTGGACTAGTTTCTTCCCGCAGTGTTTGATGGGTCAGGAAGGTCTGACTGGTCCTGTCCCTTCTTTCCCTTCAGTAATCTGGATGTCACTAGCAACACCTAGATACAGAGAATAGCTACCCTTTGCCTCAATCCCCGACTTTTGCCTCATTCTTTTGGTGGTCCACTGTGTATTGTGGCCCCAGTTTCTATCTCCTCCTTCTACAATCTCCAATTAGGAGTTAGTGCTATGCCCAGCTGTGCACCGGGTCTCAGGGGGATTTTAAGAGATCAGACCTAACTCAGCTCCCCCAGGCACTGAGTTGGCCCCATTTCCTGCTGCAGCTTCTTGTTCCCTAAGGAAAACGTACCTGCACTCTGTTCCCCAAGTAGTACTATGAGGATTATTATGCTCTGTCTTGCACTCTTGTTCTGACAAACAAGAGCCAGGATATGATCTTAGATTTCTGATCACTATGGCTCACGTTCTCCCCAGGCCCTCCACCGCCAACCATCAGAAAGGTGAACGCAAAGGGCTCAGATTTGTTTGATGGAGCTCGTGCTAGCTTCCCTGCCAGCAATCTCCATCTTGTGGCCCGTTTACCTGATCTCCTACTGGTTCCTAGAGCAGCCTCTGTCTACCAGCTTCTGATAGCTTCTATCTTTTTATGAAGTTATATATGGAAGAAGGAAGTTTACATGTGTTTCTCTTCTGGTTCATCATTAGACTTCCTGGGGCACTTTTCAGATTGTTGCTGGGGCTTATGTAGGAAAGCTGGGCTTATCTATGATCTACTTTATTGGCACTAAGTCCTATAGATAGTCTTTGGATTATTCCTTCTTCCTGAATCAAACTTTCATATGCATTTCTCCCAATCATCAGCTTTTTTTAACCTTTGCACTGAATTCATCAAGTAATTATCTGCAGCAATCTATCTTGGTAAATAAGATGCAATTATTTTCATGGTTGTCTTTTTGCAAATACTTGTCACTAGTACATGATGACTCAATATCCCATGAAAGAAAGTTTCTTGCTTCCTTTGTATATATGATAAAACTCACTCCATAGATTTCCTTTTTTTGCCTCTTCTGGGAGCCATATGTCCATTTAACAGAAATTTTATTCTTTCTTTTGGCTTTGTTTATAATTTCAAGATTGATATGATTCCTTCAGCACTATCCATATTTACCTGCTGGTCACTGGACAAGGATCTAATACCAATAAAGTTTAAATATGATTCAAAAACTGTGTTTCTTAGAACCCTCTGCCCTCTCTTTCTCTCTCTCTCTCTCTCTTACCTACTCCCCCACCCTCACTGTAGAAGTAGAAGGGCACAGGGACCGTCACACAGGATTCAGGGTCATCTTTTATTTGTCTTTGTTTCAGGAACTTCCATAGAAAAAAAATCATCATTAGGTAGGTGGCCAGCCTACTGCATAAAATGCTTTTATAAAAATTATGTCATTTGATCCTCACAACAACCCTGCGAGGTATGTGCTCTTATCATCCCCATTTTATGGTTGAGGAAACTGAGGCAAACAGAGGTTAAGTGACTTGCCCAGGGTCATCATAGAGCCATTAAATGTCTAGGCTGCATGTGAACTCGGGTCTTCTTGATTTCAGGTCTAGTGCTCTATCCACTGAGTCACCTAGCTGACTCTAAAGTTAAGATCAAATTTATGAACTGCACACCAATAACACTGGAATCAATTAGTTTATTGCTTTATGTCACAGCAATAGGCTGTAGCTACAACTTTGGCCAGTAATTTCACAGTTACGGAATAACTTAGAGCTTCCCTGGCTATGGTTCAGGAGTATTGCCTTCATGTATGAAGGGGGTCATGTGGAGTATTCTGTTTCAGGAAACTGTCTCCTTGCCTAAAGAAAACACAAAATCACACAGGAAATTTTGTTTGTAAATGATCTATACATATTTCCTGCTGCAAGATACATGGGAACTTCAATATATTCAGAATTTAAAATAGCCAGTACTTAAGTCATTCAGACTAAAACATATAATCATAACATTTGTCACATTATTATAATGATACTTTATATATACAAAGTTAGACACTATGATATCTGGAAGCATCTTCTGAATAAAAAAGGATAAACTCTATTCTCAGGTTTGTTTTGTTTTAGCAAAAAATCTATTAAGGTAAGAATGGGTGACTAAATTAGACTAAATTGAGACTGATATCATTTTAAAGACAGAAAAACAGGACACATCTTCATAATCGAACTTTTCTGAAAATGGCTAGGTATAATAGTTAACCAAAACACTCATTCTTTAGCCATTCTCCATTTATATTAATTAACTCTATATATGTACTTTTAGACTACTATCATAAACAATACAAGGCTATATATATGACCACTAGGATGGAAGCGGAACCTTTATAAATGTGGGTGGAACTAATATGGATGAGAAGAGTTTTGTGAACCAATCTCCAAGATGGTCAAAATAATCAGAGTCATTTCCTCAGTCTCAAAACATCCCATGCTAATTCCTACCTCCAGGTCTTTACTCGTTTCTGTCTCTTGGCTGGAATGTCCTCTCTCCTTCTTCCACCCCTTTGCTACCTACTCTTTAAGGGCCTTACTTAATTGCCATATCTTCTTCAGGTCAGTGATATCTAATGTCTATAGCACCTTGAACCACACAAAGTAGCCAGTCAGTCAACAAACATTTACTAAGTGCCTACTATGCATCAGACAAAACTGTGCTAATAAGCCCTGTGGATATGAAAAGAGGCAAAAGACGGCGCCTGCCCACAAGGAGGTCACAACCTAATGGGAAAGTCAATATCCAGGTAACAAGGTAAACAAGCTACAGACAAGAAATACTTGACAAAATCTTTTTATTTGCCTCATATGTTAACCTTATCTCCCCAAATCAACTATTACCTTTTGAAAGGTAGAGATTTTTATCTTATTCCTCCTTTCTCCTCCACAATGCCTAGTGATGGGCAGGGGCTCAATAAATACTTGCTAGATGACTGGCCATACTGGAGCACCCATGAACACTAATTATAACTGTCAGCTGACTATGACAAGAATAAAAATTAAAATTTACAAATCTGAAAATACTAATAATACAACTCTCCCTCAGAAGGATGAAAGTAATTTAATCACAAAAAAGCTTATCTAATACTTTACATTTTTTATTTGCAGCAGTAATTATTCCAGTCACATTTCCTTTAGATCTGAATGCAGGTACTATAAGTTTATGTGCTTTTATTTGTCCACATATTGAACTTCCATTAATACATATTCACTTTGGTAATTCATTTCCACCCTCCTTTCAGCACATGTAGCATTAAGTTACTTCCTTGTACCTCTTTATAACTAAATTGCCAGGAAACATCTGGAAAAATGAAGGGAGCTCATGTTTGATCAAAGCTATTCCTTCTGCTCCATTCATTTTGAAAGTGACTAATTTCAACACTTGGTTTTGGAAGAGAAGAAACAGGTACATGCTTTTATATATGCATTCCAGGAGTTTGCTTATGCATAAGTAAGCAGGAAAAATAAATCACCATGGGAGGGAAAAACCCTAAAACAATGTAAGCTTTCTTAGTCCTCCCAGAGCTATTTCAGAAATGACTTCCAATCCTGGTTTTGCAACGACCCAGGGCAACCTGATTTATTTCAAGGAGTGTTACAAAACTTTCAAAAATAAAACTAATTTTAGACTCAGTTAAATTTCAGTAATGAATATTAAAAGGGCATGTGCAGAGTTGCCCTGGCAGCTTTTCTAGCCAACTTACTGTGTTAGCTCAGAGCTTGGGTACTTTGGGGATGATGAAATCTCTAGGCACTTGTAGGCTGGCCACTTATGACTCAGCACTGAAGGATTTGCTTGCTAGGGGATAACTTCAGAGAAAAAGTAGGTTAGAAGGGTGGAGAGGAGCCCCCAGAACAAGCAATCAAGGTAAGTAGGGAGCTTGAGTGGTTTCCCTCTCAGGCAGAGGTTCTAATAGCCTGAGGCATATCTCTTCCCTATTGTCCCATTTTCCCAAAGCAGGTTTAAGTTACCCATCTCCTCCTTTCCCCACCAACTTGGGTGTAGGTTAGGATGTCTAGAGAAATCACTTGAAAGGGGGTGAAAAGACTCCACCCATATTTAAGCTAAACACCTCCAACTCCAGCCATAATTACAAGTAGAGGCTTGCCTTAGAAAAAACAAATTATTTTTTTAGAAGTTCTTATATTTTGTCTACTTGGGAGTTTAAATTCTACTTTATTAACTTCTTGGTTTTTTTTTAAAACAGAATTTTACTTTTTAGTGGTATAAGATCAGAAAGAGGTATACTTTGAAACTTTTTTCTTAAATTTTCTTTTTTTTAAGTGTTTGTTTACTTTCTTTTCCCTTTAATTCTTTTGATTTTAGAGTTTAGACCTGAATTTAATTCACTGGTTTTGATATTATTTGGCTATTTCAAGGTGAATTTTATAATTCTGACATGCAGATTTGTTCTTCTGAAATATACTTTCATTTCCTTTTTATCCCATTTTCTTTTCTTTTTCTCTCTCACTGAAGTTTTCTAGTTTGATTTTTTCAAATGCTGTTTCTAATTTTGTATTTCATTTTTTTATTTCTGCTTTTTTTTTCTTCCTTCCTCTCTTTATGTGTTTTGGGTCTCATTTCACCTGTTCTATTAAAGATCTCTGTTGCATCTGCATATGAAGGTTGGTTATTGGATGACCATGGTGCTAAATGGAACAGACTTATTATCCTTCCAGGGGATGTGAGATGGAATGCTGTTGTTGTTCATTTGCATATGCTCTACAGTTTCTTGCTAAACATTAATTGTTTAAAACATAGTTTTAAAGTCTCACTGTGGTAAAAGACTACAGCTAGTTCAATTACATACTATGATCAGTCAAATACTAGCATTATCAATCAATATTATGAAAAGGTGACTGTTGTATGTGAAATAAACTGTTGTTAATTAGGTAATGATGTAGGCAGGGAATTACTGTCTTTGGAGTAATAAATATTAAATTAAATTACATGCATTATATATAAATTAAAGTAAAAATAATAAATATAAATTCATAAATATGAAGCTACAGATATTATAAAAATATCAGCGGACACAATAACTGAGTTTGTGAGACTGATGCATAAGCATTTTACAATGCACTGTCCTCCTCCAGATAGACATCTTTTGGTAAACCAGGCCAGGGAATGAGTTCATCCTCTTGCTCATATACTCTCTGATGCAGGAACTCCCATTGATCAGCAGTTAACACCATTCAACCAAGAGATCCAAATCTCCAACCCCTCCAACTCATGAAGTTGCTTCCAAGACTGGACACATACATTTTAGAATCACTGTCCAATCACCTATGATCAGGCAAAGAAAGGCAAAAGAAAAGAGGCAGCCAGAAGCCCAATGTTCTAATGGCCACATGGGAAGAGTAACTGTTTAACCAAGGCTGGGAAGGGCTAAGCCTCCTGCCCCACCCAACTAGTCCTGACTTAACTGATCATCACATGGGAAGAAAAGAGGTTGACAGCAGGGTCATTCCCTTTTAAAGGGTCCACTAAGTCAGTGGCTCTTCCTGCTTGGCAGCCAATAAAACAATAGCTTCATCATATGCATAATGCCTTAGTCTTTCAGTTCTGAATCACACAAGGCTGTCCAGAAGCAGTCAGGGGCTTCATCATTCCCAAAGTGGCCAAGCCCTGAGTTAGCATACACAGATGGTGAGAAACAGACAGGATGGCTCTGCAGATACCTCTGCAAGGAGGTACCCATGCCATAGAACTGAATAATAAAGTGCATATTCTTATTAGGTACATTCAGCAATAAACTCCTTAAATACCTTGTGACACTGAGCAAACTTTTCTCAGATTTTCCCCTGGACTTTGCTTGTACCTCCTTCATAGATTTAGTATGTTCTATTTTGTATTTTAGCTCTGTGTAGCTGTTTTATTACCAACTAATAAGCTCCAGGAAGGCATTTTGGTATACATTACAGTAATAATAATGATAATAACAATAATAAATAGTATCCAGCGATCATATAGTGCTTTAAGATTTGTAAAGTACTTTAAAAGCGTGATTCCATTTTATCCTCACAACAATTCTAGAAGGTAGATGCCGTCATTACCATCATTTTACAGACGAAGAAGCTGAAGCAGACGGTGAAATTATTTGCCTAAGGTCACAGAGAATAAGTGTGTGAAGCTGGATTTGAATTCAGGTTTTCCTGACTTGACCCCAGGTCAAGTGCTGTGCCATCTAGATTCCTCCGTCATGAGGTTTAACACACAGCAGGCATTTAATAAAGGTGTGTTGACTTAAAGTAACAACTTTATAGCACAGATTTTGGAGCAAAACAAAGAACGGCTAGCCTATTTTCATATAAAAAAGGATGTATATTTGATACCTACATATTTCATATTTTAGAAGAAAGCAAAAAGTTAGCATTGAAATTTTCTCCCTGAACATTTAGTCAAAACATACAGAGCACATTAGGCTTCCTGCAGTACTGTAAGGAAATACTTTACTAGACCAGGATTCTTCAAGCTAAGTACCTAAATGTGGCTCTTTGTAGAAGAAATCAATCAATCCACAAGGACTAAGAGTCTATTTTATAATAGACTCTTAGCAAGGCACTGTGATATTCTCTAGGGAGAAAAAACCAAAACCAAAAATAAAACGGTTCTTGGACTGTTAGGTCTCTGATACCTCACGTGGGGAGGAGACTCCTAAAGAGGGTCGTTGATACTCCACGTGAGATGGACGGGTTGAGCCGATC
>CM053597.1:155867405-155883104 GCA_028646575.1 Pseudocheirus occidentalis
TGGTGTACAAAGGATAACATCTGCAGAAAGATGACTTTGAAATACTTAAGAACTCTGATCAACACAATGACCAACCATGCCCCCAGAGGTTCTACCATCAAGCATATTTCCCATCTCTCAATAGAGAGGTGATATACAAAAGGTCCAGAAGTAAATGTGTATTTTGGACATAGACATTTTGCGGATTCATTTTGTATGGCTTTGCTTATTTATTATGGAGGTGTTTTTTTCCTTTTTTTCCCCCTCAGTTTTTAATGGGTGGAAGGAATTGGAGGGCAGTTAGTGATAGTGATACCCCTCCCCCAAAAAAGGAGAACCAGTGAACATTTTTTAAAATGCACAGAAGAGAGCAAAATTCAGAAAGAAGTATAGATAAACATGGGTTTGAAAGTAACGTATAGAATTTATCACATACTTTACAAAAAATGGAAGCCGTGTGAAATGAAAACACAATTTCATGCAGAATTATTTTTCTATTCTGCTGTGTGTCAAAATGTTCTTTTTTATATAGTTAAATCCAGAAGGGAGGGGGGCGCACACAGATACTTCTCTCTTCCACAAAAAGTGAAGAATATTTATTGTTGTATTGTGTTTGAAATGGGAGGTATTATTAGGAGTGTTGTCTTTAAGCCTGGGCCAGATCCCCACCTCCCTCATTGTAATAATGCCCTCAGACCCAGTTGACTACTACCCTAATGCTCATAAATGTTGTCATCTGTACACACCATTGTTTTAAGAGTCAACTTGATTTTGGATAGGAACATAAAAGAATGTGAGCATCTGTGAAAGAATTTTGTGAGAACATAAAAACCTATCAGTGCAAAGTAAACAATGGGATCTTTGGGAATGAATGTGAGAACAAGAAAAACTTCTGTGAATTTTTAATCTAAGAAACTTAAACCTTAGTAATTAAGATGTTATCTTTTGGATTTTTAAAGCTTCATTCAGGTTGACATGTTATGAAAAATTAGGCTATTACCCTCCTTCTCCATTCCACCAATCATCTTAAAAACCAACAATACAAAACAAAACCACACCTAGGCCCCCTGTTTGTCTCCATTAGCTCCCTCTGTGACCCTCAAAGTCATTAAGATTTTGAAGGGACACTGGTCTCTTTCCCCATTATTAGGATAGGATAGCTTAATCATCATTTAATTTCATCTAATTATTGAGATGTGCTTACTTTTTTTTTTTGCAGGGTAATTGGGGTTAAGTCATTTGCTCAAAGTCACATGGCTAGTAAGTATGTCAAGTGTCTGAGGCTGGATTTGAACTCAGGTCCTCCTGACTCCAGGGCTGGTGCTCTATTCACTGCATCACCTAGCCACCCCAAAGGTATTTGCTTTTCTAGGTTTCTTTTGACTCATGATTCATTTAGAAATATCTTAGCACTGGTCTTTTATCAGGAATGCTTGAAAGTCCTTTATTTCTTTTAAAATACTTTTCTCCCTGTAGAATTACATTCAGTTTTTAAAGACAAGTTATTCTTAGTTTAAATCTTAATCTTTTTCCTTTTGTAATAGTGAACTACAAGACTTTTTTTATTCTTCAAAATAGTTGCTACCAAGTCTTGAACATAGATCTTTTTTTTAGGGGGGAGAGGCGCTGCTTGCAGAATTTTTCCTTTGCTTTGAAAATTTGGAATTTTGGATTTGATATTCCTAGATGTTTTAAATTTGGGGTTTCTTTCAGTAGATAATCAATGGATTTTTTTCTACTTTCATTTTGCTCTGTGGTATTTATAGATTTGTGCAATTTCCTTTTACAATTTCTTGAAACATGGCATCCAACTTTTTGATTAGTTTTTTGTTTGAGGGTTTTGTTGGTCCTGGTTTTCAAGGAATCTGAGGATTCTTAAGTTACTATTCCTCAACCTGTTTTCCAAGTTAGCTGTTTTTGACAGTATTGCTAGACTCTTCACCCCAGGTCATTAAGGAAAGAGAAACCCTGAAGCCTGAAGTCAATCAACTTCACAAATATGAGATGTGGGAGGGCGTTGCTTTAAAAAAGATATAGGAGTTTTAGCATATGGATAAATTGGAGAGTATCCAGAGAACACTAAAGGTTTTGAGCTGTAATTGTATTGTTTGTGTGTTTTTGCTTAATGGGAAGATCTTTCCCATCCTTTAATAGGACTATGTGACCTGCTTGAATCACATGGAAGCCTGAGTCACATGAGTCTGTGGTGGGAGTAACTTGCAGAATGGGTGGAACAGGAAGGATGAAGCAGAGTCCAGAGAAAGTTGGTCAGAGCAGTCAGAGCTAAGGGAGAGAGAAGAAGCAGGCAGCAAGCTATGAGTATTTATTTGTGGGATGGCCCTAGCAGGGGGAAGGCTTGGGGATGGCAGTGCCCCCTGCATTGTTATTGCATGTAGATTTCTTTGTTGCTATGATAGATTTGGCTTTCTGGTGCTGATATTCAGCTTTCTGGTGTTTGAATAAATGTTTTGATTCTGTTTTCCATGTGGAAAGTCTGTTATATTTTGCAATTCAGAATTATACCAGCATATTCATAGTCGCCATAGGAGCTGTGAATATCATGTTGGTGCTACAGTAGTATATGATGATTATTTGAATGAACTGGGTATATTTTTCTTGAAGGGGAGAGGACTTAGGTTGTGTCCAAGTATTTGAAGGTCTGTCAAACAGAGGAGAGATTAGACTTGTTTCATTTTGCCTGAGAGCAGACTTATACAACTTGGTAGTAAGTAGGGGACAAAATTAAAATGGGCTAAACTTCTGCCACAGATAGGTTTTTAGTGGCTCACTTTCCAAGTAAAGGTATAATTAATTATTAAACTATTTTGTAAATAAATCATATAAAAAAGGGAAATTTCAATTAATATTTAATTTACATCTATTACTTAAGATTTTTATTTACTGTGAAATCACATTAATGTTAAAAATTACTTTCTTAAGTACAAGTTTTAATACATTTTCCAGGTTTTCTTACTGTTTGCATTTAGCTAACAGGACATATTACACTTCTTGTCAGCCATCCGTTTACTGTACTCTGGAATCATGTATGAAATCAATTTCTTTAGAAATCTGAAAGCTAACTTTAGTAGCCCCCTCATTTTCTGAATTTACTTTCTTGAAAAACCATTGCTCCCCACTGAGGTTTTTCAGTAATTTGGATGCTTTAATTTGTGTTTCATTGTTATCCAATTTGCTTAAGTCAGGATGTTTTGATTCAAAAAGGCAACAAAGATTGTATTCCTTCAGAATGGATATTACTTCTCAGCAATAAAGGCACAATATTTTGTCTCTTGTGTAAGTAAACAAGTATCTTTTTATTCACTCCAGATTAAACATTACATGTTATTTGATCTTCCATTTCTTTTTATCACCCATTTTACAAAATCACCCCCAAAACTTTAATGTTAGAACCAAAAAAATCTCCACAGCAACTGCTCACAAATACTGCCCTGAGTGTCTGACTTTGGAGAGGGCACCAAACACACGTGTAACTTGTAGGGTGGACATGCAACAAGGGAGGGGAAGAAGCCCACTTCTTTGTTGCCACTCATTGCGTAGAGGGTGGTCAGATATGTTGGCACGTAGCTGCACTCACTTTGTTCCTGTTCAATGCTAGTTATGACTGGAAACACAACAAAAATATACAACTCTCGTTTCTCTCAGATTAGAGACAGATTGATGAAGGCTGGTTGCCGCAGGTCACGTGACAAACAGGAGAGTGTGCACAGTAGCAACCTACCTGCCAAGTTACATGATGGGCACAATAGTAACTAGTGGAAGGCAAGGTAAATAGGGCATAGACAAAACACTCCTTGTATCTTCACTTTCTTTTACATCCTCTACATTTTTGGTGAGTGACTCAAAATCCTTTGGTGGGTCGCAAGCAACGTGTGGGCTGTATGTTGTGCAGGCCTGTCTTAGAGAAAATAATCAGAAGCACTGGATGAAAGCTGCAAAGGAGGAAATCTAGACCTGATGTCAGGAAAAACTTCTTAATAATCAAAGCTGTCCTAAAGTAGAATGGGTTGCCTCAAGAGGCAGGGTGCTCCTCCTCCTTGAGGGTCTTCAAACATAGATTGTGCAACTATTTGTCATATTTGCTAAAATAAGGATTCTTTTCATATATGGGTTAGATTAGATAGCTTTTGAGGTACGTTTCAACTCTTGTGATTCCACAGTGTCTTGGTATCAGCATTAATAATTAATGATAATATATAGTCTTCTAATCTATGTTCTCCTTGGTTTTGCTTTTCTTTTAGTCAAATGATCCTTTTTTATAATGGTCTTCTTTGTGGCTCTTAGCTAGTTGAGCACTAATATCACCACTATTGATGTCATCAAAGATATCATGAAGATGAATGTGGCACTCAAGTTAGACTATCCTAGGGAAATATTTAATGGTTACAAAGAGGTCTCACCAGGACAGTGCTTTGTCTATTAAGCAATATATCTTGATAATCTTATTGGTGCTTCTACTGTGTTTAATATTTCTTTTTGCTTCTTTTTTTTTTTCTAGAGAGGTTCTTTCAGGGCTCTGATGATCAAAGTTAAGGAAGAAAGTATAACCTCAATCTGAGTCTTTCTGTTCTGTTCTGTGAAATTCACAGTGATGCTTGGCCATTTCTAGTCACCAGCCTCAGTGATGTTATTACCACTATATGAGGGAAAAAACCCCAGAAGACCAGTCTTAGAAGCCAGAGCAGATAGGGCACCTATGTTAGCTGAAGTACACCACGAAAGCACAATTTAGGGTTGAGCTTGGGTGGTGACATAGCTCCATCTGGACACTAAAGGTGGCCATTGGTGTTGGATGAACCTGAATTTGGGATGACCAAAGGAGGTACACATTTACCATTCACAATTTGGGAGCTAAGAGCTTTCCTTGGATTTTCAAACAGATAAAACTTACTCTTTGCATCCCTATCCAAATTGTCGTAAATTAGGGCTATGACTGTCAAACAAACCATGTGTTTTATTTCAGGGAAATGTGCATTTTGATGGTAAACAAGTTAATTACTATGCGCTTTTTATGATTCTCCTATAGGGAGAAAATTTCTATTAAAACATGAAAATGTTCAGATAAAATAATATTTAGGAAAAATGTTCTTAGTAGTTATGATATCTAACTGAGCAGATTAATGGAACAAGTACCACCTCTTATTCACCCATTCTTGTCCCATAAGGTGAACTTCCCCTTTTGCCTTTGAAGTGCCTCTTAACATTTTCAGCCTCTTAAGGGGAACTGGCAAAAAAAAAAAAGAATCTTGTTATTTTTGGAACAATGGCTAGACTTGATTTGAAGCCACAAAAGTCTGAGTTGAATTCCCATCTCAGACACTTACTAGCTGTGTGACAGTGAGCCAGTTAAGTTTCCTCACAGGGTTATTGTGGAAATGGGTAAAAACACTTTGCAAAACTTAAAGTATTATATAAATGCTAGCTATTCTTATTCTTTTAAATTGCAACTAAGTATAGAGTAAGTAGAAAGAAGTCTTACAAAGAAGGAAGTCTTACAAAATATTAAAAAGTTAGGGAGAGAAAATTTTTCAAAGCATTCCTAAGTGAATTAGTGGAATCTACGTGTTAAGGGTAAATGAAATTTGGTATTGAGTCTAAAAATAAATCAGTAAATTCTTTATTCCCTTTCAAAGGTTTTAAGACCTTTTCAACAATTAGACTTCTATAGAAATGTTTGTGAGTGGCACTCTAAAAACATTTGCATGTGAATATTTAGAGGGGAACAAAGATGCTTGGGGCTAAGTTTCTCTTAGAATAAATTGTCAGGTCTAATTAAAATTTGTTGGTCAGGTAGGGATAATTTGGAGCTTAAGAATTCATTCAGCAAGTATATATTTAGTGACAACTATGTCCATATATGGGAGAAATGGTATTTGTTTTATATAAGCTAGAGTGGTTTCTCTTTAAATAGGCAAGGAGGCCATCCTCTGTATTTGGTTGATTCTAAGGATATAAAAAGCTGAGTCTATGTGGAACTGGCACTCCAAATCTGAGTTGTAGAACATCTTTCTGATCCATTTTGCTGTGCTGGAGGTTGTGGATGTGGAAGAAAGGTGTCTGTTTTTAATAAAGTGTGTCTTTTTTATTTTAAGTAAAATTATTTTAAAATTTATTTATTTTTAGTTTTCAACATTTACTTCCATAAGATTTTGAGTTCTAAATTTTCTCCCCTTCTCTTCCCTCCCCTTTCCCCAAGATGGCATGCAATCTGATATAGGCTCTACATACATATACATGTTAAACACATTTTCACATTAGCCATGTTGTAAAGAGAATCAGAAACAATGGAAGAAACCATGAGAAAGAAGAAGCCTCCCACTGCCCCCCCCAAAAAAGAGGGAAAGAGAGAGCAAATAATATGCTTCACTCAGCATTCAGACTCTGTAGCTCTTTTTCTGTATGTAGATAGCATTTTCTATCATGTGTCTTTTGGAGTTGTCTTAGATCTTTTCACTGCTGAGAAGAACTAAGGCTATCAAAGCTGGTCATTGCACAATGTTGCTGTTACTACGTATGATGTTCTCCTCAGGTTCTGCTCACTTCACTCAGCATCAGTTCGTGTAAGTCCTTCCAGATTTTTCTGAAGTCTGCCTGTTCATCATTTCTTTTTTTGATATATATTTATTTTTTGTAAGGGGGAAGGCAAGGCAATTAGGGTTGAGTGACTTGCCCAAGGTAATATAGCTAGTAAGTGTCAAGTGTCTGAGACTGGATTTGAACTCAGGTCCTCCTAACTTAAGGGCCAGTGCTCTATTTACTGCACCACCTAGCTGCCCCTGCCTGTACTCTTATAAATTTGGCTCAGTTCTCTATATATTTTAGAAATGAGATCTTTATCAGAGATAGTGGTTGTAAAAATTGTTTTCCACCTTTCTGCTTCCCTTCTAATTTTAGTTGCTTTGACTTTGTTAGCGTAAAAACTTTTCAATTTAATGTAAACAAAATTATCTATTTTGGATTTCATAAAGTTCTCTCTTTTGGTCATAAATTCTTCCATTTTCCATAGATCTGACAGATAAACTATTCCTTACTCTCCTGATTTGCTTATAGCATTAGCTTTATATTTAAATTATGTACCCATATTGACCTTATCTTGGTATGCAGCATAAGATGTTGGTCTATGCCTAGTTTCTGCCATACTATTTTCTAGTTTTTCCAGCAGTTTTTGTTAAATAGTGAACTCATCCCAGAAGCTGGAGTCTTTGGGTTTATCAAGCAGTAGATTACTATAGTCATTGACTATATCGTCTTCTGTACCTAACCTATTCCAATGATCCAACACTCTATTTCTTAGCCAATACCAAGTAGTTTTGACAATGGCTGATTTATAATACAATTATATATCTCTATCTATATCTAATTAAATTAGATATATGGTTTAAATAAATTATTTATATATTATATATAATTTAAATAAATTAAATTGAATTAAATATATACTACAATTTAATATCTGGTATAAGTAGGCCACCTTCCCTTGCATTTCTTTTCATTAGTTCCCTTGATATTCTGGACAGATGAATTTTGTTATTATTTTTTCTAGCTCTATAAAATAATTTTTTGTAATTTGATTGCTATGACACTGAATAAATAAACGAATTTAGGGAGAATTGTCTTTTTTATTATAGTAGCTCAGCCTATCCATGAGCAACTATTTTTCCAATTATTTAGATCTCACCTTATTTGTGTGAAAAGCATTTTGTAATTGTGTTCATATAGTTCCTGGGTTTTTCTTGTCAGGTAGACAGCCAAGTATTTCATATTGTCTATAGTAACTTTAAATGGAATTTCTCTTTTTATCTCTTGCTGTTGGGTTTTGTTAGTAATATTAGAAATGCTGATAATTTATATGGGTTTATTTTATATCTTGCAATCTAAAGTTGCTTATTATTTCAAGTTTTTTAGCTGATTCTCTAAGTATACCATTCTATCATCTGTAAAGAGATATCTGTAAAGATAACTTTCTCTCTTCTTTGCCTATTCTAATTCCTTCAATTTCTTCTTCTCTTATTGTTAAAGCTCCCATATCGAATAACAGTGATGATAATGGACATCCTTGTTTCACCCCTGATCTTTTTGGAAATGCTTCTAGCTTATCCCCATTACATATAATGCTTGCTAATGGTTTTCGATTGAAGCTACTTATCATTTTAAAGATGTCTCCATTTATTCCTATGCTCTCTAGGGTTTTGTTTTTTTTAAATAGGAGTGGGTGTTGTATTTTGTCAAAAAGCTTTTTTTGCATCTATTGAGATAATCATATGATTTCTGTTAGTTTTGTTGTTGATATGGTCAATTATTCTGATAGTTTTCTAATATTGAACTACCCCTGTATTCCTGGTATAAATGCAACTTTGTTATAGTGTATTATTCTCATGACAAGTTGCTGTAATCCTTTGCTAACATTTTATTTAAACTTTTTTCATCTATATTCATTAGGGAAACTGGTCTATAATTTTCTTTTTCTGTTTTTGCTCTTCCTGGTTTAGGTATCGGCACCATATTTATATTATAAAAAGAATTTGGTAGGACTCCTTCTTCACTTATTTTCTCAAATAATTTATATAGTATTGGAATTAATTGTTCTTTAAATATTTGATAGAATTCACTTGTAAATCCATGAGTCCCTGGAGGTTTTTTTTGAGAGAGTTCATTAGTGGTTTGTTTCATTTCTTTTTCTGAAATTATTTAAGAAATTCATTTCCTCTTCTGTTAATCTGGGCAATTTATATTTTTGTAAATTTTCATCCATTTCACTAAGATTGTCAAATTTATTGGCATACAGTTGGGCAAAGCAGCTCCTAATTATTGTTTTAATTTCCTTTTCATTGGTGGTGAATTCACCCTTTTCATTTTTGATACTGGTAATTTGATTTTCTTCTTTCTTTTTTAAAACCAAATTAACCAAAGGTTTATCTATTTTGTGTTTTTTCTCATAAAATCAGCTCCTAGTTTTATTAGTTCAATAGTTTTCTTAATTTCAGTTTTATTAATCTCTCCTTTGATTTTCAGAATTTCTAATTTGGTATTTAATTGGAGATTTTTAATTTGTTCTTTTTCTAACTTTTTTAGTTGCATGCCCAATTCACTGATCTCCTCTTTTGCTATTTTATTCATGTAAGCATTGAAAGATATTAAATTTATCCTAAGAACTGCTTTGGCTGCATCCCACAAGTTTTGGTATGTTGTCTCATTATTGTACATTCTCTTGGATGAAGTTATTGTTTCTACGATTTGTTGTTTGACCCACTCATTCTTTAGGATTAGATTATTTAGTTTCTAATTAATATTTAGTCTGTCTTGCGATGGTCCTTTATTACATGTAATTTTTATTGCATCATGGTCTGAAAAGGGTGCATTTAATATTTCTGCCTTTCTTTATTGGATTGTGAGGTTTTTATGCTCCAGCACATGGTCAGTTTTTATGTAGGTAACATGTATTACTCAGAAAAAGGTATTTTCCTTTTTATCCCCATTCAATTTTCTCTAGAGGTCTACCATATCTAACTTTTCTAAAATTCTATTCACCTCCTTAATTTCTTTCTTGCTTATAATAAAATTATTTAATTTTTCCAATTGAAAAATTTATTTAAACAGATCAAATAGAACAGGTGCCTTGTTGTCGCTAAACTTAGAAGGTCTTGGGCTTCTTTGTAATAAAGTGTGGCTTGTGCTGGCGACGCAAAACTCTGTGGGGCAGAGGGAACTTGATTTTGGAGTCATTAAACTGCTTGACTATGGGCCAGTGGCATTTGCTGGCAGGAATTTCTTCCACTTTCATAATCTGAATGGAGTGGGCTTGAGCATGGTGACAGGCTGCCATATCTAGGTAGCAGTAGCAATGGCACCAGCAGTGGTCAGGTCCCTGTACTCCCTGTACATGTTGTGGGTCCCACTCCTGGGATCATAGCACAGCCAGATTCCAAAGTTTTTCACTCTGAGAAGGACTTTTCAAAGACCTGTCTATAGTATACAATTTCTCCAGAAGACTTCTTCATCTTTTTCAGCTGGGAAATAAAGTACAGAATTGGGACTTTGCTACTACCTGATTAGGAGCAAAGATCTGCATGTGATAAAGAGTTGGCACCTGGCTCTTGGGAGTGGGCAGGCAGTGCCCAACTACCTTATACTCCTTCAGGGTACCTGAGGTTTTCATGGTGCTGCTGCCTCACTCCCCACCAACCTGCAAAAGAAAAGCTAAAAAAATTATTTTAAATTGAATTTCATATTCCATAAGTGTTTTGTTGGATAAAAATAATAGCTAACATATAACATTTACTATGTGCCGAGCATTGGACTAAAAGCTTTTCAAGTATTGTATTATTTGATCCTCATAACCGTAAGGATTATAACTGTTCAACCTGCAAGAAGAAACACTGAGACAGAACTCTGAGCCAATGGAACTTTATTAAAGAGTCCATGGTCCCTTTTAATTAAGTGGACTTTAGATCTTCTTCATGATCTAAGATACCCCCTTCTTCCAAGGCCATATTTGATACCTGAACATTCTAGAGTGGCTACACAAAATATAGAATCCCATTGGTTTATAGACCTTGCTTTGAGTGCCAAAAAATGATGCATCCACTAGAAATGGTATGTCAGCAGCAAGAGGGTCTTTGGTTGACTAAATGGTCCTGAGATGGTCACCTGCTTGTATTGGTCAAGAGAAGGTGGTCTAGAGGTACAAAAATACTTTGGAGGACTTTTCATGTAATTGAGTCACCTCCACCATGCTAGGGTTAGTCACCATAACAAGGAAAAATAAGGGTGGAGGGCCTCTAGTTAGCTTCCTATGATTAAGCAATATGTAAAAGTATGTATAAGGCTTAATATGTACAACTTATAATCACTACCCTATGGAATCATATCAAATGAATTAATATTGATTGGAATAAAGTAGGGATCCAAATGGACCATTTCTCATGCAACAACCCTGGGAGTTAGGTGCTATTACTATTCACATTTTGCAGGTAAAGAAACTGAGGTAATCAGAGGTCAAGTGACTTGCCTAAAAGGTCACATAGCTAATGAATGTCTGAGGTTGGATTTGAACTCAGATTTTTCTGACTCTAGACTAAGTACTCTGTTCTCTGTACCAGATGCCCCTTTGAGTACCAGTCCCAAGCTGGAATTGTTGGGATGGTCTTGAAATAGACTTGGACCTACAATATTTAGTGTTAATTAACAGATTTGGTTTGCAATGATTTGCTGGTTTTGAAGGCTCAAGTTGGGGAAGAATACAGGATTGTTAAAGGTCTTAAGAACATGTCATATCAGGATTGGTTGAAGGAACTGGAGAAAACTGACTTAGAAAATAGATCCAGGGGAGATAATTTAAAAATGATGGTGCTACCTGAAAGTCATGATCAAAAAAAGAGTCTAAACATCATCTTTTAAGAAATTATCAAGGAGGGGTGGCTAGGTGGCACAGTGAATAGAGTACTAGCTCTGAAGTCAGGAGGACCTGAGTTCAAATCTGACCTCAGATACTTAACACAAAACTAGCCATGTGACCTTGGGCAAGTCACTTAACCCCAACTGCCCAGGCTTCCCCCCTCCAAAAAGCAAAAAAAAAATTGTTAAGGAAAATTGCCCTGATATGCTAGAACCTGAAAATAAATAGAAATTAAAAGAACTGAAAATTCTTGATTATAGAAATTGAAAGAATCCACCAATTACTTCCTGAGATTCCAAGATGAAAACTGTCAGGAATATTATAGTCAAATTCCAGATTTCCCAGATCAAGGAGAAAATATTCCAAGTAGCTAGAAAGAAACAATGGAAATATTGTGGAGCCACAATCAGGATAACACAAGATTTAGCAACTTCTATATTAAAGGATTTGAAGGCTTGGAATATGATATTGCAGAAAGCAAAGGAGCTAGGATTACAAATAAGAATCAAAAAATGGATATTCAGAGAGATAGAGGACTTTTAAGTATTCTTGATGAAAAGACCAGAGCTGAATAGAAATTTTGACTTTCAAATTTAAGATTCAAGAGAAACATAAAAAGGTAAACAGAAAAGGGAAATAATAAGGGACATAAATTTAAACTGCTTACATTCCTACATGGGAAGATGATATTTGTAACTCAAAAGACCTTTCTCATTATTAGGGTAGGTAGAAAGAATCTATATAGACAGAGGGCACAGGTGTGAATTGAATATGAAGGGATGATATCTAAAAAATAAAATTAAAGGGTTAGAAGGGAATGTACTGGGATAAAAAGAAAGGGAGAAGTAGAATGGGGTAAATTATCTCACCTAGAAGAGGCAAGAAAAAGCTTTTACAGTGAAAGGAAAGAGGGGGGAGTTGAGGGGGAACAAGTGAACCTTACTCTCATCAGAATTGGCTCAAATAGAGAATAACATACACACTCATTTAGGTATAGAAATTTGTCTTACCCTACAGGAAAGTAGGAAGGAAAGGGAATAAGAGAATGGGTTTGTGTGATAGAATGGGTTGGGGGAGGGCATAGTCAGAAGCAAAACACTTTTAAGGACAGGATGAAAGGAGAGAGATAATAAATAATTGAGGGGGAATACGATGGAGGGAAATACAATTAACAATAATAATTGAAAAAATTTGAAGCAAGTATCTCTGATAAAGGCCACATTTCTCAAACATATAGAGAACTGAGTAAAATTCATAAAAATAATAGCATTCCAAATTGATAAATGACCAAAAGATATGATCAGTTTTTAAATGAAATAAGCAAAGATTTCTATAGCCTAAGGAAAAAGTGCTCTAATCACTATTGATTGGAGAAATGCAAATTAAACCATTTCTGAGGTACTACCTCATACCTACTAAATTGCCTAACAGGTCAGAAAAGGTAAATGACAAATGTTAGAGGGGTTGTGGGAAAAATGATACATTAATGCACTGTTGGTAGAGTTGTGAACTGATTCAACCATTCTGTAGAACTGAAATTATGCCCAAATTGAAGTAATGCCCAAAGGCCTATAAAACCCTTTGACCTAGCAATACTACTACTAGGTCTGTATCCCAAGAGATTTAAACTCTCCCCTCCCCCCCCACACACACAAAAGAAAAGGACCTATATGTACAAAAATATTTATAGCAGGTCTTTTCTGGGGGCAAAGAATTACAAACTGAGGGGATGTCTATTAATTAGGGAATGGCCAAACAACTTGTGGTATGTGATTATGATGTAATACTCTTGTACCATAAGAAATTATGAGTAAGATGCTCTCAGAAAAACCTGGGAAGAAGACTTGCATGGGCTGATGCAAAGTGAAATGTACTGTATACAAAGTAACAACAATACTGTAAGATGATCAACTGTGGAGGAATTACCTATTCTCAAGCAATACAATGATCCAAGACAACTCTGAAGGACCTGTAATGAAAAGTGCTACCATCCCCAGAGAGAGAACTGATATTGTCTGAATACAGATTGAAGCATACCTTTTTTTAACTTTATTTTTCTTGAGTGGCTTTTGTTTTTTGGTCTATGTTTTCTTTCACGACATGATTATTATGTATATATTTTACATGACCACACATACATAACCTATGTCAAATTGCTTGCCTTCTCAATGGGTGGGAAGTGAGGAGAGGGGAAGGGAGAGAATTTGGAACTCAAAGTTTTAAAGACAAATGTTAAAAATTGTTTTTACATGTATCTGGGGAAAAATGAAATAGTAAATAAAATTTTTAAATAGTATTTAAAAAGAGGCTTCTGCTAATTCTTCCAGTGTAGATACCAATAGCTGGATGGGAGTCCATAAAGAGAGTAGCTACTCAACAGCGCGAGCTTCTGGCCTGGAGAAGAAAACTCAGATCCCCACTTGGGCTATGGAATTTCTAACAACTTTCTCCATATTTTCATCCAGCTATAGACTTTTTACCATTCAAACCAGAAGAGAGACAAGACATTACCTCTTGCCTCTGTTCTGAAACTCCTGTTTTAGTATAATTTGAGCACTACAATTGATTGAGGGAACAAAGGACAGAAATGAGAGAAAGAGAACCTGAAAATTTAGCTCACAATGATTAGTATTGCAAACTTAATATTTAGCATATAGAGATGGGAGCCTGCTTTCATGGCTTTGGCATGGGAGACATTTTTTATTTATATTTTTCTAGAGCCAATGGTAACGAATTGAGAAAAAGAAAAAAGAATTTAATATTACAACTCTTGACTCTGCTGAGGTACTCTCCAAATTTTAAAGCTTCTTCTACTGGTGCAATAAGTTTCTTCAGGGCTTTTGTTTACTACTACATATATTGGAATGTCTAATGTCTACTAAGTTGAATAGCAAGGAAATACAAAGTACTAGAAAACCATTACACCTGCTTAAACAGAATTGGGGTTTAGGTTTTGGAGACTGGAGAAAGCCAAACTTCTTTGGTACCCAAAGATCTCTATGATCAGAACAAATATTGAGGATGAGGAGTGTCCAGAGGAGGCGGATTGTCCCTTCCTCTTGAATTCTTTCATATTCTATTCTGAAGAACAAGCAATTTGAGGTATGAGGGGGACAGAGAGATTGTTTTGGTCAAATTAAAAAGGGTAGTAAAAGAGGTAGAGTTGGGGATCAAACCCAGGTCCTGTGACTCCAAGTTCATTGATCTTTCCACTCTACTGTACTATCTCTATGTCCTCCTGAGTTTTCTCTAGGCTGAATATGCAGTTTCTTCATATAACATGGTCTAAAAGATTTTCATTTTGCTGATTGACTTCGTTTGGATACTCTCCAGCTCATCAATGTCCTTAAACTGTGATGCTCATAAATGAACTTGATATTTCAGATGAGAACGAAGTCAAGTGGGCTTATGACCTCCTTATTCTTAGAGGATATATCCAAGAACACTATAGTTTTTTGGTTGCTACACTTCTGACTCACAACCCACTAAAATTCTCAGATCTTTTTCAGAACAATGGCTATCTAACCATATCTCCTCCATCTTGCACCTATAAAGGTACTTTTTTCCTCCCTGTGTAAGACTTTACATTTATTCCAACTGAATTCAATTTTATTAGATTCAGCCTTGACAAGATCATTTCCATACTTAATACTGTCATATAGTGCCAGCTATCCCTTCATGCTTTTTGCCATCAGCAAATTGGATGAGCATGCTTTCTATACCTTTATCAAAGTCATTCATAAACATGTTGAACAAGACAGGCCAAGCATAGTCTAAATCGCCTTCAGTCATTGGCAAATGCTCTATAATCCTATCAAGTTGATTGAGGAGCTTCTTCAATTTGACACAGGACTAGCAATGGCTCATACTCTATTGTGTTATCAGGTGGTTTAGGAAAGCTTTCCAGTTTTACTAATATATGTCTTTATACCCTAATTCTGTAGGGGGACTTCTTGCCAGCTCCACTCAGCTCATCTTGCCTTTTTTGGTCACAGAGGACTCAGCATAGTTAAATATAAATTGAAGAATATAAGTGAAGCAGTATCTGAAATCCAACAAGACTTTGATTCTTTTTTTTTTGCAGGACTATTTATTTTAATAATTTATTTATTGTTAGTTTTTAAATATTCACTTCCATAAGATTTTGAGTTAAAAATTTTTTCCCTCTCCTTCTCCTCCCCCCACCTGAAGATGGCCTGCAGTCTGATATAGGCTCTACTTATACATTCATATTAAACATATTTTCACATTAGTCATGATGTAAAGAAGAATTAGAACTAATGGACAGATTTCTGAAATCTGAAAAA
>CM053597.1:155883604-155907157 GCA_028646575.1 Pseudocheirus occidentalis
AAGAAACAAAACAACAAAAGAAAAGGAGAACAAATAGTATTGCTTGCATCAGCACTCAGACTCCAGAGTTCTTTCTCTGGATGTGGGTAACATTTTCCATGTAAATCTTTTGTTCTCCTGCTTCTGCTCATTTCACAATATCAGTTCATTTAACTCTTTCCAGGTTTTTCTGAAGTCTGCCTGCTCATCTTGTCTTATAGCACAATAGTATTCGATTACATTCATATACCATGACTTGTTCAGCCATTCCCCAACTGATGGATATGCCCTGAGCTTTCAGATTCTTTAAGTCTATTAGCTTTGCTCTATCAAACTACTGAGAATGTCAGGTAAAACCTGACTCTAAGATAAAAGTTGAATTTTAACTGGTGTTCATGACCTTTTTCCCCAATATTTTTAATAGCTGTTTTAACAACATGTGTTTCTTTGACTATACTATGTATTTTATTTTATATATTTAATTATTCTGAGGAATCCATGGGCTTCACCAGACTCTCCTTCCCCAGAATGCCTATTTCTTTTGGGGTGGAACCAATGACCATATTTTACAAAATCATAACTTCCAAAGAGTGCAGATTCCAAGAGGAACTTGAATACATATGTTTGAGGAAGGAGAGAAATCCAGTCATAGGAGAAAGTCAGTGAAAATGCACAGTGTCCCTTTCGAGGAACAACAGTGGCTGGAAGAATAGGTGGGAGGTGGAACAGAAAGTAAGATTTAAAAAAGATTGGAAAAGTAGAAGGCCAGGTTATGAAGGGCTTTGAATGCCAATTAGAAGATAAAACAAAGGAGAGTCCATGACACAACAAAAAGGTCAAGAACCTCTAAGTTAAAGAAACTGGGAAGAAATCTTGCTCTCCAGTTTTCTCTGTGTGGCCTCAGGCAAGTCATTTGTTATGTTTGCACCTTTAATTTCCTCCTTCGTAAACCCAGAACTAGATGGTCTTTCAACTTCAAGACTACGATCATTTTCCATGCCTTAGGAGCTTTCATCTTGGAGACCTTCTCATGTAGTTTGGAGTTTTTTTTTTATATGTGTGAAGCTGAACTCTAGGAGTATCTGAATTTCTGGGAGCATGGGACAAAAAATTCAGTGGAAGTTTGCATTGCCTCCGTTCCCAGGCAAGTCTCAAAAGCACTTTCAATTCGACCAGTTTTACAATCCTCCTTCCTCTTGGAATAAGCTGAATCCAGTTCTCAGCTAACCAGCCCCTCCGGAGGAGCTGGGGAAGCTTTCCCCGTGGGTGGTTAAGACTCAGACTGGGGGAGGCGGTGAAAGGCGAACTGGAAGCGGTTATTAGTCAATAAATATTTGTTACGCGCCTACTATGTGCCAGGCACTGCGGTAAGCATGAGCTGGGATAAAAGACAGTCTCTACTCTCAAGGAGCACGCAATCTAATGCCGTGAGGGGAGAAACGACATGCGAACCAGTTATGTACCAACGAAGAACAGGCTGGATAAATTGCACATAATCTCAGAAGGCAGGTATTAGATTGCGTCACCTGACGGGCTCCATTCCTCCTCCTCGTCCAGACCCCGCGCCCCGGCTGGCGCCCCGACCCCTGGGATGGGAAGGGTTCACCTGCAAGGAGCTGCAGCTGCACAAAGAATCGAGAAGCTCAACCTCCGCCGGGCTCCGAGCCCGGAGAAAGTAGTCCCGACCACGCCAGCGCCAAGGTTGTTCCGAGGGTCGCTTCACAGCCTCTTCCCCAAGAGCGCGGAGCCCGAGAGGAAGCAAGAAAAAGAATCCCACTGGAATGCGACAATGGCTTGTCCTTCTTCCCCCCCACCCCCCAACTCCCACCCTCACCTCTCTAGCAGCAGTATTAGAAAAACCACAGCAACAGCAAAACAACAAAAATTTCTTCTCTTTTTTTTCCCACAAGGTGGGCTTTTCGCCTGGGTAGAAACCCAAAGAAATCTCTAGTGGTCCCAAACCTCGCCAGCTGATCCTTCCCGCCCCCTCGTTTGCATAGCTGAATAGGAATCGATGTCAACGGAGGGGAGGCTCCCAGGGAGCTTGGGAGAAGGGGAGGAGAGAAAGAGGCTGGGAAAGGGAGGAGGGGGAGGCTGACTAGGAACATTGAAAAAGGAGGAGAGAAGGGGAGGGAGGAGAGAAGTGGGGGGGGGGCAGGAGGTGGCTGCCTGGGAGCGTAGAAGAAGAGGGAGGAGGGAGAGGGAGGGAGGGGGCGGGGTGGGGGGAGCGAGAGAAAGGCCGCGGAGGGGGAGGGACGGGGAGCGCGAGGTAGCGCAGGGGAGCGCGGCCGGACCGGGCGCGGGGCTCGTTATGCCTGTGTATCCTTGCGCCGCCGCCGCCGCCGCCGCGCTGGGAGGAGGCGGAGGCTGAATGAGGAGCTGCGTGGAACCCGCGGAGGAGCCGCCGCCGCCGCCGCCGCTGCTGGGGGAGCGGACTGGAGAATGGAACGAGTCGCTGGTCGCCGCCGCCGCCACCGGGGCACCCCCGAGGGAAAAGTAGCGCTGTAGAGCGGACAGCGAAGGCGGCGCCCGGGGAGCGGACTGGGAGAGATTCAGACCGAGAGAGGGGGAGAGAGGGAGGGCTGGCGACCGATTCTTTCTTCTCTTTCTGTAAAGCTCGGGCAGCATGACTGTGCGGGGCGGCCGCGGCGGCCCCGGCTCCTCTCCGCCGCCTCCACCTCCTCGGGCTGCCTCGAGCCGGTGAGAGGAGAGAGAAAGCGAGCAGGAGGAGGAGGAGGAGGGGAAGATGGGGGCCGTCCTGAGGAGCCTCTTGGCCTGCAGCTTCTGCGTCCTCTTGAGAGGTGAGCAAACGGCGTAGGGTGACCAAAGACTGGGGCGGGGGGGGGGGGAACCGAGACTCCCAAGTTAATGAGATTTATCGTTTTTTGTTTGTGTGTCTCTTGTGTGTTGGGGGCTGGAGGGAGGGGGAGGGGCAGGGGAGGCGAGAAAAAGGGAAGAGGAGGCGAGAGGCCGGGCCTGGCTGCTGGAGAAGGAGGAGAGAGGGAGAGAAAGGGGCCCAGGAGAAGGGGCTGCTGCGTTTGGTGCAGAAGTGACACAGTGCAGGCTAACCCTTTGGGGGCATTCTCCACCTGGACTCCATGGGTCGGGGTCCGTCTTTTGGGGGAATCCCTGAAATCCCTGTCACCCCGTCCCTGCCCGGATCCTTTATTGCAATGTGTTCTGTGTTTGGGAGCATGTGTGCCCGTGTGTTGGGGTAGGGAAGTTGAACGGGGAATAATCATAGAGGAGAGATTTCTTTGTGCTCTTTTTTACTTTTGGAAAGTTTGAATACAAGGTGAGAGTGCTTCCCCCTCTCCTCACCTCTCTCCTGTTTATTAGGTGAGGTTCCAGAGTCCTACTATTTTTTGCAACCTTTGTTACGGTTGATGATTAACTCCTGTTTGGGATAGAGCAACCCTGGATGAGGACACACTTGGAAAGGAGTCGTGGTTTTCAGGCCCAGGAAGTTTTCTAATCTTTGGTTAGGAATCCTTTGGAAAGGTTTCCTATTTAGCCCTTGGCTAGTTCAGAGCATGCAAGTATACTAGTTGGCGTATTTGGGAAAGTCATCTTTCTGGAACAGGAACTTGAACTAACATTTCATAGGCTCATTTGTTGAGCACCCTGAGTGCTTGGTTTGTTGTCGGATATCAGGAACTGTCTTAGGTTCTTTGCCCTTAAAATAACTAATATTCCATGATTCTTTTGTATTTTTAGCAGTTCTGTGAAACCGACACATGCTTTGTGGTTTTTATTAGCCCCTTAGACCTCTTTTGCAAGATATTCGCTATCCTTTTAAAGAATTAGCAATGAAATAATGATATTTCTGATATCAGCTAGCTGATGAATTTGAGTACTGATATTTTGTTTTATATCTTTAGTGTTTATTACTATTCTTGTTTGCACATGACCCAGTTTTTTTTTCAGACTTTAGGCCTTCGATCCCATGCAGATTTATAGAAGTAATATGATCGCATAAAATTTAAACATAAGTAAAATAAGCTTACTCTGAACTTACAGAATTTTCATGGAACATAAAGATAGATAATGTGTCAAATTTAACTGGAAATTTCTACTTGTAAAAATTTATTTTGGGGGAATAATGAAAATACTCTATTAGATAGATAAACATCCTTTGTTTATCTTTGTACAATACTAGTATTTACCTTAATAATTGTGACTCAGACACATTTGCTTCTTCAAATGTAAGTTGTAGGAGGGCAGGGACCAATTAACAGGATGAGCATAGAATTTGGTGATGTATTGAGTACAAGGTGTTTACTTAGATTGATACTGCATTTTGTTGTTGCTGTTAATAATAATGACAGAAGAATTTTGTTGCACCCAAGGGAAGTAGTTTTCTTTTTTGACTTAAATCTCTATTCTGTTTTAACAGAAGTTCATAGTTCATCCGAAGTCCCATTTGTGATTTCGCTGGCTTTAGGGAACTTCTGGTTTGGAAACTCTGTCCACCTATGCTGATCTGCAACCTCTGTAATTTACAATTAGTGCCCTAGTTCCTGGGGCACTAAGTGACTTGCTCATGTTCAACAGCTGTTATAAGTCAATACTTTTGTGAAGGCCTTCCTAACTCCATGTTTTGTGTTCACTTTGGGCTTAGTTTCATCAGAGTAGCACAATACTGATTTTATTTTTTTAATATCAAAATTGTATTTTGATATATCTGTATCTCTATATTTACTTATTTATCTATCCATCCTTATTTTAGTGTTTATGCTCTCTTGCTCCAAGACTGCTGTCTTGATCCTTTCAGTCATAGTCGCTTATTTACAGCCTCTAACCTTGGACTCCAAATTTAAAAAAACATATGATCAATCTCTGTTTACCTTTTCATCTAAGGAACTATCATCCTGGTGACCCTGATTTCCAGCCAGGTTTTATTTCTAACCCTTTTTGAGGAGAGAGAACTGGCTAGAAAATGGAGTGGATCTTTGTTGTCCTTCCCTTAGCCAGGTTATGTGATAGTAAATCTTTCTATGTGACAACATTTTTGGTTATTTGTGTTAGTGCTTTCCTTCATGGGTGGAAAAATTAGAGGTGGAAGATGTTATTTTTTTTCTTACAGCTTCATTTTCCAAATGAGGAAACAGTCTTGGAGAGATTGTGACCCTTAAAGTTAGCTTTAGTAACTAACTAATAGCTAATAACTAAGGTCTTAAATACTGTATCATGGAATGCAGTAGTTGGAAAATTTCTTATAGTTCTATATTGGTGTATGTTTATTCTGTTTCATGAAGATTAAACATGGCCTGTATGCAGAAACATTTCTGATCTGAGTATTGAATGCTCTCTAATTTGGTTAATGCATTGATGGCAGCTAACCAAAATAAATTCTTTACTCATTGTGAATGACAGTCTGCTTAAATAAAAATGATTTATAAGTGGAAGGATAGTGATGGGATATGACTGAATTATTCATTTTAGCAGAAGAAACTGTTAGTTTGGTTCAGAAATGATAGAAGTGACCCTCTGGAACAGATTTTTTCCTTAAAATTAAGTATTAATTTGGATTGAGAATAAAATTACTGGCCAAGTTTTTCTTTCACATTAGTATCCAGATAAGAGGCTGTAAAACTTTAAGTTTTAGTACTTTGTTTTGTGTTGCAGTGGGGAAAGAGAAAAAATTTTTATTCATGCCTTTTTAAAAAAAAAATTAGTGTTGAATGTAGTTTTCTTTCAATTCTCTCTCCTCCTCTCCTTCTCCCCTTCCTCCCCTCATTGAGTACCCTTCTAACCAAGACAAATAATTAAGCAGAAATTAGAGGGTGGGATATGTTTAATTTGTTTTGGGGTTTTTTGGACAAGCTTGCTTATTAAAATTATTCTAGCATTTTGTTAACTTGAATATAACTACAGACTTCTGTTGGCCAGGTTTTCAAAGTTGGTTTTTTTCAACTTTTTAAACTTTTTCCCCATTAACAAGCATTTATTTTGTTTCCCAGCCCCCTCCCAGTAAACAACAACAATAACATAAAAACCTCACTCTTGTGACAAATAGGTATAGTCAATCAAAACGAATTCCCACTACCTTTCGTTAGTGTTTGTAACAATTTTTTTTTTTTGTAGGGACCTGATGTGTTTTATAAAGCAAGTTATAGATTGTGGGGTCCATGAGTAAATACAGTTAAAAACATCAGTTATTTTCATTACAGTAAACTTCCTTTACTTTTAGTGTATTGTATTAGTGTTGAAAGTTAGCTTTAAAAAGATTTTGGAATAAATCCCCGGAAAGCAAGACCAAGAGAGTAAAATGAGACTTTTAATTTAGAAACTAACTTAGAAAATCATTATATTAAAACATTGATCAGCAAATAAGTAGATGTGTGCATGACTATAGACGATATAAGTAGATATTTGAGTTTGAACAGTGATTTTATTTTATGAAATTTTTTTGAGGGAGTTGTATTATTTGTGTACATCACAGACTTGTATATGTAGAAAAGTGTTGAGCTGACAGAATTATTCTTGCCTGATGGTTAGACACACACATGTCTCTCTATTCTCCCCACCGCTCTGTCTCTCTCTGTCTCTCTCTTTCTGTCTCTCTCTTTCTGTCTCTCTGTGTCTCTCTGTGTCTCTCTGTCTCTCTCTCTCTCTCTGTCTCTCTCTCTCTCTCTCTCTCTTTTACTATGCTTGTATTTGTCTCTGTGATTTCATTAGAATAGGGAACTTCCAACCAGGACTGAGTTCTTTACTTTAGGTCTGCAATTATTTAGTATTTCGTAGTCTTAGTGAGTTGCCTGGGACATTGAGAGATTAAACTTGTATATATCAGAGGTGGAACTGGAGCACTATCCTGGAACACTATCTGCTTGTCTTACTTTGATTCGCATGTCCCTGTGTCTGTATATGTGAATGTCACTGTTTTTTAATCCTATGATATTTAACATAGTATAAATGATTTTGAAAGGCTATCAAATCAGTGGAAGGGATGGGAATAAGATATTTTCCTCCTTGCAAAATTAATACACCTTTAGAATCAGCCACTTCATAGATTGTTTTTAAAATACTTAAAAAGAGAAAAAAAACCTATTTTACTCTGTCCTTTCGTTTTTTTCTCAGCTTATTTTTTTAGAGAAGGGACTCTCTCAATCATCAATATCAGACCCCTCCCCCATATGCTTTCTTTCCCTAGTACTTAAGTGTTTTCATGCCAATAAATGACATAAGGAATCAAGAGTAAGAATAAAAAATAATAGCATCTTCATGTGTTATTTTTGTTGAAAAGTAATGGTGCTGGTTAATATGATTCTACTGTCTCAAATGCAGTATACTCTTTTTTTTTTTTTTGGATGACCATATTGCTCATGGTCATGAGTGGCCATAGGATCATAGATCTGTCAATCAGTCAATGGCTAGAAAAGACATATCGTCTTTTTATAGATGAGATAACTCTCCTCCCAGAGAGAGGAAATGATTTGCCCAGGGTGTCACAACTAGCAACTTAGTGCAGCTGGGATTTGAATTGTGTTCACAAGCTCAGTAGTATTTGTAACTAATCTTGAGAAGAGAATTGGATTGAGAGAAGAAATGTGACATGTTAACAGGGAATATGCGGTTTGGTTTTTTTTTTTTTTGTATTCTAGTGATGGTGTAGGTAGTGACTGATAATATATGAATAAGTTATGAATTTGTAAATATTATTGAACATTTTCTTAATATCACAAATTAAGTTTAGAAAACAAACTTATGTTAATGGATCTATCACCTTATTGATGTGGGTGTTCTTTTTAATTGTTGTAGAATTTTTGCAGCCTATTTATATGTTCTCATTTTTGTGCCATTCTTATCCATTAATTCCCATAAATCCTCTATAGAGGATCCACCCAGTGTTGTAGGGATTTTATGCTAGACTCTTGATGTTGGGTGGATACCAGGGGGAGCATTGAGGCTTTCCGCTTGGTCTTGCTACATGACCTTCTTCTCTGGGTATGTGTTTTATATTGCTGCTTCTGTGCATTTTTTCTCAAGTGACACTTTGTTACATATTCATATTACCTTTCCATTGCCTTTTGGTTTACCTGCCACTTTAATTCTTGGAAGATTGTAGAGTCCGTGACTAGCAGAATGTTAATGTTAAAAAGATGAGCCCTTGTTTCAGGGAAAATCTTAGGTTTAAAGGCACTGTACTATTTCCAAAGTGCTATTATAGCCTGTTCTTTTCTTCTTATTTAATTCTGGGGCCAGTTCATTACCCATCTACAATGACTGGCCAAGACATATATGTACTGGTAGAGTAACTTTGAGCTGTCTGACTAACTGGCTGTCTGGACTTAATATTTTCAGTACAGATGGGCAAAACTCCCATGATGGTAGGTATTATTTAGCAGATATTTACATCTTCCAGGGCTTGAGGTATTGTAATTCACAAACAGGAGTATTTGGAGAATCTTAACATCCAAAGACAGTGCTCCTTTGATTTGCATTTTGTGCTGGGCATCCTTCAGAACTGTGTCAAACACTTTCATCAAGTATGTCTCCCTGTTTTATTCTTAGTTGATATTAATAATAGAAGATTGAAAACCAAAGTTAATTTTGTTATCATTTAAGGAATCTTAAATTATAGTTTAATGCATACTGGGAAGAGAGCCTTTAATACTTTGCTGAATCAAATGCTTTTGTATAGTCAACAGATAATACAGTGACATCTTGTATTCTTTGCACCTTTTAATCACTTATGATTGTAAAGATGTGGTTTGCTCTAGAATATCATTTCTAAAACCTTTTCTAAAAGCCTATGTGTTCCATCCTTATACTTTTTGTCAGTCAGTTGATAAGCATTTGTTAAACAATTCCTATGTACCAAATATTGCTAATTGCTGGATAAAAGATGCTCTTGATGCACGTGTATATTATTCTCATAAAGATTTCATTTTCGTGTCTTTGGCATCTAGTTTAGTGCCTGGAACATAGAACATGCTTAATAAGTGCTCCATTAATTGATAGAAAAATAGGCATATAGGCCAGTAGTTATATTTTTTTATCAGTTGGCCTTTTTTTTTGGCAATAAAATGTGATTTTTTTTCTCAGCGTCGTCTTCCCCCTTTTTCAGCTTTTAGTTTTACATTTTTATTTATTTTAATTTAACCCCTACATAGCATACATAGAGCACCAAAAAAGGATTCTGTATTAAACTGTCAATCTCCCTTTCATACCACTTGTTTCTTAAAAGTATATAATAAATTCTGCATGTTCTTTTTTAAATGTGTTTCTTTCAAAATTCTTCAGCTTCTCTGCATGTTTCTGAACTGTTCTTGTCTGTGCATTTTAAAAGCTTTTTTTTACATTACTGTTGCTTTTCTCCCATTAAAAAAAAAACAACAACAACCCCAAAAACAAGAGGAGGAAAGAAAAAATATCCTTTTAACAAACATAGACAAAAAACGAATCCACATAATGACCATGTATGTTTCTATACCCTGTATCTTTCAGGAGGTAAGTAACTCCTCATAGGTTTTCTGGAGACATGGTTGGTCATTATGTTGATTACGGTTTTTCACAGTTTTTAAGTATTCAAAGCATTTTTCTTCTTGAAGAGTCATTGTCTTTGTGTAAACTGTTCTGGTTCTTTTCTATTTTTTATTCATTAGTTTGAGATTCTTCTAGATTTTTTGTCATTTTCTTATGACACGGTAAGAAAACATATACAGTTTGTTTAGCCATACCCCATTTGGCTCTGTCAGGAGGTGGGCCAGCATGCTTTGTTACTGGTCCTCCAGTATTGTAGTTGGTTGTTGCAGTGATCAGACTTCTTAATCTTTCACAATAATACGAATAATATATAACATTTATATGGTACTTTATGATTATTGCATTTTATCATCACAATAACCCTATTGGGTAGATGTTATTATTACTTCCTTTTTATTGATGGGTGAATGAGAATGAAAACTCAGAATCACACAGCTTCTTAATGTAAGAGAGGGTTAAATTCAGGTATTTTTGACTCTTTAAGTCATTTGCCTTTTTTATGTACTACACCATTTAGGTGCTTCATAGTTTGTCTTTAGAGTGCTATTATTATATAAAGTATTCTGGTTCTTCCTACAACTCTGCATCAGTTCATATAAACTTTTTCATATTTGCCTGAAATAGTCCCTTACGTAATTTCTTAAGGCATAATATTCTATTATATTATATGCCATAATTTGTTCAGCCATTCCCCAGTTATCGGTACCTTCCTAGTTTCTAATTCTTTACCACCACACGCACACACAAAAGAGTTGCTCTAAATATTTTGTATGCAAAGATCTTTTTCCTATTTCTCTAATCTTTGTACCCCCTTCCCCCAGTCCCTGCTCTGGAAGTTTGATTTGCTTTTGATTATTTCTTCCCCATTATCATCATCATTCTTAATGTCCCCCTGCCCATCCCCCAACCCTGGTTCTCCTGTTGTTTGATATATTTCTGTTTAATAAATTATATGGATACAACCCTTCTTTGTCCATTTTATTTAAGAATGGGGTTCATTTAATGCCGACTCTCCCTATTGCTTTCTCCATTTTTGTATACTTTTCTTTTAATATACTCCAATTATGAGAGAGAACATTTCCCACTCTCTTCTTTTTTTTTTTAACTCTTATTTTTACTATCCCTTCTCTTTCTCCTTAGAAACAATATACCTCTAGTTAGCCTTCATTTCTTATTTAATTTCCTCAGTATCCTTTGAAGGCATTAAGAGTTTCAAGAGACACTTGCTTCTTCTCTCCCATTAAAATGTTAGCATGACATCATCATAGAACCCCTTCCAGTTGCTGAAATGATTTTACCTTTCAGAGTTCCTTTTTACTCTTGTGTTTGCATTTCAAAGTTCCTACTCAGCTCTAGTCTTTTAATCAGAAATGCTTAAAAGTCTCCCATTCCATTAAAGGTCCACTTTCCCGGGTAAATTCTTAGTTGTATTCCATAATCTCTCATTTTTAATAGAAGAACTTGTATAATCTTGGCTATGGTTCCTTGGTGTTTTTAACTGCTTCTTTCTAGATGCTTGAAGATTTTTTTTTTTTAACTAGGAAGTCTGGATTTTGATTATGACATTCCTGTGAATTTTCCTTTTTAGGTTTCTTTTCAGAAGGTGATCATCATATTCTTTCTAGCTTCACTTTTACCTCTAGTTTCTAATAGATCTGAGCATTTTTCATTTGTGATTTCTTCAAATATGGTGTCAGGTTTAAAAAAAAAAGTTTTGGTTTTTAAGGAGGCTGGTGATTCTTAAATAATTTCTTCTTGACCTGTTTTCCAGGTCAGTTTTTTATATGTCTTAACATTTCCTTCTATTTTTTTCAATTGATTTTTGTTCTAACGTTTTATGTCTCATAGAATAATTGGTTTCTGTTTGATTTATTCTGCTTTTGAGTCAGTTACTTGGATAAATTGACCACTTTTTCTTCTAATTCTTTTCTTCAATTGTTTCTTGGGGCTTTTGTTACTTTTTAAATGTTTTGCCTCTTATAGATACTCACATAGTCTTTGTGGGAAATCTGTTTTCCTTTGAGTCAGTGCTTATAGTTCTTATGGAATTGCCATCTCCTTTTTTTGGGGGAGCACTCTAGATTTGCAGTATTGTTAGATATTGGTTAGTGTTGTCAACCCCTGGGTATAACACTGGGCACTTAGATTTCTTTGTTTGGCAGTTTCTAACTGCCCCTTTTACTGAGCAGAGACAATCATAAGGACATTTTTTTCAATCTTGTTTTTGTAACCTCTCAACACCTTCAACACTTCTTTCCTGAAGCTCTGCTTTTCCAGACTATATATCCTCTTGCTGTTTCCCATGGTTAAGCCCTCTAAGAATCCCCATCAAAGACTATGTGAATTGCATTTCTTTGACCCTGCATAAATGCCTCATTTTATTTACTGATTACTAGGTTGGTTGGAGTTTTTCCAGGTTGACAAATGTCTTTAATTATTACTCCACCTGTATTTAGTAAATTGGCTTTTTTTTTTTTTTTGACCAGGACCAGGCCCCCACACTCTTGCTGAACTTTGGATAGGGTGGTTGAACCTCCTTGCTTTTATTTTGGGTCCATTAGGTTCTTGTACTGACCTTCCTCTCTTGAAGTTAGGACCCCATTGGATCCTTGAGGTTCAGATGGAAGTTATCTTCAGGGCCTTCTGTCGAATCTAAGAATGGAGTGTTAGAGACCTCAGAACCCTTGGGCCTGGGATGTCCCCATCTGAGTATTGAAGCACTGAGTGGGTCATTGCCTGGTGCTGCTCACTGGGACTTCCACCCACCCTACTGCTTTCTCATCCCCTTGGTCTTTTTCAATTCAGCTTAACTTTCTTCCTAGCCATCTTTCATATTTTATCTTTTGTAGATGTGATTATGTCAGATCTTATGTTAAAAGTCTTCAGTTGTTTCCTCTTGCCTCCTGAGTAAACTAAAGGTTCCTTTGGGTCATAGAGTTTGACCTAGCTGGAAAGGACCTTAGATACCATCAAGTCTAGCCCCCTTATTTTATGGATGAAGAGAATGAGGCCCAGGGAGGCTTTAATTCTTGCTACTTGCTCAGGGGGAGCATCTGAGCCCTTGCTCTTCACCATATCTTGCTGCTTCTCTTCACAGTTTTTGTTTGGCTTTCTTTTGCAGTTTAGTGCTATATTCTTTCCAACCTTATTTTCATGCTTTCCAGCCTTTCAGTACCCTTTTCTTTAGAAACTTTTACCACTCAGCATCTTGGGAAGATAAATACCCTGTTCTTTCCTTCCTTGTGCCTGGAATCTCCTCCTCCCTGGTGGAATTCTTTTCCTAAATTGGAATTCTTTTCCATCTTCAAATCTCCAACATGTCTGCTCTAATCTTTCTTCTTGGTACTGATTTTTTCACCTTCAAATTTCTTTCAGTGCCTTCTTGCCTCTTTGGCACTTCACATGTATTGTTTTGTATCATCATTGTGTATGTGTATTTATGGACTATTCTTCAAGCTCCATGAGTTCAGGGAGTATGTAACAAAATCTGTCTTTACTAGTACTAGCATAGAGCTTTGTATATAGGAGGCTCTACTCATTTTGAATCTAATGTGGAATGAGAAGCTATCCCATTGGTAATGTTATTTCTAATCTTTACCAGCCAATAGCTTGATACTTAATTTAGAAGAATAGATTGATTCATTTTTAATTGGTTATGAGTAATAAGACATGGGAAACAACATTAGCAATTTGTTCTGCTATATTTAACAGTATTTTAGAATTGAATCATCAACAAATATTTTTGGCTACAATTTAGGTGTGGGGTACCATACTAAGTGCTACAGATACAAAGAGAGATAAGACATGTTCTGATTTTTAAGTGGCTTAGTAGGGAGAGAGGATATGTAAATTACAAAGATGAAGTGCCAAATGAATGGTAGATATAATAAGTATTAAAGAGTTCAGAGGATCACTGAGATCACTGAGGGCTGGGGCAATTTGAAAAGGCTTTCCAGGGAAGCTTTGAAGGAACGTTAAAGAAAGTATAGTACTTAAATAAACAAAGGCATTCTAGGAAGGGATACTTATGTGGAGCCAAGGGTTCTCATCACTTATTTTAATAGTTATTTTACAGTTTACAAAGACTTTGTGTAAGCAACCCTGTGGGTGAGTTGTACAGGGATTATGTTTATAATAAAATGATTTATACAATATTTAATTTATACAAGAAGAAATTTAGACTCAGGTAGTTTTGAGTGACTTGCCCTCAGTTACACAGCTAATACTTGGTAGAGCCCAGACTCGAGCCCATTTCTTTTGGTACCAGGGCCAGTCATCTTATTACACTGGATTATCTCCTTTGGGGGAGTATTGGGAGAAAAGTAAATGAAGACTTGATTGTGAGGCCATCAGGCTCTTTACATTGTATACCTGTTATTCCTGGCTCTGATCCTCAGTGGCTAAGCAGAACAATTCTTAATTCCTCTTCTGTATAACAGCTCTTGAAATATTTGAAGACATTACATGTTCTTTCTGAATCTAGTTTTTGGATGAACATCCTCAGTTCCTTCAGCTGACCCTCATATAGTATGATCTTGAGGTATTTCCTCATCTTAAAATATAGCCCCTGAAACTGAATACAATCCTCTAGATGTGTGGTTGTTTTGCCTCTCTTAATGAAGTTCAAATTTACATTACTTTATTTGGCTTCCACATCACACTGTAGCTATGTATGTGCCCTGGTAGATAGAGAAACGGTCTTGGATTTAGGAAGCTCTAGATTCAAGTCCCACCTCTGAAACACACTGGCTATGTAACTCTGGGCAAGCAATTTTCTAAGACTCTTGAGTTACAAAGAAATTGATAGTCTCCATTGTTTTAACAAGTTTCTTTATCTTGGAATTTCCTATATTAGTGTAACCACATTAGTACATTAGCGTTTCCTACATTACAAGTGTAGTTCCTGTCTCATAACTATATGAAGATATATGGAAAAAATAAACTAAGGATAATTTTGAAAACTTGGCCAGTAGGAGGGACTAATTTTACCAAAGATTGCAGGAGGCTATAAAGCCTGAAAAAGTTTCGTAGCTCCTTGTTTTGAACCTAACATGGAATGAGAACCTTTTCAAATACTAATATTTCTTAAGAAAAAACTTTTTCTTTTTTAGTTCTGAACTTAAATATTAACAACCATGAATGAACACTTCATTATTCAAAGAATATTAAGCCGTAAACTTTTATCATATACAGATTGGGTTTTTAAAATGTATATTAAATTTAACATCATAGTAACAAAATTGTCTTGCCCATCTCTTGTCTCCTTTAGAACTTCTTTCTGCCTTCATCTTAGTGTTTAATGTTCTATTCTTTTCTTTTTTGTATCACTAACACTGGTTACTAACTCCTCATGCAACTCTTCCACCACATTAAAGTTTTCTCTTGTAACAGATAAGTATAGTCTAGCAAAACAAAAAAGCACATTGAAAATGTATATCTCTTTCTGCATGTCTGATCCATCACCTGTCTTCTAAGAAGTGGGGACAATGAGAGTTAATCAGTAAGCATTTATTAAGAGCCTGCAGCGTGCCAGGCACTGTTATAAGTGCTGGGGTTACAGAGGAAGGATTCAAGAGGTTTGGAGTCAGGAAGACCTGAATTCAAGTTTGGCTTCAGATTCTTGCTCTTGTTTGACTTTGGGCGAGTCATTCATGACTTGTGTGTTTCAGTTTCCTCAGCTATAAAATGGGGATAATTAGAGAAGCTCCTTCCCAGGGTTATTGGGAGGATCAGATGAGATAATACCTGTAAAGCTCTTAGCATAGCGTTTGGCATATAGCAGGTGTTTGATTCTGGTTTTGCTCACTTCACTCATTATCAATTCATAAAAACATTCCTAGGTTCTCTGACACACTATACTTTTTGTAGTTTCTTACAGAGTAGTAATAATCAGTACATATCCTATATAATTTTTCAGTCATTTCCCAGTTGATAAACAACTACAGTCCCTCCAGCAATTGCCTTTTCCTTTTTTGTCATCTTTGCAGGCCTGATTGCTGTGAAGTTTAACTAGAGTTGTTTTAATTTAGATTTCTCTAATAATTAATGATTTAGTGCATTTTTCATATGGATATTGATAGTTTGAATTTCTTCCTGGAGAACTTCCTACTTACATCCTTTGACCATTTATTTATTGGAGAATGTTTTTGTTTTTATTTATAGCAATCCCATGTATATCTTGGATATCAGATTTTTATTGGAGAAATTTTGGGGTAGAGATTTTCCCCCCTGTTTCCTTGTTTTTACTGTTTTAATTTGCTTGTAGAAGCAAATATTTTACAAATATTAATTTTTAGTTTTCAACATTTAATTTTATAAGAATTTGAGTTCAAAATTTTCTCCTCCTCCCTCCTTCCTCTCCTTTCCAAGATGTCATGCAATATCATATAGGCTGTACATATACAATCATATTAAACATATTTCCACATTAGTAATGTTGAAAAGAAGAATCAGAACCAAAGGGAAAAACCCATTAAGAAACCAAACTTTTCAGTACCAAGCAATCATGTCCATTTAATTTTTTCTTTATCTTTTGTTTAAGTATTTTCTCTTATCCATAGTTGAAAGGTCTTTTATTTCTTCCTCAGGTTGGTTAGATATTTAATTTGAAGAATTAGATTTGGTCTGTGATTCACCTTTGTGAGTAATAAAATAAGGAGGGTAACATTAGCGATTAGCAAAAATAATTTTATTTGACCTTCTGATTATTAATATCAAGTGAAGCCTAAAACAAAGATATGTGCTGTGTGTTAATTATAAGTATTTACTTCTGTAATGGAATCTGTGTGGAGTTAAAATTGAAAAGGGATTTCCTGTAGAAGGTGAGGCACTCTAGATGACTGTGGGCCAGAATCTTTGAAGATTTTGTTAAGCTCCAGAGCATTCCAGATTATCTTAAATGAAATTCATAATTACTCAATAGAGTTTGTCATAACTAAAAGTAAAAACCACATTAGTGAAAAAAAGTCCATTTTTTAGTTCGTTAGATAACCAATAGAGCTGGTCTATCAGTATATCTTTGAGATGTACTAGAAATGGGGAGTTATCTGGGTTCCAGATTGTAGAGCAAGAGGAAAAAGGTCAAGATTGCTTTTAGTTATTTTGGTGCCTCCAGTTTTTTCCCTAAAACTTTGGATCATATCGCCATACTTAAGATGATGTCGTATGGTTCTGAGCCATGGAATGCTAGTCTGAAAGGAATTTAAATTGAAGGTCATCCAAAGGGCAATAAAGAGGTGCACAGTGGATGAGAGCAGGCTACAACATGCTACAAAGAATTATGTAGGAAAATAGTATAAAAGATGTTATCATAGAAATAAATGACCGTATAATTGAGAGTGAGGGAACTGATGGACAACCTTCTTGTTCCATTACCATCCATTCACTGTCATGAAAATGAGAGGAAGGCCCCCAATACATTGGACCAAGGTAGATTTATGGGAGAACAGGGACAGGCTTCACACAGGATGAACACACATGAACAGGTTTCTCTTTACATTGATTTGCATTGTTATAAGGAGTAGGGGAAAGAAGCTATGTACTACTAGTACTAGTTTGGGTTAATAGAAGATTTTAAATTTAATCTTAAAGGAGTTGGGTTTCCCTTTCAAAGATAGTGGTTTGTGGGTTGGCCTTGCCTCTTATTATTTAAATCTGTTTAGTAGTAGGGATGAGAATTTAAGGAAATTATTGCAACATAGTTTTAGTCTTATCTGTGGTGCAGATGCTCCCTAATTATGATCTCTACCCCAGCCTTTAGGTCCTTGCTAGCCACAACTTTCAGATAGCTAAATGTCAGTGACTACATATGTAAGGATTTAAAAAAACAAATAAAGAGTAACCCAAAAAACTATTTGATGTACATTACTTCAGTCTAGTAAAGCATTTAGCACCTTAATATTTCTCTGCAATATGTTTTTATTTCTTTTTACTGATTTTGTTTACTTTTAATAGACTCTGGGTAAAGGCTAATATAATAATGTACAGTGAAGTAGATAGAAATGACAAAAAAATGTGAATTTGTAGAAGAAATTTAACAGCAAAAGTGTGTCTCAAATGTGATCTCCCTCACATTTACCTTCCTGTCTCTTCCCTCTTCCACCAAACCCCTCACATACATTAGAAATGTCCAAAAATTAAATGTGCTGTTTTATACTGAGTTTTCTTTGACTTCAGGTATTTATGCAAATAACTAACCACTTTTTAGTGGTTTAGTTGCAGACAGGATAGAGGTTTCACTAGATAACGTCTAAGGTTTTATAGTTCTCCACAGTAAACTTTTATGTTGGCATTTCAGTTTTTATCAGTGGGTTCTTTATTAATATTAACCTGTTTTTGAATAATACATTAAAATATTTGAATTCTAGGTCTGGAAACCCCATTCATTCCAGTTAGTAATACTTTTTTTTTTTTTTTACTTGAACATTTTTTTTCTTTTATAGGGGCCCCCTTGTTGCTTTATGCAAATAGAAGGGATTTACGACTGGTGGATGCTACCAATGGCAAAGAGAATGCTACGATTGTGGTTGGAGGTTTGGAGGATGCAGCTGCAGTGGACTTCGTTTTTGACCATGGCTTGATATACTGGAGTGATGTAAGTGAAGAAGCCATTAAACGAACAGAATTTAACAAAACCGAGAGTGTACAGAATGTAGTCGTTTCTGGATTGTTATCCCCTGATGGACTGGCCTGTGATTGGTTGGGAGAAAAATTATACTGGACAGATTCTGAAACTAATCGGATTGAAGTTTCCAATTTAGATGGAACTTTAAGAAAAGTTTTATTTTGGCAAGAGTTGGATCAGCCGAGAGCTATCGCTTTAGATCCTGCAAATGGGTAAGTTTTTTTAAATTTACAAAATCATTTTATCCTTTAAAAAAAGATTTAATTTTAATAATTTAGGAGTCCTTTGATGAGTAGACTTGAACTAGCAACTTAAATTCATAGTAAAAGCTTACTAATAAGAGTGTTACCTTAGTATTGAATAATGGTATTAATGGTTACAGCTGTTTGTGTTTTGCTTGTTTTTTGTATATGTATATATTATATAAAGTGCTTCATGAGCCTTGATGTACTACAATGATGTTCAGTTGTGTCCTATTCTTTGTGATCCCATTTGGGGTTTTCTTGGCAGTGATACTGTATTGGTTTGCCATTTCCTTCTGCTCATTTTACAGATGAGGAAACTAAGGCAGACATGGTTAAATGACTTTCCTAGGGTCACACAGCTAGTACATTCCTGAAGCTGGATTTAAACTCAGGTTTTCCTAACTCCAGGCTCTATTCACTGTGCCACCTACCTGCCCCGATGTGCGATATAAATGTAACTTATTATAATTGATTAGTTTTTCTACCTTTGCTTTTTGGAGAAAGAAGTTGATGGAGAAAAGGAAAGAATTAATCATAGGGAATAATATTTGATTACTTGAAGGCAAAGAATGTTGAAATACTCTTTGTATCCGGCTTCTGTTCCAAAACACATTTCATTCTTTCTGAGTAAGGGGCCATTAATGGCTATTTGATTATGATAGAGTGAATACAGTAAAGCAGAGGAACAAAAGCCATTGTTTAAATAATTTTTTGGAGTTAGTTGCTAATATACTTAGAAATAAATTGCAGTTTTGGGGTTTATATCCTCTACGTCTGGGGTGTACTGTGCCATTAATAATTACTTGTTCATTGTTTTTTCTTTTGAGTTCTGGTTGTCACAAATGAAGGAATTGTATGTAGTTTTTGTAACATGCATCAAGAAATTTGGAAGATGTTTTATTACCTAAGATTTTGACTTAAGGTGCCTCAGCTAGGCCCTGAAATACTTCCTGGTAAACTTTTAAAAATTTAGTTGCCATTTAGTTGCCAGTCATGCTAAATCTTACAAGAATGGAAGGAGGGAAGTAAAGGTGGATCCAAAACTGTTTACTATTCCTGTGTTTGAATTTGTTGGTGAATATCTGAATTTTGACTAATTGTTCTCCTTATTGGTTTAAATGTACTGGAGAATTTTATGGTAGTCAAGGTTTACAAATATATAGACAGAAAAAAATAAAGTTAGAAATGTGAAGTTAGCTAAATTGCTTCATTTATATTATTGAGTTGAGCCAGTGAATCATCTCCAGAGAGACGCTTTCAGATGGATTGAAGCTATTTAGTGTATTTAAATAATAGTGAAGGAAAAATGGGATAAGTCATAGTCTATACAGTTTTTCTATTGCATTGGGAGTGTTTTTTGGGAAAAAGTTTAAGGAGATCGAGAACATTCAGAGAATAGTGCTATTTGGGTGATAATATTGAAGTTGAAAGAAATTTTGAAATTCAAACCATAAATTTGTTGTAAACAACAGTTTGGAACCACTGAAGGACTATGAAAAAGTGTCTTCAGTCAGTTAGTGAATTAATAATTACTTACAAAGGCATCTGTTTTGTGCCGGCAACTGTACTAGATGTGGGTTACAGTGACAAAATACAAACAGTGAAGGAGCTTATATTCTATCAATGAAGAAAACAGGAACATGTACAAGTGTATACAAAGTAAATGCAAAGTACAGCTAGGTCCCAAATGTGAATAATGAGTCCCCTGAAGTGGTAATGTGCATTTGAGTTTGTACGATTTGAAATTATAAATTAAGATTTGATAATTAGTTCCTGCCCAATGGAAAATATGCAGTGCAAATTTGAATGATATAACCACTTCAGGGAATTCAGTATTTTCATGATAAATTGGGACCTAGCTATAAATGCAATATTATTTTGAGAGTGTTGGCGTATAGGAGCTGGTGCTTGCATAGTAATGTGTAATGAACATAACATCAGTTTGATTGGAGAATAGATTGCAAGCTTGGGAATAGTATGACTGGAAAGATGGAATGGGGACAAATTGTGAAAAGCTTTAAATGCCAAATTGAGTAGTATCTAGCCCTAACTTTTTTTTTTTTTTGCTTTTTGGAGGGGGGGGGCAGTTGGGGTTAAGTGACTTGCCCAAGGTCACATGGCTTGTGTTAAGTGTCTGAGGCTGCTAACTTCTCTTCTAATGTCCCATCTTGCATCAACAACTGTCTTTTAGACATCTTGAACTGGACATAGGCATCTCAAACTCAGTATGTCCAAAACCGACCACTTTGTCTTTGACCCCAAACCTTTCCTTCTTAAATTCTAGCTTCTTAATGTCAAGGGTACAGTTTTCCCAGCCACCCAGGTTTACACTTCCCATATATCCAGTCTGTTGCCAAGTCCTCTTTTCACCTTGCCAGCATCTATCATATATTCTCCCTTCTCTATGTAGCTACTCTGATTGCAGACCCTCATCGTTTCACACCTGGACTACTACAGTAGACTTCTGGTTACATTTTTTTTCTCAAGTCTTTCTTAGTCCAGCCTATCTTCCACTCAGCTGCCAAAGTGATTTTCATAAATTGTTGGTCTGATCATGTCACTCCTTTCTACTCAGTAAACTCTAGTGGCTCCCTATTACTTCTAAGATCAAATACAAAATCTGTTTGGCTCTTAATGCTGTTTATAATCTGCTCCTTTCTCCATTTCTGGTCTTCTTACAGTTTACTCCCTTCCACACACTCTGAGATCCAGAGCTGGACTTCTTGTTTTTTCCTCAGTGTCTTTTCACAGCTGTGCCCCGTCCTGGAGTGCTCTGCCTTTTGGCTTCCTTTAAGACTGGAATCAAATTCCACCTTCTGCAAGAGACCTTTTTCTTCAAGCTAGAGTTTGTTTTTTGGCTGGGACAAGGAGCTAGGTCTCTCTCTTTTTAATTTTTAATTTAACCTTGGTGATCTAATTTGTGTGGTTAGAATTTGTTTAGTTTATGACTAATCCCTCCCTCAACTTACCCTTCCCTCTTTGTTGCCTCTTGTTTCTCTGGTTTCAAATTTATTCCTGTACCCAGCTCTGTTGTATTTATGTATTCTACCCCCTAACTTGTCCCTGATCAAAATTTTAGATGAAAGTGAGGTTCAAGTATTGTATGTTTCACCCATTACTTTTTCCCTGTTTGTGGACTCTAGTTGTTTGAGATAATTTTTTCTCCCCTCCCCCACTTCCGTTTCTCTCAGGTCCCCTGACTTATATAATTCCGTCTCTGACTCCTGATATTAGAGTTCTGAGGGTATATTTATATAATCTTCCTCATTTAGTCTTTTGTAATTGCTTGCTTCTATTTATATTTTTACATTTCTCTTGGCCCCTGTGTTTGTTAAGAAAGTTTTGGAAGTACTTCATTTCATTAAAAGCCTATTTCCTTCTCTCCCATTCTTCCTCACTCCCAAGATTATTCCTGGGTAAGTTATTCTTGGTTGTAAGCCTTTGTCTTTTGCCTTTTGGAATATCACATTTAAAGCTCTTTTCTCCTACATAGTGGTGACTGCTAAATGTTATGTGATCCTGACCTTTCTGGCTGTTTACATCTTTGACCCAGAAATTCTGGACTTTGTTTATGATGCTCCTGGATTTTTCATTTTGAATTTCTTTTAAGAATTGACTGGTAGATTTTTTTCTATTTTCATTTTGCCTTCTGGTTCTAATAGATCTTGATCACTTTCCTTGATAGATGGGTTTTGTGTGTGTGTGTGTGTGTGTGTGTGTGTGTGTGTGTGTGATGACTTTCAAATAGTCCAGGGATTCTTATATTACCTCTCCTTCCTCTCTTTTCAAGATCATTGTTTGATTGGTATAAGATACCTTATATCTTTTTCTTATTTTTAGTCTTTTAAACTTTGTTTTGCTATTTCTTGTTTCATTGAGGCATTAACTTGTGCTTGTTTGGTCCATTCTAATTTTTTTTTCTTCTCTTTTTTTTTTTGAGGGTAGGGCAATTGGGGCTAAGTGACACATGGGGTCACACAGTTAGTAACTGTTAAGTGTCTGAGGCCAGATTTGAACTCAGGTTCTCTTGACTCCAGGGCCGGTGCTCTATTCACTGTGCCACCAAGCTGCCCCCCATTCTAATTTTCAAGGAGTCTGTTGCTAGGTTAAGGTTTTGTACCTCTTATACGAAGATCTTATTTTGCCTTCTAAGTGTTTCTTCATTAGCTCTCAATTTCTTTTCCAGTTTTATCCTCTAACACTTTTATTTGTAAAAATAATTTTAAAACTCTTCAAAAAAAAAAATCTCTTGCTTCATTTCTTCCAGAATTTCTTGGTTATAATTTGTGATCAAATTGTATTTTTCTTTGAACTTCTACTTGTTAACGTTTTAGGGTTAGGGTTGTCTTCTTCAGGGTTTGTGTCTTGAGCATCATTTGAACAGTGAGAGGTTCTCCTCCACCGTCCCCTCTTCGCATTCTCCCCAGCCTTGTTTTTCAAACTGGTATTGAGGCCAGGGTCTTTATACTTCTGGAGGAGTGTCTGGGCTTTGCTTGGTTCTGTATTGAGGTCCCTTAGTTCCTGCTGCTTTTTTCTGGGTCTTCAGTGCTTTGTGATTCAGTGATTTTAGGAACTGTTCAGTCTGGGTATCTGTAAGCTTTCAGTGTGCCCAAAGTTGTCTGATCCAGAAAGAAGTCTGATTGCTTCCTTCTTGGTCTGAAAGTTGCAAATTTCTAATCCCAACTTGTTGAAGTTCTTCTTTAAAACAAAGAAAAGCAGGGCAGTATACTGAAAGAAGCACTGTACTTGGGGTCAAGACACATCTTGGTTTTAGTCTCTGTCACTTCAGTGTGAGTATGGCAAGTCATATTATACATTTAGGCCTCTGATTTTCTTCATCTGTAGAATGTGAAGATTGAATTTAAATTACCTTTAAGGTTCCTTTCAGTTCTTTTTTTTATGTGATAAATTTTATTTGTTTCTTGTTTACATCATTCATTTTTATGAGATTTTTGAATTACAAGTTTTCTCCCCGTCTTTCCCCTACCCCAACCCCAAAACAGCAATCCCACTGTAGAGCCCCCTCCCCTGGTCTGCTCTCTAACTTTCTGGTAGGGCAGGGAGGGTCTCCCTACCCCAGCCCCTGTATATCTTAATTCCTAGTTGCAGGTATTGCAGAGCTTTAAATTCCAGATTCTTTTGATTCCTCCCTTGTCACCCACCCACACTGGAAGGACAACCAATTCAATACAGGCTGTGTAGGTGTGATTATAC
>CM053597.1:155924122-155947939 GCA_028646575.1 Pseudocheirus occidentalis
GGTACCATCTCCCAGGAACACCCATGGGAGGTTATGCCTGATCTTTACTTCTACAGGGATCCAGAGGAGATTGAAAAGGAAGAGCAGGCCGCAGCTGAGAAGGCAGTAACAAAGGAGGAATTTCGGGGTGAATGGACTGCACCTGCCCCAGAATTCACTGCTTCTCAACCAGAGGTGGCTGATTGGTCTGAGGGAGTACAGGTCCCATCTGTGCCCATTCAGCAGTTCCCTACCAAAGATTGGAGTGCTCAGCCAGCTACTGAGGATTGGTCTGCTGCTCCTACTGCTCAGGCCGCTGAGTGGGTAGGAACTACCACAGAATGGTCTTAAAACCCACATGCTCTGATAGTGTTGGAAGAATGCTGATGGAAAATAAACATTGGTTTCTTACAAAAAAAAAAAAGAATTAGGACAAAGGAAAAATATACCATGAGAACAGAGCACACACAAATTATAGCCATATAAAAGGACTAAGTGACTGAGAGTGAATGGATAAGCAAAACTGATGGAGACTTAGAGGAAATGACTGACATTATTATGGATATCTTATGAGTTAAAATTAATCACTCAAATCTAAGTGTTGCAGGTTTATTTAGTTTTTACTGACATTAAGTTCTAAATTTATAACAATGATAAAAATAAACAACAAAATTCACTTTTATAAAAGGAAAGGAAATGATTTAACTGTCTTGGTTGTGAAAAAAGATGATTATGTAAGAATATAAAATACATGTGCTTCTTCTTGCTCAGTCTGCCATAGTAATATATAAGAATTTGTATATGTTTACTGACTTATGTAAAATATTTAATTTGAAGTATTTCATTGTAGGGAACAAAGAGTGTAATTTGATCATCTTTGATGGCCGAAAGACAACTAAACAACCAAATTGCTACTTGTTTTATTGCCCCAGTGAAGAAGCTTGTCCATTGAAACCAGCAAAGGGAGTTATGACCTATAGGATACTGAAAGGTAATATAACTTTTTAAAGAAATTAAATGTCATTCATAACTGTTATTACTTTACTATTTATCTTTTTATTTGATTTAAATCCCCAACTATATGAATTTAACTTTCATGTTGCTTAATTGTTTAAATAGGGAAGTGGTACATATTTATTATTCATTGTCCCATTTATCAGTAGGTAATATCCTTATGTTCTTTCAGTGTTTTCTAGTATGAATTACACTTTATAAGATACCATTAATACCACTTGTATTTTTTTAAACTTGCATTTGCATATTCTATTTTAGATCAAATTTTTAAACTTCAATCTTGCTATAACCTCCCTATAACTTTTTCTTTTAATGGAATAGCTCAGAACACTCACATTTATAAGCAATAATTCTCATTTGTCTTCTGACATAACCTTATTGTTCTTGATGTTTTCTGAATATATTGAAATCTATTTTAGTCTCCTATGTCTGTTTCAAATATTATAATTAGTTAACAAAATATATTATATTTATTTGGGGTTTTAGATGATTATTATAATTCCATGAAATTTAACCCTCTTTGACTTTGGGATTTTTGGCTTTCTCTTTTGCTACTTTTTTAATCATTAATTTGATATTTGCTTTTTCTTTATTTCCATATCTATTACTTTATCCTCCATGTCCATAGTTGATTTTTTTCGGTATTATTTCATCTAATCTTGTTCTTAAGTTTAATTTTTAAGCCTATTACTCTTTGTTTGACTTTCTTTATTCTGTTACTTTTCACTTTACTGAGTTCTTAGATGTCACTTTATAGTTTCCTTTATTGTTCCTTCATCTCTTGCAATATGTTTCTTTTATTGAATTAGATATTTTTTATTTATTCTATATGTTTGCGATTCAATTTACTGAATCATTCTTCTATCCCTCCACTGAAGGTTCAACATGTTTTTCTGAAGAAATTTTATCTCTAGGATCTCTTGTTTTATCGAATTTATTAGTTGTGTAACAGTTTTAAAATTTCCTATTGAATATTTCTCTTCAGAGATGAGAGTGGTAGAAGGGGTAGAAGAAGGGTAAAACACATTACTTAAATATGGAAAATATAGTATTGAAGAACACTATGCCGTGGGGTGGGGAGCAGAGAATCCTCTCATCATTAATGGAGGGTTGGGGGGGGGGAATTCCAATTTATACTTTACAGTAGGATGAGAAAATCAGAACAGGAAATCCATCTTCCCCTTTTTCTTCAGCTGGATAGGGAATCCTTTCAGTAGTAGGAAGGGAAAATAATTCTTTTCATTTTATGGAGTATCAAAAGGCTAGCAGTAGGAATTTTTCAAGCTGAAATAGAAATGGGGAGATAGCAGAGGAGAGTGAAGATGGGGATCTCAGTGGTAAGGGTGTAGGGTTAAATCTGGGAGGAATTAGGGTCAGTAAATTTAGGATTAGGATTAGGGGCATTATTTTAAGAGGTATTTATGTTAAGATTAGGGATAGGAATTAAGGCTAGTGTTAGAATTAGCTTTATTCTTTGGGGAATTACAGCTAGATTAGAATTAGATTTATTGGGAGACATAAGGAAAGGTGATAATGGAACTGAAGATTAAGAGGGCTAATTCCCTGATCAACATCCGTAGGCAACATTTACATGGCAACTCCTCTTATACTGGCTCTATATTTGTTGACCTAGAGTTATGGGAATGACCTTCCTAATACTACTGTCCCATAAGAAATAATGAGCAGGCAGATTTTGGAAGAACCCAGAATTACATGATCTCTGATGCTGAGTAAAGTGAGCAGAACCAGGAGAACATTGTATACAGTAATAGCAACATTGTGCAATGGCCAACTCTGATAGACTTAGTTCTTCTCAGCAATACAATGATCTAAGACAATTCCAAATGACTCATGATGGGAAATGCTATCCACATCTGGAGAAAAGAACTATGGAGTCTGAATGCAGATTGAAACGTACCATTTTCTCTTTTTATTTTTTCATTCTTGCGGTTTTCCCCTTTAATTCTGATTCTTCTTTCACAACATTTCTAATGTCGAAATAAGTTTAATATGATTATACATGTATAGCTCATATCAGATTGCAAGGAGGGAGAAAAAATCTGGAACTCAAAATCTTATAAAAGTGAATGGTGAAAACTAAAAATATAAATGATAAATCCTTATTGTGTGTGTGTGTGTGTGAGAGAGACAGAGAGACAGAGAGACAGAGACAGACAGAGAGAGAGACAGAGAGACAGAGAGAGAGAATGAATTATGTTTCCTAGCTCATGGTCCTTTCCCAAAAATGGGTGGAGAGATGGGAGGTAATGAATCATTCTGTTTGGTACATAAAGAGTAGTAACATACCTGAACTGTGCAGCAGTACAGTATAGATCCAAAAGAAAAAAACTATCATCAGGAATCTAAATGGCATAGTGTCTAGCGTGAGACTTGGGGTCAGGAAGACCTGAGTTCAAATCCAAATTCAGATACTTAATAGCTGTGGGAGCCTGGGCAAGTCACTTTAGCTCTCTTCCTCAGTTTCCCCAACTATAAAATGGGTGTAAAAAATAGCACACCCCCCTCAGATTGTTTTGACTACAAAATTATATAATATTTTAAAGCATTTATACACCTTAAAAGTACTATATAAATGCCAGTTATTATTATGATTCTTTTTTTTATAATCTTTTTTTAAAATTTTCTTTTTGGAGGGTAGTTGGGGTTAAGTGACTTGCCCAAGGTCACAGGCTAGTTTTTTGTGTTAAGTGTCTGAGGCCAGATTTGAACTCAGGTACTCCTGACTCCAGGGCCGGTGCTCTATTCACTGCACCACCTAGCCGCCCCTATTATTATGATTCTAATATTTCTCTTTCTCTGGGTAATTTTTACCTTTCCCCACAATTTTCTTCTCTTTCTTTTTCTTTGCTTCTATTCATCCTTCCCTTCTCTCCTTCTGTCTCTCTTCTCCCCTCTGTAGGATGGGGATGTACTTAGTTGTTGCTTCTATTCCCTTTATAGGATTTTGGCATAGCTGCTTCCTTTATCTTCTTACTATCCAACCATTTTGCAGGAATTTTTTTCTCAGGTTACTCTTTTTGTACTCCTTTAAAATATGTATTCAAGGGATTAAATTATGTAAAGATGTCCACAAAATCCAGACAAGTGGAGAACAAGAAAATCCTATTAGTTGAAATCAAGCGAATTAGGAAACCGTGGAAGAAAATTTTCTCACATAAGGTTTTTGAATGGTATTTCATTTTCACTTTCCAAGAATATGTATACATACACACATACCTATTCCTCGATTAGAAACTCTTTAATGAAAACATTTTTGGAACTCCTCTTTGAATAATAAGAGAATAATTAGAATCATTTCATAGCCTCCAAATACATTTGTATATAGTTGATATGTTTGATTTTTTTAAATCCAACATAGTCATACTTTAAGTTGTCTGACATCAAATTAAAATAAAACCCAGAGGTTTCTACTTATAGTGAATATTTACTGGATACTTTCTTAAATAGGACATTTTTATATCCTGCTAGTTTACCATCTCCAACCTAGCTCCTGCCTCTTTCCCCCTCTCCCCCCAAAACAAAAATTGGTTGGTTGGTTTTGTTTTGTTTGTTTTTCACATTGAAAGGAATTAAAGTCAGAATAAATGAAGTCAGGATTGTAGTAGATGGTTTTTGAGGTCCTTTCTAATCCTGTGATTTATCAGGGACTGTTTTTGCTTTCTCTTTACATCTCTAGCACTTACCAAAGTGCCTGGCACATATTAAGCACTTAACACACATTTGTTGATTGACTGATTGATTTGGTGAAGGCAACGTGCAACCAGCTGTTTGTATGTTTAGGCTATTTGCAAGTCAACTGTAAAAAGAATATTGGGAAATTGTGTCCCTGATTCAAGGAAAAGGGACCATGGAATATCACCATTAATGCCTTATTTAGGATTAAAGATTTAAATTTAAAAAGTAGAGATTAGTCTTCCCTTTGCAGTCCATCCACATCTGTCATACAAATATTTAATGGCTTTTTATAAACTTCTTCCCACTTCTCCCCACTGGAGGATAGGGATGTACTTAGTTGTTGCTGCTATTCCCTTTATAGGATTTTGGCATAGCTGCTTCCTTTATCTTCTTACTATCCAACCATCTTGCAGGAATTTTTTTCTTAGGTTACTCTTTTTATATTCCTTTAAAAATATGTATTCAGGAAATTAAATTATGTAAAGTAAAAATGTTGAGTCAGAACTAAAGTGCCATAAAAATTTAAAGACTCTCCAGCCATTTATCAATGGGTTTTAATTATGTATTGTGTCAATACTTCCTTCAGCTGACATTAGTGAAAGATTTCCCCACCCTTTCTTCTAGCACTTTGCCTACTCAGGTTAGCTCTATGGCACTGGAAGGCAGGGCTACACCACTTCCTCGTTCCCATGAAATCTCATTTTCCTTTATAATCTCTGAATGTCTCTGTTTTATAGATTGATAAATGGTTACCTTGTTAAGCCTTTTTAGCAAGAAAATTCTTAAGTACTTTTTAATTTTCTGTATACTTCCAGATTTTTCTCCTTTGCACAAAGATGATTTACCACATCCAGATGCAACCCCAAAAAGTTATTACTTGACTGGAAAATCTTCACAAAGAGTCATGGACCCTGCACAGCTGACAACTCAACTGAACCATACTAATATTTTGCCAAAAGCTACAGTTTCTCAGAAGCTTGAATTACAGGATAACTTGGGGAAAGCATTAAATAAGAGTAATGAATTAAGTTCACAACTTCCTGTCTACGAAAATAAAGGCCATCCTCAGAGCTCAGAGCTTTCCTCAAAACAAAAAGTAGCTAATATATTGTCTGAAAATGTAATTGTATTTCCATCTAAGGCAGCTGCTACATCTCAATCTATTGTCCCCACTGCTCCAGTACCTGGTATTTTGCAATCTACTATCCCTCCCCTGAAGCCTTCTACAATTTCCCAGCAATTAGTTGTCCCTTTAAAAGTTACCACTGAGCCTCAGTCTGTTTCTTCTTCTACTACTGCTACTACCCCACAGTCCCCCACTCCCATAATTTCTACAGCTTTTACAACCACTACAAACAAGCCTACCATAATGACAAAAACGGCTTCAACTACAGTGCCCAGTGAAGCTACAAGCATGAAAGTCACCTTAGAAACACTGCAGTTTAAAGAAACCACCAATTACCCAATTTCTAACAATGGTGATTTTAAGTACTCTTCTACATTTCCATCATCAAATATCGATTCCTTTGCTGTAAATAAAACTGTTTCCCATGAAAATGGGAGGCTTGGTTTAGACAACCCCCCACTCAATAATGTTCCAAGAAATAGATTTCATCTTCAGTTTGAAAAGTGGACACTAATAAGCACATTGTTCTGTGGATTGTTGTTTTTGGTAATAGGTCTCATATTACTGGGGAGAAAACTGTCAGAATCCCTTCAGAGAAAAAAGTATTCCAGACTAGATTACTTGATCAATGGAATCTATGTTGATATTTAAAGAGAAAGAAAGGTGCCTTTGATTCTTAGCTAAGCAATTAGAAAACCCATATTATTCCTTATGTGTTAGCTTCCACAAGATTACATTTTAGAGAAAAAAAAACAGAAACTGAACCAGATAACTCTAGAAATTTGACTAAAATACTGAGTATTTTAAAGTGCTACTAAAATATCACAGAACAATTAGCACATTAAAAAAAACTAGGTTGTAGGAGAAAAAATTCTGTGACTTTGGGATCCTAATAAAATATTTCTGATTCCAGATAAGATCAACTTTGTCATGAAGGTTCTTTGACTATAATTATATTTTTTGCATTAGCTTTTAAACAGTATATAAAAATTTGAACATTATACCATTTAGATTTGTTTCTAATCAGAAATTAAATAAATATGTTGACCATGAGAAGTATATCATCATGTTCAATTCTATATCTTTTAAAGTTATCCTTATCAGTCAAGTTATTAATTAGTTAAAATGTTTATCATGTTTTAATGAGAAATATGTCTAATTGTACACAATGATAGATTCTTAAAAGGTCAGGTTGCCGGCTAGTTCTGCTTTATTACTTGTCAAAAGAGCTTTTGGGGTCATTTAAATGTATGGTAGTCAGTGGGCTACATAAATTTCTTCTAGCTTACTTGAGTGTATTGTTTCATTAGAAAAAAAGATTTCCAGTTTTGTATATGGTCTAACATCATTTCCTTGGATGTTTATGAATTTTTAATGTAAACTTCATCAGTTGTCATAAAATGGTAGACTTAAATCTGGAAGTGATTTTATGTATCTGATCCAAATCCCTAAATTTATAGGTAAGAAAAAAGTGGGCCCAAGGAAGTTAATTAAATTGTCCAAAGTAATATAGCCAGCAAGTGGCAGAGTTGGAATGAAAAGAGAGATCTGACTCCAAATCCATTTCTCCTTCAACTATACCATGCTGCTTCTCAATTATAACTTTTGGGGAACTATGTGACAACAGCTAATTGTGTGATCTTAGAGTTGTGACTTCACTTCTCTGGGTCTCATTTGTAGGATGAGACAGTTGGACTCTACTAGACATTTCAAATATGAGATGGTAACCCTAAATTCATGTCATATAGCTCTTCACAGGAAATTTGATCAACAAATTTTTGTTTGGTAAAACAAAGATTTAGATACAAAGAATTAAATACTCTAGTGAAATAAACTTGAAGCAAATATGTAATTTGAATTTGAGACTGCCAGACTAGATAACTTCCACATTTCTTTCTAACTCTTCTTCTACAATAGGAATAAGGTTCAGGGCTTAAAAAACCCTGATTCTTTATTTGTTGGTATGTTTTGATTCTTATGAATACAATAGTGTATACTGCTGTTTATATAAAATGCTTTATCAGGACAAAGTTGTCATGTATTTTAATGAAGTGTCTTGCCCATTTTTAAAAATCTGTAAATACATATTTAAAATTTCAATCATGAACACTAGAGGACAGTAGTATAATAAGTACAGTTAAGAGCACAAGGAGGAAACCACTCAAATGAAACCTATTCCTTTTCTTCTCTATGTGGAGCTCACAGAGAAAGGAAAACTTGTTTACTTACAGCTAAGATCCAATTAGTGTGAATAAGGAATTCCACGAAGTAGTCACATTATTTGCATTCGTGCTGTATTTCGAACAAAACTTTCAAACTATTTTTCAGCTGAATGACTTGATACAGATATTCACTGGCTTTTTGTAAACATAAAAGCAATTTCATGAAATAAAAAGTTGAATAAGAACAAAAACATCATTGAATTTTAGTCTCTTCTGTGATTTGTTTGTGTATTTGAAGAGTGTAGTAAGTATAAATAAGTCCTGTTGTTGTCGTGAATGAAAAATCTCTTCACTGTTTCTCCAACATCCTGGCTAGGCTGATCAATTTGTTGCCATTGAAAGAAGGGACAACCCAGTAGCCCTTATGATTTTCTCTGCTTGGTATCACCACCATAGAGATGACAGTCCTTGCTACTCCTTAGGGTAGGACTTGTATGAATAGATTCCAGATGATTTGTGAACATTTGTGAAATGGACAGGGGGAAAATATTTCTTTATTCAATGTGATTGTTTTTATTTATAATTCTGTGTGGCTAGAATGCTGGATCTGGAATTGGGAAGATCTGAGTTCAAATCCTACCTCAAACATTTATTAGCTATGTGTCCTTGGGCAAATCACTCAACCTCTATTTTCCTCAGTGTCCCCAACTGTAAAATGAAGATGTACCTGCCTGCCAGGGTTATTGTGAGGATCAACTGAGGTAATATTTTTAAAGTACTTAGCATAGTGCCTGGAATATAATAAGTGCTTTAAAAATGCTAGATGTTATCATTATTAAAAATTATTTCGAGGAGTCTGAAAATTTCAACAGACTGCCTAAGGAGTTTATGATGCATTCACAAAATGCTGAGAACCCCTGCCTTGGAGACAGATGAAATAGGGAGTTGCTTTTTTCTTTAGATACAATGTGACTAGATTCCATTGGATTTAAATGGTAGGTAGTATCATGGAAACAATGAACATAAACCTGAACAGACTTTAATTGTGGAGGGTAGAAGAGTCTGATGTGCTGTGTCCATGGGGTCATGAAAGGGTCGGACACAACTGAATGACAAAAACAACAAGAGTTCAGAGGATCATAGCTATTACATAAATGGAGAAAACTTCTCTCCAGCTCATCTGTGTCAGAGAGCATTTCGCAACACACACACACACACACAAGCAGCATGGTGAAGTGGAGAGGATATTGGATTTGAAGTCAGAAGACCTTGGATTCAGATCCTTATTCTGCTACTTATTACCTGTGGAGATGATACTAAATTGTTCCATTTTCCCAAGTGCCCATTTCCTTATATGTAAAATGAGGGAGTTCTGGGACTTTCCTCTCCCCAACCTCCTCTCCAAAACAGGAACAGAAAAACCAGAATAAAAGATGAACAAAAAATCTTGATGAGAAAATCATATCACAGAAAACAAAATAGATTTCAGGGAACTGGATAAACAAGATAAATACATAAATAAAGTTATCTACATATTGTGTATTAAAGGAACAGATGAGAAAACACCAAAGAAAAATAGTGGAACAATGCCAACAAAAACTCTAGAAGCAAAACTGGATCTATCTCATGACAATTCAACATGGATGAAAAGTTTACTAAGAAAAACCAAGAAAAATCTGACATTAACAAAGATGAAATTTAAATATATGGAGCAATTTATTAAATTCTTACTATGTACTAGATACTATGTTAAGCACTGTGAATATAAATATAAACAAAAATATAGTCCCTTCCTTCAAGGAACTTACATTCTAATGAGGAAAGACAACATTAAAAGGGGACTGAAAAGCAGGGAGGAATAGTTCCTCTCCTAGAACAAGATCCATAAATGATCTGGAGAGTCATGGTTGAAGAGATCCTAGAGGAGGAGAGGTAACCACTATGAGAAATCTGTGAAGAAGGACCAAAAAAACAAAGCAGTGAAACTCAACAACTTCAAAACATCACTGGAGAATATTAGTACAACTATGAGTCACTGAGAGAGTTGTTATGATGGAGAACCAAAAAACCCTACAAAACCAGAAACAACAGAGAAAATAGCAAAACAAATTCAGTAATTAACACAACTGAAAGAATATATGATAATTCTATAAGCAAAAGTAACAGAATTAGATGATAAAACCTGACAAATAATGTATGAGTTATTTGTCTCTACCCCATCTCCACTTCTGGAAAAAGTAAAGAAAAAAAAAGGAATGTGAATACCACATTTCAGTAAATCCTTTAAGCATTATTGAAATCAAGGACCATAGTACAGATTGACAAAAGCTGTAGAACACCAATCCTACTTTCAATTTATCTAGACATGTCATCAGACTTTAAAATTAAAATGAAAGAAGAATGATTAAGTGAACAAGGAGGAAAAGAAACATCACCTATAAAAAAAATACACTGATCTGAATTGCATAGCATTTTAATCCAAAGTGAAAAAAAGCTGAAAGACTCAAGGGAAGCTGGATTTCTTTCCCAAACATCTTACTTAACAATAAAAAAAGAGCCTCTTTCTTTCAAAAAAAATTTTTTTTAATTTCAATAAAAATAAATTCCTAGGAGTTCTATGCAAGAAATGGAACCTAGCAAGGACCTTTGATATGCAAACCAACCATGAAACAAAACTTTAATAAGATGTTGCTATTCAGTTGCATCTGACTCTTAGCGACCCCATTTGGTGTTTTCTTGTCAAAGATACTGAAGAGGTTTGCCATTTCCTTTTCCAACTCATTTTACAGATGAGGAAACAGAGGCAATTCAGGTTAGGTGACTTGTTCAGGGTTACACAGCTAGTAAATATCTGAGGTCAAATTTGAATTCAGATCTTCCTGACTTTAGACCTGGCTCTTTACCCACTGCGCCACCTAGCTGCCCATTTTAATAAGATAAAACAGTGTAATAAAAAGTAATAATAAAAAAAGAAGTGTGTTAAGAATTGACTGAAAGTAAATGCTATACAAGTGATATGGCAGTAATCAGGTTGCTGTCCCTTGTCTCCTGATCTGGAGCAGGTCCCACAGACCATTTCTATGCCTAGGCCCCTCTGAGTGAGTGCCATATGTGAGTTATTTCCAGTGACACACACAAGCAGAGGCACCTGGTTGATCTCTTGGTCCCCATGACCAAAAGAGGCAAGTCTGGGCCAAAGAAGATTGGCTACAGAACCAGGTAGAATTGACCCCTAGAATAGAGCACCAGCCCTGGAATCAGGAGGAACTGAATTCAGATTTGACCTCAGGCACTTAACACTTACTAGCTGTGTGACCTTGGGCAAGTCACTTAACCCCAATTGCCCTGCCTTCCCACCTCCAAAAAGGCAAAAACAACAACAACACAAAAGTTTTTAAAGAGCTTTTCAAAAAATAACTCCAGGTGGGCTCAGAATGAGTCAGAGTGTGACCTCCCTTTATGGGGAAGGGGGGAGAGGGGAAGAATGTTACTCTCTTCCAGGACCAAACCTGGCCTGCTTGAGATAAAAGCTGGGAGTCTTTGTGGGAAAGATAACAAAAAGATAGAAAAATAAAAGCAATTGTATTGCTATATATAATGATATATTGCTACAAAAGTAGCAATATAATTTAAAAATTATGGGGAGAATCAGAAAAATGGAAAAGTTGGTACCAATGAATTCAATTCATGTTGCAACCAACAAAAAGAGTAAACAATAGTAACTGAAATTTTATTATAGTTTTTGTCAGGAGACATTCCATCTTCCACCTCTGGGCATTTTCAGTGGCTCCCCCCACGTCCATAATTCTGTCCCCCCTCATTTCTGAGTCTTGACTTGCTTCAAGTCCTAGATAAAAACCCACCTTCTACAGGAAGCGTTTCCAGATCCCTTTAATGTACACATTGTACACATCTCACATGTACGTAGTCATTTGCACATTCTCTCCTCTATTTAACTGAGAACAAGATGTTTTTTTGCCTCTTTGTATCCTCAGTTCTTAGCACAGTGCCTAGTACATAGTCTGTACTTAATAAATACTTGTTAACTGATAACTAGCTGACTTGATTGAAAGAGTTCTTTGGAAGGAATATGAAACGTTATTTTGATTAGCAACTAGAGGAAATAAACACGTTGGGGGGAGGGCAAAGGGTAAAGAGAAGAACAACTTGATTGTGAAATAGAGTGTGTCTGACAAGAGCTAATAAAAATGTATTTTCTTAACCAAAATATCTGTAAACTGAGAAGGAAAGGAGAGGGGAAAAAACTGCCTTTGTATGTTGACTGAAGCTAGATTCCACAGAGAGTAGCTGTAAGTGCCAAAACAATAGCAGCATAGCTGCCCCCAAATTGAGAAGAGCTGGCAATAAAATCCATAATTTTAGGTATCTATGCACAGCTGCAAAAATATAGGTTACAAGAAAGATAAACTTAAAATGCTAATGCCAAAAAAAATGCTAATGCCAAGAGGCAAATTTTGACCTCTTAAGTGTCACTGAGACTCGATGGGATGGGAACCATGAACAGAATATGGTTCTTGAAAGCAAGTGTATGAAGGAATACTGCACATTAAAAAGATCTACTTGGTAAGGAAACCCAGAAAGGTGTGGGGTGGGGTGAAGCATGGCAAAGACTTTTGAAAGAACAAAGGAGGTCTTTTTGATAATAACTCTTATAAACTACTTAAATAGCAGAGATAACTGAACCACACAGCTTGGAACCAAGCTACTAAGTCATGAAAAATCAATATTCATGTGGCATAAAACGGTATATACCTCCATGAAACTTCCAGCTTCTGGAGTAAGGAGCAATATAGACTTGTTCCAAGAGCAGGTCATGCCCTTTGGGGCACTTGGTGGAGGAAGAGAGTCAGATTTTGGGAGGAATGATCACACCCAAAATTCCAAAGATTGGGCTACTCCCTCACTTATACAGCCAGTAGATAATACAACCTGGTGAAAAAAAACTGAACTTGTTTAAATAAAATCTGAATTGGAGTTTCCAATTGTGTATTAGTTGCACAATGGAAACATGTCTTTGCCTTCCTGGAATGTTAAATTCACTGAAGGGAAAATGTTCCCTGAATGGTTGCCATTTTTAGCCAAGGAGACTCACTCAGTATAGTACTATAAGTTTGGAAAAGTGTTTCCATCCCTGTGGAGCTATGCAGTATGACAAGTTATGGTTCTGGCATTAGAAGACTTGGGTTTAAATCTTACTTCTGCTACCTAATACTTCTGCATGTGATCTTGGGTTAGTTATTTAACCTCTCTGGGCCTCAGCTGTCTCATCTGTAAAAGGAAGGAGTTGAACTGGGGCCCCTTCTCCCTCTTATGAATCCTTTGACTTTTTTTTCTGTTGAGTTAAATAAAACCTGCCATTTAGTCAGTGTTTCATTGGGGGGACCTGAAGGTACTGATGGGACCTGAAGGTAAATGGACTTCTCTACTTAAGCTTCCCAACACCTCAACTTTTTTTACCCTTGACCACACAATGGTTTTTCTCCTAATTCCACTGAAGAATCTACAAGTGAATCTCTTTCCCTGATGAAGAGAAAAAAAAAATGCACCTTCTAAATTCCACTTATTGCATCTCTCTGTCTCTCTGTCTCTGTCTTTCTGTCTTTCTCTCTCTCTCTCTCTCTCTCTCTCTCTCTCTCTCTCTCTCACACACACACACACACACACACACACACACACACACACACACGTAGTGACCACTACCCAATAAGAGAGAGCACAGTGGATATCAGCAGACCTGCCTGTTCTCTTTCAAGATCTCAGGGTAACTGTTTGCCAATCACTATGCAGCTCTGCCCCTACGTGAGAGGTTCCAGGTTCTCTTTCATGTCTTAAAGGTGGGTTTTTTTTCATCAATCAAATCATTGGACTAGCATATCCCTAACTTACTTAGCTACTGTCATTTCATCACTTTGAGATATGCCTTATTAAAATACCTCTATCACTGTTATTTAGGAAAAGCATTTAATTCAAAAGGTTACTTAACAGACATATTAGTATGTGCATTATAACTAAGATTTTCATTCAATGCCTGCTCCAATACCTCAAGCAAGACAAACTCCTCTTTCCCATTCAGGTTGACACCTACATCCCCCAAACTCAATCTTCATCATCCATGGTAAGGTCTGGGTCATGGGACAACAGTAACTGTTTGGAAATGTCTCATTTCCTTATAAAACTGAAGATGGAAATGTGGTTAATTCAAGGCTAGTCTAGAAAGGGACAGGGAAACTTTTTTTTTTTTTTTTTGCTTTTTGGAGGGCAGTTGGGGTTAAGTGACTTGCCCAAGGTCACACGGCTATTTTTTTTTTTTGCTGTTGTTGTTTGTGTTAAGTGTCTGAGGCCGAATTTGAACTCAGGTACTCCTGACTCCAGGGCCGGTGCTCTATTCACTGCGCCACCTAGCCGCCCCAGGACAGGGAAACTTGATGATATTTCTCATGGTTGTACCGTTATGGGCTATCAGGTCGTCAGAACTGAGGATCTCTGGATTTAGACATTGCCACTTCCAATTATCTGAAATTTGCTGGACTTAGCCTGTTAAAACCCCCAGCCCACTTAGGCTCTGCCCAAATAGAATATCCTGAATGTCATAAATCTGGTGTCCACAGAATGGGCACCAATGTAGTCTCCAAGAGTCTTCTCTTTCACATTTCCAACTTGATCTGTTCTTTGTCTAACATCACCTACACAGGCATACTTTTAGCCTAGTCAGGGCATTATCAATAAAGATATAAAACTGCAATACTACTAGTAACTCTGTTTCCAAAGATGATTAGGGGAAAAAGGAAAAGAAGTTGTATGTTCTAAAATATTTATAGTAGCAGTCTTTGTGGTAACAAAGAACTAGAAATTATACTGATGACCGTCAATTGGGGAATGGCTGAACAAGTTGTGGTATGGGATCATAATGGAAAACTACTATGTTATAAGAAATGATAAGTTCATTGATTTTTAGAAAACCATGGATATACTTACACAAAATAATGAAGAGTGAAACAAGTAGAACCAAGAAAATGTCATATTCAACAATAGCCATATTGTTTTGAAAACAACTTTAAGCAACTAAGACATTTTGACTATTATAAATAGCCAAATTTACAACAAAGGACCTAGGAAGGAAGACTCTGCATCCAGAGAAAGAACTGATAAATAGAAGTATATATAGAATGATTTTACACATACATACATACATATATATATATTCATACATATTTGTATCTAATGGTAGCCATCCCTAGGGCTAGGGTGGGGGAAAGGGAATAAAAAAAAGAAAAAAGTTACATGACAACTTTATATTAAAAAGGAATTGCAAGTTATGTATAATGGATTTGCAGTGTCATGTGCAATCATCTTTTTTATATCTACTATTCTTGTTAATTTCAAAAATTAAAAATAAAGTAAAATTAAAAATAAGTATAATAAAACTCATATATTTATTTTTTGAAAAAACAGCATGAGGATAATAGATTAAAAAATTGATCTTGGAGTCAGGAAGACCTGTCTTCTAGTCTTGCTTCTTGCTATGTAGTCCTGGGCAAGTCAACTAACCTCTGAGTGTCACAGATAACTCTCTAATGTTATGCGTTACAGAGAAGGTACAGATCTACATTGGTAGAGGGAATTTCCTTAGTAGGAATACCTTATACCCATTAAATCAAAGAATTGGTAAAATAGATAAATGAATGAATGAATAAAAATATATACATACACACACATGTGTATGTGTGTGCCCTTTACTAAAGTCCTGTGTATTCTTCATCTTGGTGCAAACATGACACTGTATTTTCAAAGATTATGCCAACAATTGCAAGCTCTGATTCCTACAAAGCAGAAGACTTCTAGAAAGAGCCTGGTGATGTATTTATTATGTGACTTTTATTTATTCTATGGTTTTTTAGGTCAGACTAGTAGACTAGATTCACCAAAGCATTTTTTAACCGCAACATTTCCCAAAGAAAATTAACTCAATTTCAGAGGGACTGTGATCTATATGCATAAGAGAGACACTCAGACCAATGAAGTTATAAACCACAGAAACGTTGCAACATATTTGAATACAGTGTTGGTATAGACAGCTAGGTGGTGTCACAGTGCACAGAAGTGCTGGACCTGGAGTAAAAAAAAAAAAACTCAGTTCTAATCCAGCCTCAGACGTGCTAGCTATGTGACCCTGGGCAATTCACTTTACCTGTCTGCCTCAGTTTACTAAACTGTTAAATAAGGATAATAATAGCACCTACCTCATAGAGTTGTTGTTTTATCAAATGAGATAAAGCACTTGGCACAATGTCTGGCAGACAGCAGATGCTTAATAAATGCTTATTCCCTTTCCTTTCCCCTATATAAGTAATAAGAAAAGAAAATATGGGGCGGCTAGGTGGTATAGTGGATAGAGCACTGGCTCTGAAGTCAGGAGGATCTAAGTTCAAATCTGGCCTCAGACACTTGACACTTACTAGCTGTATGACCTTGGGCAGCTAACTTAACCCCAATTGCCTTGCCTAATCCTCCCACCCCCCAAAAAAGAAAAGAAAAGAAAAGAAAGGAAAAGAAAAGATAACTTGAGAACAAGGGAAAAAATACAGAAAATGAAAACACTGAGACAATGTATCAGTTGATGACAGGATTACAGATTTAAAACTAGAAGGGACCTCAGAGATCTTCTAGTCCAATTGTTCCCCTCTCCTACACACATACACACACACACATACACAAACACACATATTTTATAGATAAGAAAATGAGACCCATGAAGGTTAAAGGACTTGTCCAAGGTAAAAAAAAAAAAGGAAATGGAGGCAGCTAGTTGGTGCAGTGAATTGGGCACCAGCCCTAGAGTCAGGAGGACCTGAGTTCAAATTTGGCTTCAGACATTTAACACTTACTAGCTATGTGACCTTGGGCAAGTCACTTAACCCCAATTGCTCTGCCTTTCCCCCCAAAAAAAGATAGGAAATAGAAGAATTCAGACTTAAATATTCCAATTCCAAATCCTGCCTTCTTTCCACATTGTAGCAACCACATCATCTACTCTTCTTTTTCCCTAATAGTGGAAAATGCCAGGTCAAGTCAAGTCGACAAACATTTATTAGAGGTCTACTATGGGCTAGGCACTCTGCATAGCCTGGGAATACAAATATAAGTGGAGAGATGGTTCCTGGCCTCAAGTAGCTTACATTCTAATAAAGGAGACCACACATGAAAGGAAGCTAAAAAGGTGGGGGAGAGGAAAGAAGGTACCAGAGCAACCTTGGGGGAGGAAGTCTGGAGTCAGAAGCAGAACCTTGAGAGAAGGCCAACAATTGCATCAAGTTCCGCAGATTGCTTTCTCTTTTTATAAATAATTCTAACTCCTCTCCCATCTACCAATTTAATTTTAATAAATCTTTCCCTCCCTGGTATCTTGATAAAATACTGAAACTTCCCCCTTTTCCATTTGATATTGCTCTTTCATCATAGCAATTTTTTTAAACTTAGATATGGGTATTATCATCTTTCCCACACAAATTGCAAACACCCCATTAAAACTCTGTTCATTATGTCTTTCCTCTTTCCCCATTAGTGTGATAATAACCTTTGAAATACCTCTTTCCAATTTGCCATGAGTTAACATAAGAACATTCACTCATATTTTAAAGTGTGCTACTTCATTCTAACTAGATATTAATCTACATCTTTTTTCTTTCTATTAAATGTAAGAACACATCACTATTCTTACCTTCTCATGAAAGTTTCCTCCTCAACTTAGATATTAGATATTAATCCTGTCAATTTATCTCAAAAGATCTGACTTTCCCCTGTACCTTGCAGGGCAGTCTTTTGGCACCACCCTTTCTTTCCCAGACCACATCTTCTTTATGCATCTGTATGCACTCTGGTCCATCCCTTCTCTGTCCCTCCACACTTTTTTTTTTTGCTTTTTTACTCTATAATACTAAATCTATGTTAACTGCTCTCTGTGATATTTAAATTCCCTCCCATGCTTAATTATACAGACCTCCTATATCTTATCTTCATTCTTGAAACTTCCAAAACATCCAGTCTCACTCCCTCAGTTTTTAACATCCCATTTCTCTTTCATGTGGGTAAAAAGTGCTTTACAAATATTGCCTCATTTGATCCTCAAAACAACCGTGGGAGGTAGATGTTAATATTATCCCCATTGTACAGATGAGGAAACTGAGACAGAGACAAAAATCACCTTTTTTTGGAGGGGGAAGGCAAGACAACCGGGACTAATGACTTGCCCAAGATCACACAGTTAGTTAAGTATCAAATGTCTGGGACCTGATTCGAACTCATGTCCTCCTAAAGTCAGGAGACTTTAGCCAGTGCTCTATTCACTGTGCCACCCAGCTGCCCCAGAAAATTACTTACTCAGACATCATTAATTCATCCCTTAGCATTTTGTAAGAGGTAGATAATAATGCTATCTATGAACTACAATTCAGAATAATGTGAATAGATACTTGTTCAGTTGAGTCTGACTCTTCATGAAGCCATGGGCCATACTGTCTATGAGGTTTTCTGGACAAAGGTATTAGAGTCATTTGTTGTTTCCTTCTCCAGTAGATTAAGGCAAGCAGAGATTAAGTGACTCACCCAGGGTCACACAGTTAGTAAGCGTCTGAGACTGGATTTGAATTCAGGTCTTTCTGATTCCAGATTCAACCCTTCTATCCACTACACCACCTAGTTGTGTCATGAAGAGGAAATGTCTAAGAGTACAAAATATGTGACCTTTCTTCCAGTCTCTTTTAACTCAGTCTCAACCCCAGTAACAATTGTATGGTCTGCTTAAGAAAAACAAACTCTAAGGGTTGGTAATATACACTTTAAAATGTTAAATTACATTTTTAATTGGAAAAGAAAATACCATCAAAATATTACTACATTGTAAAGTTAATGGGACCCATACGGTGTCTACTAAAACTTGCAAAACAGTCAAAACAATGCTTTAGTGCCTGCCAGTCTGAAATGTGATCTACTCCTTAATATTCCCTCAGGCAATGAAAAGAAATGCTTGAAAAATGGTAACGTTTCTAAAATGCAGCTGGCTCACTGGATGAACCACAGATCCCCAGCTCTGGGGACTTAATGATCTAATCCTAACTCCGGGCAAGTCACTTAACCTCTTAGTACTTTCTCAAATTTTCTTAGCTCTACGCGAAGTGGTTATGAGACATAACAGAAATGATTGTATACCTTCTGTGCCCTCCCTTCCCAACGGGTAACTTGGGGTACACAGGGGTGCAGTGTGGGAGACCTGGGGTTAGGGGCTTGAGGTTCAACTCTTCCGAGTTAAGAAGAAAGCTTGAGGTCGGGTGGTGCCAGGTATCCACTACAATGCCCACGTAGGTTAAAGAGTCCTCGGTGGGACGGGACTGCACGGGGACCCAGGTGTGCGTAATGTGGTGACCAGCTCTAGGAACCCTTTTCTGTCACCCCACAGACGAGGGCCGACGAAGGATGAGTTTAGAGGCTGGAAATTCAGTTTAAAAGTCCGTCTGTCTCAACAGCTGCAACACCAGTTTCCCGGCTCTCTCCCTGCATGAGGCTTATTTTCTCCTTAGTAATTTGCTAGGACAATGATTGATTGTGATTTGAATGCAGTCTTTGTTTCCTTAAAAGAAAGGCTGAAACTGACTCTTAACTCCCTGGCTCAGTTCTTGCCAAGGGCAGACAAAGGTTTCTGTTTCTTAAAGTGCAAAGAGAAGTCCTTAGCCCAAATCTTACTTGGCTGGCATCATTAATCATACCAGACAAGGATTTAGTGGTGGGTCGATTTTTCCATTTGTATTAAAGGGGAATGGATCTGTAAGTAACAATAATAATGCTAAGTAATTGAACAAATTATTTGTAAGGAAACAGGGAAATAGTTGTGTAAGCTGACTGTGATGAAGAATAGAATTGGCTCCTTCCCCTGAGCTCTGTCCCCCTCCCAGGAGGGGAGAATAGGAATTGGATAGTTTTGACAGTTAATGGAGGCCTGCTTTCCTGCCAGGAATGGAGGAGGGGAAAATGAAGTTGTCAGGGGCTCAGTGCATGTGTCATTCTCACCAGCCCACATGCTGAGTTCTTTGCAGGCTGTTTGGCTCCCCAGTTAGCTCCAACTGCCACCAACCTTCAACAGCAATTCGTAAGAATCCCAAGAAGAGGGCCTCGAAAGGTGCTTTGCAACTGGAAAATTGTTCAGTCCCCTTTCAGCCTCCCCTCTTCTAACGGCTTGGGTCTGCAAGATGGAAGAATTCCTTCTGTCCCAGAAATCTCTTCTATAACAAATTCTATGTCACCAAACTATTGAATATATTCAAAAGTACTTAAAAATAGATTCTATTTTTATCATATTGATTTTATAGTTTTGTTTTGTTTTTTCCATTCAGGGGACATTGTGGCCTTTGTGTCAGTGAAATGTGCCAAGGGTCAGGCTGTACCAGGAAGGAAGCAATAAAACATCTACCTACTAGTCTACGAGGTAATTCAAACTTTCTTTGTGTATGTGGCTCCTATTAGAGTCACAGATGAAGACAGGCATGGTAGAGGACTATCTGGGAAGGGAGACAGTGAAGGCAGCCTTTCCTGGGGCTCCTTAGGGAGTCCTGAGACTAGTTTGCTCTCTATTATCTGGTCTAGGCCTGTGAGGATGAGAGCAGAGGACAGAGCTAACTAACAGCTGTTGATTGTACATGGAAGAAGAGATTGGATTATGATCAGCACCTAAATTGAGCCACTAGAAATCAGAAGCAAAAGCCAAGGATTATGGCAAAGGGAAGGTTCTGGTTCCAGCCAGGACCCCCATTCTGAACAGTAGCAGGGCAGCCAAAGTATTATGCAGATAGGAGCAGAGGATGGGGGCAGGACCAGGCTGGGTCTGCAAAATACATTCAAGAGTGTGGGACGGATTAAAGTATGGCCCAGGCATAAAATTCCAGTACAGGAAAGAAGCCTAGAAATTTGAACAAACAGATTAAAGCTCTGAATACACATATACTTACAAGGCAAGTATTAATTGACAAATTTGAAGCAAAGATTTAACAAAACAAAAGAAATATAAAAAGCCTTCAAGGTTAAGCAGTAATATTCTACAAAGCCCAGTGTACAGTAAAATATTCAAAACTCAAGTGAACTTGAGAGATTAATTAACTCAGGACTCCACAAAGAGAACCTCAGACAAAAAGAATGGCTTGGCTATTAGGGCTCCAAGACTGGATGGGAGAACTGAAGCAAGAGATAAAAAAATTAATTGAGAGCTCTTGAGTAAATTATTGGAAAGAAAACAAATAATTTAAAACAGAAGGTGGACTGCATATAACTTCACATTTTTTATATGTTAATTGGTGTTTGGAACTTTTTTTATTCTTTATCATTAGGGATATCATTATGGGAAGGGCTCGGGGAAGAATACTGTAGGAAATGATGTAAAAATAAAAACTATCAGTAATGTTTTATCTAAAAAATGAATATAATAAAATAAGAAAAAGCAAATAAGTCGGAAAGCCTTACTCAAGTGGAGGACTCCCTGAAAAAAAGAATGAAACAAATAGAATCCGATGATTCTGTGAGAGAATAAGAAACATTATAATGTCAAAAGACTGAAAAAATTAGAACATTTGAGTTATCCTCAATCAAAAACAACTGACCTTAAAAACAAGTTGAGGAGAGATCATTTATACATAAGACTACCCAAAAACCATGATCAAAGTATCCAGAAACCATAGTTAAAATCACAAATGGCTATGACACAACTATAAGGAAATGGAAATCTCAAAATATAATATTCCAAAAGTTATATATAAAACATTTAAAAGAGCAACTTATCTCACAACACTGAGTATAATCCCATAGGAGAAAAAAAATTAGTCTTTAATAAAATTTGGGAGGATGAGGCCAAGGAAATAAGCATTTATGGAGTGTTTCTATGGACACTATGCTCAGTGTTTTACAAATATCTCATTTGATCCTCACAGCAACCTTGCTTACAATTGGAGAAACTGAGGCAATGGGGTGAACTGACTTGTCCAGGGTCTCAAGTCTCAGATATGGGATTTGATTTCAGGTCTTCCTCACTACAGACCCAGCACACTATGCACTGTGCTACCCAGCTACCCAGAGAACTTTTCAACATTCCTAATGAAAAGACCAAAGCTACATAGAATCTTTGTAATGAAAATATAGGGGACAAGAGAAATCTAAAACAGTAAATACATTTGAGCAATTATAAAGGGGTAAATAATGATAACAGAGGGGCGGCTAGGTGCTGCAGAGAATAGAGCAATGGCCCTGGAGTCAGGAGGACCTGAGTTCAAATCAAAAACTAGTTAATCTAGTTTTTAACACAACAACTAGCCATGTGACCTTGGGCAAGTCACAACCCCAATTGCCCTACCTTCTCCCCTCCAAAAAGCAACAAAAAAAAAAAATAGAGGAATCTTTTGGCCAGGATAACTGCCAGAATGGGAAATAGTCTATCCAGCTTTACATTTCACTTCAGAAAAATCCTGAATTTTATACCAGATAAAATATAAAAGGAAGAAAATCAGAAACTAAAGTAAGTAATTTCTTCTACTCCAGAACTACACAGAAAGACAGCCCGTAGAAAATGGGGAAAGAAATATACAGGCAAGACCAGAGTCAGGGCAGGGTAGCTTCTCAAAGAGTCCAGAAATAAGGACCACATTTAGCCTGTAAAAGTTCATGTCCATAGACAGCAAGAGCAGAAGGATCTCCTGAGAAAGCCCTGGGATGGTCATAAAGACACAGAGTGGGGACCTGGGAATCTCCAATGAGAAGCAACAAGTAGCACAATGCTTAATCTGGGACATTCTAGGCCTAAATGCTCCGAGGTCCCTAACACTCTGTTCTGAGATGCCTTAAAGTTCCTGAAAATTCAGAACTCTGAACTCAAAGATTTGAGCTGGGTTTGGGAGAGTGTAATGTAGGAACACAGAATAAATAGGGAAAGACCAAGCAGGAATGATTAACTTACCACAAAGTGCATCAAGGAGCAGAGCCTGACTATTATACAAACTCCAAATTCAGAAATTAAAGTTGTAGAGATGAGCAAATCAAAGAAAATGCCAACTGGAATCAAAGGTTATGGCAAATCTAACTCCATAACAACAACTTCACGCAGAAATTCAAAGGAAAAATTGGATTTTCTACAAAAACTAAGTGGAATGTCTAGAAGAAATGAAATGAAAGTTTAAAAATTAAATACAGGGGCAGCTAGGTGGCGCAGTGAATAGAGCACTGACCCTGGAGTCAGGAGGACGTGAGTTCAAATCCGGCCTCAGACACTTGACACAAAAACTAGCTGTGTGACTTTGGGCAAGTCACTTAACCCCTACTGCCCCCCCCAAAATAAAAAAATAAAATAAAATATCCACCTTTAAAAAAATTAAATACAAAGTCTTGATGGAAAAGAATAGATCTAGAATAGAACAAATACAAATTATTAACTAAATAAGAATGAAACATTATAACAAAATCAAAGTATTGAAAAAAAGAAGAAAATATGAACTATCTGACACAAAAATAACTTCTGGAAAGATCAAGGAGAGTTCATGTTAGAATCATTGGATTTCCTGGAAAAATCATGATTTTTTAATAAGTAGGAACTACATAATTTTATTAAAATATTATTTTTCAATTATCAAGCATTCATTTTTCTCCCTGTCATCTCCTCTATTCACTGAAGAAATAAAAGAAATGCTTCAAGAATCCAGAAAAAAACTGCTAGCCCTGGAGTCAGGAGAACCTGAGCTCAAATCTGGACTCAGACACTTGACTAACTTACTAGCTATATGAGCTTGGGCACAT
>CM053597.1:155948439-155985037 GCA_028646575.1 Pseudocheirus occidentalis
CCCAGGACCACCATTCAAGACCACGATCTAGATCCAGGCCACTCAACGCAAGAGCCCTTGGCCCTGATGGATCGTGTCAGCCCCCCTGATATCTGCAGGCCGAGGGCTCTGAAGCAGCCCAGTGGGGGCCGCTGCGGCTCTCAGCCGTTCCTGCTGCTACAGCCACCTCCCACTGCTTCCTTGCCCTGGGAGCAGTTTCGCCGGACCCATTCTTCTCCTCCCCAGTTAGCAAAATCCACCAACCTTTCTCTTAGCCTTTTTTGCTTCTGGCCTGATAGGTGTGGTAATTGTGCTTCCAGTGCAGCTGATCTGCTCTCCTATAGACACAGTTCCCCGCCCAGACTGCTGCGAAGAGCTCCGCCTGCTGCGCTGCCTGTAGCAACAGACGTGCTTTCTGTCTTTTGAAGAGTTTTGGAGCTTGAAAATCTGTTTAGCGTCCCATTTTATGAGTTTTTTAGTGTGTTCGTGTGGGAGCTGTGGTGTTTTGCTGCTTCTATGCCGCCATCTTCGGCCTTTATTATTATTAACCTACTTTTGAAAACCTGGTAGAGGGTAGAGTTAAGATGGTGGAGTAAAAGGTCACAATCGCCAAACCTCCCCAAAACCATCAAACAGAATTTTCAGTGAGAAAGCTGAGAAAAAGTCACAATGAGCCATTTTTCTAGTCCAGGACAGCTTAGGAAGACAAGAAGAGAACTCTCTGGACACTAGGTAGGGACTGACTGGAAGCAGCACCAACTGTGGGCAATAGCAGTTCCCAGGGATGTTAAAGAAATGAATACCTGGTCAGAAAGAGATCCTAGGGGACTTCTGTATAAGCAGTAAGAGTAGGATTGGGTTGCCATTTGGCATCTTTGTCTGTCACCTGTTGCACTGTTCTGGGTTGCAATTCTAGAGTTAGGTCATAAGGGAGCAGGGTAAGGAACAGAGAACACAGATCTGGAAGGTAGTGATTAGACTTATCCCTGGATCATACCACTTTGGAAGCATCAGTGAACCAGAGGTTCTCAGATTGAGTTGTATAAGCAGTAGCATGTAAAAGATAGAAGTTCAGGCCAGTTATTCCTCTCAGAAATGAGCAAAGTCTAACCTTAACATAAAATCCAAAGTCAAGGAAAGAAATGAGAAAAATGAGCAAAAAATCACAACAAAAGAACCTGCCCATAAAATACTAGCATGGTGACGGTGAAACTCAAGACACAAACTCAGATGAAGACAATGTCTTAGAAAAGCCACAAGCAAAGTCCCAGAGAAAAATGTATGTTGGACAGAAGCCCAACAAGAATTCCTAAAGAGCTTTAAAAAAGTTGTTTTTTTTTTTTAAAAGGAGGAAAAATAATTTTAAAAATCAAGTAAGAGCAAGAGAGGGAAGACTGATTAAAGAAATGAGAACTGTGCAAGAAAATTATAAAAAGAAAATTAACAGCTTGGTTTTTTTAAAGAAAGACAAATACTGAAGAAAATAATTCCTTAAGACTCAAAATTGTCAAAAAAGATAAAAGACCACACTAAAGAAAATAACTCTTTAAAAATTAGAATTGGAGTAGAGGAAGATAATGAGTCCATGAGACATCAAGAAACAATAAAATAAAGTCATAAGAATGAAAAAATAGAAGAAAATGTGAACTATGTCCCTTGAAAAACAACTGACCTGGAAAATAGATTAAGGTGAGATAATTTAAAAATTATTAGGCTACCTGAAAGTCATGATCAAAAAAACAGCCTAGACATCATATTTCAAGAAATTATTGAGATCTCTCCTGACATTATAGAACCAGAGGGCAAAGTAGAAATTGAAAGAATTCATTGTTTTCCTTCTGAAAGAATTCCCCTATAATGCTATGCACAAGTAGCTTTCCAGAAGAATGCTACTGTGAACAACTTTAAAAATTCTGATTACACAGTATAGTGAACACTTTATTCCATAACAAATCAAAGCAAAATATTCACAGAAAATCAAAGTACAGCATTCACAATATTACAGCTTATCACAGAAAATCACAATATAGTGTTCACAACAGCTTATCATTAAAATGGCTACATAGTTTCCACTGTGGTGGCCACAAAGTGTTGAACAAGGGACAATCGTCTGGTATCCCTAAGGAGGTTTGCCTCCTTACTCAGTCATTAAGTCGTCTCAAAATATAATAGTCTTCCACTCATGGGGCAACTAAGTTAACTCAATCAGTCACTTATTCAGCAATCAATTACTATCATTAATCACTAAGTACAACCATTAGAAAATGCACAGACCCTCCACCCCTAGGTCACTAGTAAATTTACAGTTCCTCAGTCAGTATACAGTATCCAGATAAAGTCTTCTTTCAGCTTGACTCAGAGTGGTTTTTCATATTCCCTGCATCCCCTTCCATGGTCCTAGCTCCTATCTGAATCCACCAAACAGTCACCTGGATTCAGAGGCAGACAGCTCCCAGGTCCTTGTCCAGCTCTCCATGTAAGTCCTGCTCCACACTGAAGTTCTACAGGGTCCAGTCCATCTTAAATCCTTCACAATTTCTGTAACTGGAAACAGACAAAGTGTTAGCATCCTGCTCATGCTTCATCAGTCTTCTGCAGATCTTAAAAAAAAAAATCACTTTGTCTAGCTGGGGGTAGTGGGGTGGGAGAAGAGAACAGGCCTCCTTGGGCTTGCTCCAAGATCTAACTCAGTTCTCAACTCTTAATTCTCTTCTGTAGCTGCTTTACCTCCAGATTCTGCTGACAAACTCTCTCCAGAATAGATTCTGCCACCAGATTCTTGTCCCAAGAAAGTCTGACTGTGCCTCTCTGGGGTTTTTATTATATATACACAGCATTAGCTTCCTGTTTCAGCGAACCCCTTCCTGTTATGTCAGTAACAGGAGACAGGAGTTCATGCCTGCTATTTCTTTTACAGAGGTTTGATCAATTACTAAGTGCTAACTAAGTACCTGCTACTTTTCCTTAAGTTGAAACAAAGTGCTAAGTACCTGCTTACTTGCCAATACCAAAATGGGTCTTCAAATTCAAATTAATTATCCTTACATCCCCAAGTGAAAACTCTTAAGAATATTATAACCAAAACCCAGAGCTTTTAGGTCAAGGAAAAAATATTGCAAGTAGCTAGGGAATTCAGATATCACAGAGTCACAGTCAAGATCACATACTTCAAAGAAGCAGAAGGCTTGGGATGTTTTTCTGGAAGGCAAAGGAGCTAGGATTACAACTGAGAATAACTTATTTAGCAAAACTGAGTATAATCCTTTAGGGGAAAAAATGAATATTTAATTAAGTAGAGGACTTTAAAGCATTCCTGATGCCAAGACCACAGTGGAATATAAAGTTTGACAAACACAAAACTTAAGAGAAGCATTAAAAAGAGAGACATGAAAAAGAAATCTTAAGCTATTTAACAAGGGTAAACTGTTTATACAGCCATGTGGGAAGATGGTACAAGTGACCACTAAGAACATTATTACTATTAGGCCAATTAGAAGTCTACTTAGACAGAGGGCATGACTATTAGGCCAATTAGAAGTCTACTTAGACAGAGGGCATGAGTGTAATATTGGGATGTTATGTTGGGATGATGTCAAAAAATAATGAAAGTGTGCAAAGGAAGAATGTACTGGGAGAAGGTAGAGGAAGAACACACACGCGCACGTGCGCACACACACACACAGAGTTATTGGAATTAATCTTACCTAATAGAAATGTAAAAGAGGAAGGGGCAAAAAGTGGGAAATGATAAGAGGGCTGGTAGATTAAGGAAGTCAGTGGTCAGAAGCAAAGCAGACTTTTGAGGAAGGAAGAGTGAAAAAAAGAAGGAAAAAGTTGAAGAGAACATTATGGAGAGAAATACATAGCAATTATAACTGAGAATGTGAATGGGATAGATGCACATGTAAAATGGAAGTAAACTGTAGAATGAATTAAAAACCAGATTCCAACAATATGTTATTTATAAGAAACACATTTGAAGCAGAAAGATACACACAGAGTTAAAGGACTGGAGCAGAATCTATTATGCTTTATTTACGACATGTTAAAAAGTTAGGGGCAGGATTTAAAGCAAAGCAAAAATGAGTCTAAAAGAAATACTCAAGGAAAGTATTTTGTTAAAAGATAATGAATTAATACCAATAATGCACTAAATGGCATAGCATTCAAATTCTTGAAGGAAAAGTTAAATGAGTTATAGGAGGAAAGTAGCAAAACTATGTTACTGGGGAAACCTCAATTTACCCCTTTCAGAACTAGATCACAACCATCAGAGAAACAAGAGAGTTAAAAACTTTAGAAAATGTTAGATACAATAGCCTTCTGGAGAACATTGAATGGGAATAGTATACCTTTTTCTCACCTGTACAACATACCTTCTCAAAAATTGGTCATCTATTAGGGCATAAAATTTCACAAACAAATGCAGTAAAAGCAGAAGTATTAAATGCACCCTTTTCAGACCATAATTCAATAAAATTTATATTCAATAAAGAGACTCAGAAATTCATTATTAAAAATTAATGGGAAACTAAATATCTGTTCCTAAAGAACAAATGGGTCAAAGAACAAATCATAGAAACAATGAATAATTTTATTAGAAATAATGACAACAGGGGTGGCTAGGTGGTACGGTGAATAAGAGGACCAGCCCTTGAGTCAGGAGGACCTGAGTTCAGATCCGGCCTCTAGACACTAAACACAAAAACTAGCTGTGTGACCTTGGGCAAGTCACCTAGCCCCAATTGCCCTCCAAGAAGAAAGCAAAAAAACAAAACAAAACAACAAAGATTATGAACTACATGAGAAAAGGACATTAAAAAAAAATGACAACATATCAAAATTTGTAGAATGCAGCCAAAGTAGTAATTAAGGAAAAATTCATATTTCTAAGCATTCAGTAAAGAGAGAAAAAGCAGGCCAGCTTGTTGGGTGTTCAACTAAAAAACTAGGAAAACATCAAAAATCCCCAGTTAAATACCAAAATAGATATCTTAAAAATCAAAGGAGGCATTATTAAAATTTAAAAAATTGTTGAACTAATAAAGCTAGGATCTGGTTTTGTGAAAAATAAAAATAAAATCCAATAAAAATAAATTAGCTGTTGTCTACTTTCATTTTTAAAAAGAAGAAAACCAAAGTACCAAATATCAGTATCAAAAAATGATATTTGCAGCCAGTATAGATAATGAAATTAAAGCAATTTTTAGGAGCCATAAAACCTAGCTTTATGCCAATGAAACTGACACTCTAAAAGAAATGTTTAAATATTTACAAAAATATAAATTACTTAGATTAACACGAGAGAAAATAGAAAACTTAACCCTATTTTAGAAAAACAAATTTAACAAACCATAAATCAGCTAAAAACAACAACAACAACAACAACCACCACCACCACCCAGGACCAGGTAGATTCACAGGCAAATTCTACCAAACATTTAAAGAATAATTAGTTCTACTACTTTATAAACTATTTGAAAAAATAGATAATGAAGGAATCCTACTAAATTCCTTTCATAAGACAAATATGATTTTTATATCAAGCCCAGAGAGAGCAAAAACAGAATGGAAGCTATATATAGACCAGTTCCCCTAGTGTATATTGTTGCAAAAATGTTAAATAGTACACTAGCAAGGAGATTATAGTAATATATCAAAGATTATACGCCATTACCAGGATGGATTTGGTTGCCAGGATTACCAGGAATGCAGGATTGCTTCCATATTAGGAAAACCATAAGCATAATTGGCCACATCAATAACAAAAACAACAAAAGTCATAAAATTATATCAGTAGATGCCGAAAAAACTTTGACAAAACACTATACTGATTTATATAAATATTTTAATTATACAGAGAGTTTTCTTCACCTGAAATATTTTTTCAGTCTAGGAAATATATGATGGGGTCAGTAGTTTTTCCTGTGGTGAAATAAATGAGCAGAGATTTCACATGAATGTTTAGAAATTAATAATATTGTTTTTAGTGTGCGAAATGTGATTTTTTCCTTAATATTATTTTATTAATGAAGACTAAAAGATACCAGTATTTTGTAAGGTCTAAATGTCTTTCTTTTAAGAGTAATGGTAAGATAGATTTAGCCAGAAATTGTGATCACCAGTAACCTCACTTTCTTACACATTAATAATTTCTACTCCTTGGGATTCCCGGTTATCCAGTGTGAATTGACTAATCTGAGACAGGCCTATTTTCTTTAAGGGGCATCAGCTAGTGATATATGAGTGTGTTGCTATGCATTCAGGGTATACTCAGTGGGTTAGTTATTTCTGACTTTTCCCTCTCTATTCCAGTGTTTAGTTAGCTACTTTGTTAGAACCCATAGATAGGTAATAGGAATGGCAACAAAATGAAAAGGGGTTTATTAGGTAATGGGAGAACACAAAAATTGACACTGAGAATGAATTAGCATCCTCTTTTCACCACAATGGGAGGTCCTTGGTAGTTTCAACTGGATAAAAAGAAATGGTGGGAAGACTGCTCCTGACTTTCCAAATCCTACAGTCCCAGTTGGTCTTTTCAGCAGTGAAAGCTGCCAACATTAAAGACTGTATCCTAGATTTAATTAGGCCTGTTAATTTGTTGTTTTCAATGTGTGCCTTCTCTGTCTCTCCGAGGAGTAGCTTTCCACTGGACCCTATAGCTCCCCTTCAGATCCTCTTCTTAAATCGTCTAAACACCCTTCAACTTCAACCTTTTTATCTTCTGGTTTTGAAAAAGTTGTGTTGTCTAATGTGGTGATTTAAAATTTTCTCCTCAATGTTCTAGGACTAGGGTTCAAGTTTTTATAATTTTCTTTCCTAGGAGCAACTGAATTACTGCTTTTAGCCCGAAGGACAGACTTGAGGCGAATTTCCTTGGATACACCAGACTTTACAGATATTGTTCTACAGCTAGAAGACATCCGCCATGCAATTGCCATAGACTATGATCCTTTGGAAGGGTACATCTACTGGACTGACGATGAAGTGAGAGCTATACGTCGCTCTTTCATAGATGGATCTGGCAGTCAGTTTGTGGTGACAGCTCAGATTGCACACCCTGATGGCATTGCAGTGGATTGGGTTGCACGGAACCTTTATTGGACAGACACGGGCACTGACCGCATAGAGGTGACAAGGCTCAATGGAACCATGAGAAAGATTTTAATTTCAGAGGATTTGGAGGAACCCCGAGCTATAGTGCTGGACCCAATGGTTGGGTAAGAAACTGCTGTTAGTTAGTTTTTCCATCTTGTTACTTTTTTTCATTTGTATCAAAAAAAATATTGTTGGGAAAAAATGGGAAAGGTTGGTAGCAGATATACAGTGGTGTTTTAATAAATTCTTTATTGGCCATCCATTCTCCATGTTGTATTGGTTAGAGTAGAATTCTTAGGTTAAATAGTTTTATTTCCCAAAATATATTGCATACCTTTCCTTCTTAAATTAATTCCATGTTTGCTGGCTTCTGGTGTTAGTTTCAGAGTTTTCTGAGGTCGTACTATGACCATAAAAAATGTGGATTGAATTTATTTACTCCCCCATAGATTTAATTTTCATAGCTTTCTCAGAATATCCAAAGCCATATTTATATGTCCTATGCATTATTTTTATTATTTAGTGAATTAATTTTTTATAGTACAATATAATATGGTTTATTCTTACATTCACTCTTAGTAAAGAGGCACTGATACGTTGTAATACTGGTTTGCATATAAACATCTCAGAAATTAAAACTCCAGGTAGTTACAAGAGGAAATTAGAACTGTAGGAAACACTTATTTTGAGAATTCAGTTTATCAGAATCTGTGACTGGAATGTTGATTTGGTAATGACTAGAGAATGTACTGAGCATCTAGGAAAATACACATTAAACAGTAAGAAACACAAAAATATCTAGACAGTGTGACCCAAATAAATAATAGAATTTTAGAATTGGAAGGGACTTCAGAAATTAGCTACTGGTAAATGCTATTTGAAGTTAAATTCTTCTACCAGTTCTTTTACTAGTTATAATGAAGTATGTGTTCCATTGATAAGAATTTAGTTTGTTTTATAAACCTCCAGGGTTTTTTTTTTTTTTTCTTGTTAGATGTTTTCTGATCGTGCCAATGGTATTTTGGAAGAGAATGTAAACTGAGATCTCCAAAGGTGTAATTAATTTTAAATGCATGTTCTCTGTATTTCTTTAGGTATATGTATTGGACAGATTGGGGAGAAATCCCCAAAATTGAGCGAGCAGCTTTGGATGGGTCTGATCGAGTAGTTTTGGTGAATACATCTCTTGGCTGGCCAAATGGTTTAGCTCTGGATTATGATGAAGACAAAATATACTGGGGAGATGCTAAAACAGACAAGATTGAGGTTTGTTTACAAATTTTTCCACTTTAAACCAGTTTTATAGTAGTTTTTAAAGTAAGTAGATACTTAATAATTTAGTGAGTCCACTCCTGATTTTCTAGAGGCTTTTAGAGTGATTGTCAATAAGATGTTTTTGAAGAGGCAGGAGTCTCAGGATAATACACATTTATAGTTATCCCTTGGGTTCAAATATTCAACTTCACAAATACAGAATGGGGAATGTGTTGCTAGAAAAATGTTCCTCTGAAAAATATCTGGATGTTTTAGTGGATTGCATGCATTAATATAAACCACTAGACCTAAATAGATCCTGAGTGCTGAAAAAACTAATGTTTTCCTAGGTTATATTAAATCTTACAGTTCTAGAGGGCCTAAAATAACAGAAGTAAGAGTTTTCTTCTATACTTTGCTTTAATAAGACCACATCTAGTGTACTTCATAGAATTCTGTTTACCATATTTTAACAAAGACAAAGTAGGAGCATGTCCAAAGAGGATCATCAGTATGATAAAAGGGCCATAGGATAGAAAAGGATCTGTTGAAGAAACTGGAGATATTTAACCAGGAGAAGCAAAGAAGTGGGAAGGATCAAGAGAGTAAGGGGTGACAGAAAGGTTGTCTTCAAGTACTTGAAGGGTTGTCATGTCAAGGACTAGACTTATTATAGTTGGACCCACAGTGTGCAACTAGGAGAATGAAGTAAAAGTTTTAGAGGCAGATTTTGACTGGATAAAAGAAAAAAAAAAAGCAGCTTACTAACAGAGCCTTTTAGAAGTGGAACGGGTCTCCCCAGGAGGAAATGGGATCCCCTGTACTGGAATTCTTTAAGCAAAAGCTGGATGACTACTTGTTGAGGATGTTATAAAGAGAATTCTTATTCAGATAGGACATAGATGGCATAGATGGACATAATCATAGATGGCTTCCAAAGTCCTGTCTTTGATTCTATAATTCTTCCTTAGCATGTCATCCTTAGTGTTTGAGAAACTAAATGTTTACTGATTTTTTTCTTTAAAGTTCAAATAGTTATTTTGTTTACAAACTCCAGGTTGTCCAGTTTTGCTGTAAGAATTCTCACCTAGCAGTACAGGTTTTAGGCAAGCAATCAATGTTACATTGACTTAAATTTTAGAATATTTGAAAGAAGACCTGTATTGGAGGAACTAGCATTGTCACATTGACTCTCTTAAGGAGACCAAAACCAACATTAATATATATTTAAAGAATTTGTTGTAACTTACAATGAATTTATTAAATCAATTTTTAAAAATATTTTTAGGCCTTAGGTAGGAGGAAAAATAATTAGTTTAAGAGTAAAATATTTACAAGGTCATAGAATCAACCTTGAAAATGAGAATACTAACAATGGAAAAATCTTTCTAAGTGGATCTTTACATTTAAATAAATGTCCTTTTAAAATGTTCCTGTTGAATATTCTGTGACAGAATTTTATGAATTTATTTCAATAAATTTTAAGCAACTCCTGTATGTTAGGTGGGTAGCTAAGTGACCCAGTAGATAAAGCACCAGGCCTGGAGTCAGGAAGACCTGAGTTCAAATCCAGTCTCAGACACTTATTAGGTGTGTGACCCTGGGCAAGTCACTAACTCTTGTCTCACTTATCTCATCTGTCTAGTTTCACTGTGATGTTTCATCGATTTTTGTTTATTGACATGGGTGACTGTTACAGTGGGTAGGGTTACTTAATGACATGTTCATAGGTTTATAGCTTTTTTTTTGCCTTGATTCAAGATTTAAAAGGTACGATTTGCTCATGTCTTCTCACTCACAGAAATGCTTTTCTAATTTACATACCACTTAACTCAGAAGGTAACACTGACAAAGGGTAACATTGAAGAAAAAAATCTTGAAAGAAATAAAATTGTCTCAAATATGTTTCTTTACAATTTTCTTTCTTTTGCTTCAGGTTTTATATTTCCTTTCTTTTTTTAGTTACTGTTGCCAAACCTGTTTACATGTCTACCGACCATAAATAAAAGAGGATTTGGCCATTATTTTGGGTCTGGTTGTCTTTATTACTTAATTGACCCCTTCTCTTTAAGGGGAGCATTATCCATATATTGGTTTTCCTGATATCTAGTAAAACTTTGCTGGAAAACAAATAGAGGCTTCTTGGTTTCAAGAAGTTTTGAAGAAGATATTACTGAGTATGATGAATATTAAAAGCTTGGCATGTAGGAAATATTCTATTTTCTATTGAAATTCTGAAATTTGGGAATGACATTTTCTGGTGATAAAGAATCCTCAAGTGTGATCCTTTGGTTGAATTTGTTCTGTGGAGTTTGAATTCAGTCAGAGGGCTGCAGTTGAGGACCTACAGGGCCACATGTAGCCTTAAAGCCACAGGTTTCCTACCCCTGCATTTAATCTGTTAGATTGTTAGTAATGAAATTTGTTACCTGAGCATTCAGATTTTAAAAAATAATAATAATAATTGTTTGAGATTCTTAGCCCGTATATTGTAAAAGTGTATTATACATTCAAGGACCTTTTGAGTCTTCCTAATTTCAGTATATTCATAGATTTATCTACTTCCAAAATTTGTGAGAAAGCTTTTGTTTCCATAACAAATATGCAAAAGTACTGTCTTATAAATTGGTACCAATTTATCTCTAGTTCCTTACAATGCTTTGAGTTTGTAGCACTTGACTGGTTATTGAGACGGTTGACTTTGATATATCTGAATCTTCACTTTTTGTGCCGTCTGGTCTGTAACACATACATTAAAAAGTTTTTTGCGTGCATCCCATAGAGTCAGTAAGCTTAAGTGTTAAGTCAATGAGACAGCGAAATACTCGGTTGATTGGTTAGAATTAGTTGAGCTGTTAATGTGGCTCTGTCATACTACTTTTTATATAATAACTATTTTAAGTACACCTTAGTGTTAATTGGATTTATTTGCTCATATTTGAAAGGTGCCTGTTACTATGTACTCGTAGCAATATTATTTTGCCCTTTGTGACTCTTAATAATTATAAAACTTGAGATTTGGAAGTAGTAATCATATTGTCCAATTTATTCCCACTACAATATTCATGATAAATTGCCATCCATCCTCTCCAGTGAGTGGGAAACCTCCTCTTCCTGAGGTGGTCTGTTTCATTTTGGATAGCTCAAATTGTTAGAAAATTTTTCCTGACATCAAACCAAAGTTGTTTCCTGTAACTTTCCACCCATTACTACTGTTTCTGCCTATTGAGGCTAAAGAGAATAAGAGTAAAAAATATTTGAAGAAAACTCTTCTGTCCCCCTGAGTCTTCTCTTTCCAGGACAAGCATCTTTATTTCATAGGTTCATAGAATTATAAGATCTTCAGTCTAGAGCTGGAACAGCCCTCAGAGACTGTATCTTCCAAGTGAGGAAACTGAAATCCAGGGTGGCTTGCACGAGGCTGTATAAGAAATATGTTCTAGAGCAGTGGTTCTCAACCTGTGGGTCACGACTCCTTTGGGGGTCGAATGACCCTTTCACAGGGGTTGCCTAAGACCATCAGAAAACACATATTTCCAATGGTCTTAGGAAGCAAGACTCAGCTCCTTTATCCTGTCCAGGTCGGTCCTTCCACATGCAGACACGCCCACATACCACTATAAAAGGGTTGTGACATTAGGAAGGTTGAGAACCACTGTTCTACAGGGAGGATGAGGTGTTAGAACCAGTTGTCTTTTCATTCTGTTGTACTTCAACCTATTTTCCTGTGACATGAACTCAAGATCTTCATCCTTCCCATTGCTTCTTTCTCCTTGTTTTTCAGCTTATTATTGCCTGCACTGTGACAGAAGGCATCTCCTTTTGCCTGGAGGATATACTTCTCTTAATGAAGGCCAGGATCAGATTAGCATATTTAGCTGTTCCTTCACACTGTTGTCTCATCTTGAACTTGAAGCCTCCTAAACCTCCAAATCTTTTTTCAGATAAACTTACAAAATTGATTTTTAAAAAAGACCCTCAAATGTAACATTTTGTATTTATCCATAATAATAATCATGATAATAATAGCAGTAGTTGACTTTGATATATCTGAATCTTTAATTTTGTGCCTCCAGTAGTGATTTATATAATGCCTAATACATATGTGACAGACCAGTACTGTGCACTTTTGAAATATTGCCTCATTTGATCCTCGTAACAACCCTGGGAGGTAGATGCTATTATTACACCCTACTTTACAGTTAAGTCAAACAGATGTTAACGATTTGCCTGGTATCCCTCAGCTAGCAAGTGTTTGATGCAGGATTCAAACTCAGGTCTTCTTGACTACAGGCCCAGTTCTAACCACTGCACCAACTTGCTGCCTATTGAAAATCCTTATTGAATTTCAGTGCTTTAGACTGTTGAGATCTTTTTGGATCCTGACTCCTGTTCAGTGTGTTAGTTATTCCTCCCAGCTTGTGTCATCAGCATATCATATGAGTGTGTCACTTTTGCCTTTATCCAAATCACAGATTTAAAATGTTAATCAGTACAGGTCAAGTGCAAATCCCAGGCATCCTCCACTGCAGATCTTTCAAAGTGATATTGAATTGTTAATTCTCTTCTGATCTGTCCATTCAAATAGTTGTCAAGCTACCTTATTATCCTGCAGTCTTCTTTAAGAATAGTGTAAGGTCCTTTATCAAAGGCGTCCACAAAATGTGGGTGCTTATATTCATAGTGTTTCCTTGCACTAGTAGCTTAGTAGCCCTTTCACAAGAGACTCATCTGGCATGACCTGTTCTTTTTGAAGCCACACTGGCTCTCTATAATTACCCACTTCCTTTTCCAAATGTTCATTAACTCTTTAATGATCTGTTCTAGCCTTTTACCAGAAGTGAAGTCAGTCTTCCTGGACTATCTCTTTCAGATGATTCTTTTTGGAAAATCAGAACATTTGCCCTTTTCTTATCTTTCTACACTTCTACTAATTTCTGAGGATTTTCAGGTGTTCCTAATAGTGGTTTCATAGTCATATTTCCAGTTCTTTTTGTACTTGACTTGCATTTATCAAGGGTGACTAGACTCTCTCTTATTATCCTATTAATCTTGTGTGTTGACTCCCAGTTAGCCATTTTCATTTTGTTATCTCCAATGCAGAGATTATTCTCCTTAGAAAATAGAAACAGAGTAAGACTTTGTCCCTCCTCGTGTATTATTGACCTGTCTGTCCCAAGACATGCTTCTCTCTTTTTGTTAACGCTCTTTTCCCTAGTATGGCTCAAAAACAAAACCTTTTTGGTTTTTCTTAGTTTCCCTCCCTAGCCTCGGCTTATTCTGAACTTTATGACTTAATGCTTCTTTTCATAGTATTGTGCCATACTCATATAATTATCCTGTTATTTTTCCTTGCTTCTCTTTTCTGTACATATCATTTAAAAATCTAAGTTGGTTGGTAAATTCTCTGTTAATCCACAACTGCATTTTTGGATTATAACTTCCTTTTTTCCTGTACCTTTAGAGTTTAATTCTTGAGAGTTTCCTGTCATTCTAGGCTGACTTCCCTAATAGAATTGTGGTTAATATCATTACTCTGAACCTAATGAAATGTCAGACTTAGCTTGGCTTTCTTTTCTTTTTCTATCACAGATTTTAGGAGGTTGTGGTTACTTTTTCCCACAATGTTTTCATTATTTCTTTCCTTGCATCTAATTCTTCTTTATTAGTGAAATTCAGATCCAATGTAAAAAATTCCCTCTCTTTCCTTGACCTTTTGAAGGATGAAATTATTAAGGCAAGTCAAGAAGTGATTAGCTGCACTGCTACCCAGCATATGTCAAGATAATTTAAGTTTTCTAACACTATTCCATCATGGCTCTGTGCCAGGATTGTGATCTGTTTCTCAGACTTATATTGCCGCTTTTCTTCTGGGTGTTTTGTAGCATGCTCTGATGAAAAAAAAGCTTCTGTTTTCTGTTCTACTTTTTTTTTTCCCCCAGATGGCCTCCATCATGCTTCCCTCACCTTTGTTTATTGGATTTCCTCACAAGTATACCTTCATATACATTCTGATATCCTTTTCCCTCTCCTCCCCACTTTTTGCCTGTCCTATTTATTTTAAATAGGATTTACTTATCCAGACACATATTCCAATTATAGGTTTCATCCCATCAAGTTTCAGTGAGACTTATGAGGGTGTGGACATTTTAGTCACAGTCTTAGCATGATTCCAAATTTTTGTTCAGAATGTTTAGACCACCAATGCTTTATGATGTTGTTTTTCACAATCCCAGCAGCATTGCCTATTTCCATCTTTTGTCATCTTTGCCATTTTGCTGGGTGTGAGATAAAACTTGAGAGTTTTTTTATTTTCATTTTAGATCATACTTTCATATAATTGTTAGTAGTTTGCATTTCTTTTGCATATTTTTTGACCACATGTATTGGGCAATTGCTGTTAATCTTAATAGTTGTGTTCGTTACTTTTGTATCTTGAATATCAGGCCCTTATTGGAGATATCTCCACACCTCCGCAGTGACTACTTTGCTTTATTAGCTTAGTTGTATTAATTTTCTTCTGGTTCTTTCATATTATCAAAACTTTGTATTTGCAGGTAAACAGTTTGAGTCCATTAGTTTACCTGCTGACTGCTTTCTTGGATTCTGCCTTCTGTGAATAGTGGGAGTCTCAATTTCTTTCATTGTAACTGCTTTCTATGCTGTCTAGCTGGGTGGTTCTACATAGGCAGTTTTCTCCCATCCTTTATTAGTTAAAATACTTTTGATTAAATTTGCAAGACATATTGCAAAAGCCTAGTAGTTTTTTTTCCAACCTTTATTAGAGGTGTTCCAGTTCTTTCCTGGTCTGTCATCCCTGTGTTTAAGGTACAGATATCTAAATCCAGTTCTCTGCTAGACTCTTCAGTACCAGCTGTGCACTTGCCAAATTAGTTTTTCTGTTTTTTTTATCTCTTGCCTAATCTATACCTCTGGTCTTCAAATTCTTGCCCAAATATTTGTAATCTTTGGCAATGCCTTTTAGACTCCCTCATTTGTGTTCGTACAAATGCAACAGAAGTGGGCAATTCATTTTAATAAGCTCTCTATTATGTGTTAGATATATGCCCTTCCTTAATACTGGAAGCTACTGTCATTATTAAACTGATAGGTACCTGAACAAGGAGTCACCAGTCACCACTACTTTTCACTCCTTCCTCCAAATTTGTTGGCAAATACCTCACCTCATAGCTTCTGTAGTTCTAATATATCATTCCTTAGACGGAAAAGATAAGCACCTTTTTTTTCCTCAGAGCATTCAGTTCCCTCCTCTTCAGCAAGAACCTGTAATTTATTGTTTAGCTCCAGGTGTCCCTTTCCTTCCTTTCTGTGATGTTCTTTTACTGTCCACCTTTCAGAAAAGGGTCAAGTTTCAACTGCTACTTGAGATGATTCCCCTTCCTCTATTCCTCCTCTCAATTGAAACCCTATAGTTCATTATTTTTTAAAGGAACATTTAATTTACCTGAGCTGTGGAGTGTGAAAAGGAGTTTCTTAAATCTATTCAATTTGTCTTCTAGGGCCATCCTACACTTAGAACACAGGTTGCAGGTCACTTAGTTGTGGTAGAAATATAGTCATCATTCTCTGTAAAAGTCACTTTAAAAGTTCATTGTACTTTAAATGCTCATTAAGATTTCTCAGATTTTTTTTAACTTCTTGTGGTTGTATAAATATGCATGTAAAACATAAGTCTCACCCTTAAGCACTTCATTTAAACCATTATATCCTATGATCACCTCTTAACTTAAAAAAGAGAACTATTAATAATTTGACAGTCACACCCAACTTTCTTTTCTTAGGCTCAACAACCCTCCAGACACAGCCCATTCCCCCTTCTGTCCTTTTACCAACTTTCTTTTTTAACCTTGTCCTACCTACCAATGTGCTTTACCAATTCACTTTATTCAAAATTTTGTTCTTTTTACTCTTTATTATTAGTCTTGCCAGCTTTCTCTTGAGCCCTTCTTTAGGTTCTTAATCCTCAATCCTCCTTAATCCTGCTCTTTGCTCAGCCTCACAGAAGCAAGAAAAAGAATCTCAAGTTGGTAACAGTCAGAAATAGTTCATTATTTAGCTGCCCCTTCTGTTGGTTCATTAACAACATATATTTGATCTAAAACTAAAAATCATGAGAAAAGTTTGCTTGATGATATGTGTACTGACCACAATCTGAATACCACGATACATCCTGCAGTCTCACCAATAAAGGATATACTTTGCCTATAAGTTATAGTTCTGCCTACATGATTAGGATACTCTGTTATAGGTATATAATATAGAGCTTTTAATTTTTCAAGTCTAAACTTGTAATTGGATTGCTTATGCAAATTTTCTGTTGGGTTAAGCCTTTCTTCCCATGTTTAAACACCTGCTTGGTTTTATCAGGTTATCTATCTAGATCATAATCTGACTTATCTTTAAAGGAGACTTGTATTCCTTTAGTTTTGTAGTCTGGGAACAATTGGAAGTGCTGGTATTGATTATTCTTCTCCTGTGTTGAGAAGTAGAATAATCCTATCCATTTTTCATTGGTTCTCAGATGTTACATGTAGTAACTCTTAGATTTATGGAATATTTTATGCTTGTTTGGTATTCAGGTAGTATTCTGTTACTTACATTCCAGTAGAGTGTAGGCTCCTTGAGGGCAGGACTGCTTTCTTTTTAACTTTATGTCCTCAGTACCTGGCACATAGTTAATGAATCAGTGTGGTTTATTCAGTTGACTAGGCATATTAACTTGACCAGGTCACTAGTCTGAGCCTCAATTTCCTCATCAGTAAATGAGGACCTTCAATTAGATGGGTCTATAAGTTCCCTTCAGAATCCAAAATTATTGTGTTTTCTATAATATCAAATGACTTGGAATGGAAAAATATTTTTTACCTCAGTATTATTACCAAGAATAATTTTCAGTTTTTACTACATGTAAAATGAATATTTTTAAGCTTTTATTTGCATGTAGTCACTGTTTCTTTCTAAAATAAAACATGAATATTTAGTCTTTCTGTGGAACTAAGCATTGACCACAGTTTTACTTGAAAGGAAGCTGTCATAGTGAGTTATATTTCCTCCTTGTATTCACTTGTACTTAGCCCTCCTAAATTCCATTTGTGTGGCCTTGAGTTTCATAAAACTGGGCTTTAGAGCAGTTACAGAGCTTCAGATATGCTGCAGTACTTCTTACTTCTTAGATAGGGTTTTTAAGCAAGTGAGGCCTGTGCCCTAAAAGATAGCGGGCAACTTCTTCAGTGAATTGGAGTGTCAGAAGAATATAAGCTTATTTGCTGGTGGCTGCATCTAAACTTCACTCTTAGAGTAAAAATTTTTAAAAATTCATCTTCCTCTCAGAGTTGATTACTGCTATTGGCCTAGAAGTTGATAAGGATTTCTTAACCTCCCATACCAACATCATTAATATATTTAATATTTTTTCTTTTTCTGCAGTAGCTCCTAAATTAAGTGCAAGATAGTTGGTATGATTGGCATACTCCCCACTGTCATTCTTTTTATTATATATAGAAAAGGGCATATTGAATTCAAATACTTTGGGGATTTCTTTTTTGGGATTCACAGGATAAAGGTTGCAAAACATTGCACATATCATTCTTGTCTAAAATTAAAATAGTGTCTAGTGTTTCTATCTAATGGATATACCACTTTTTTTCTCCTCCATATTATGTATTTTCTTTCTTTAAAAAACATTAACAGTATTTAATTTTCTCTCACTCTTCTTTAAAGAAAAAAAGAAAAGGAAGTCCCTCATGTTAGGGGCTGGCCTAATGCCATCACCCTGTTAGTTAAGGTTCATTTTGGGAGTAAATTGAGTAATTTATAATAGTTGAACAATTATCAAAAGGATATTGACTTTGTCCTAACAGAGTAAGGCTATCCAACAGGAACTTAGCTTGTGTAGATAGATATACAGCCCTTACCCTCAGTCCCATCTCCATATGAAAGCTCATCCAATGAGCACTAGGTGTGGTATCCAGATATCTACTAAGTTGGAGGGGTTTCAATTCCAAGAATTTGGGGCTTTTTAGGCCCTTAGGTGACTGAGAAGTTGAGTTAGGGGAGGCAGGGACTAGTCAGGGGCTAAGAACACCTTTGTAGCATGTTAAGGAAAATTAATCCCTTTTTTGGGGAAAGGGAGGATGGGGAAGGTCTTAGTCCTATCATACCCTGTAACAAATATGCCTAGTTAAATGAAGCATATTTCTGCAGCAGAAAAATATATATCTCGTTTTGCTTCTTTAATCTGACACCTCATGGGTAGCAAGCTTCCTCATTGGTACTCTGGAGTTGTGGTTTTTCACTAAATTAATCAGAACTCTTAATTTTTTCAAAGTTCTTTGTCTTTAAAAATAATGCTGTTAATGTATAAATTGTTCTGGTTATTTTATTTCATTAAGTTATTGTTTCAAGTAAGTCTTTCCATATTTCTCTGGAGTGTCTTTCATCATTTTTTGTGGTGCCATAATATTCTATGATATTAACTTACTATAATTTGTTTAGTCATTCCTTCAGTTAATGGGCACTCCTTTAGTTCTTTAATCTCTTTAACGTCTACCAAAAAAAGCTACTTTGAATATTTTTATATGGGTGGGTCCTTTTTCTTTGATCTTTTTGTTGTTGTTGTTATTCAGTTGTGTCTGACTCTTCATGACCTCAGTAAGGGGTTTTCTTGGCAAAGATTCTAGAGTGGTTTGCCTGTTTCCTTCTCCAGTGGGTTAAGGCAAACAGAGATTAGGTGACTTTCCCAGAGTCACACAGCCAGTAAGTGTCTGAGATTACATTTGAACTCAGGTCTTCCTGACTCCAGCTCCAGCATTCTGTCCACTGAGCCATCTAGCTGCTCCAAACTTTTTGTAGTATAAGGCAGGTAGTGATATCCTGGGTCAAAGGGATGTACAGTTTAGTAACATTCTGGGCATGGTTAGAATGGCTGTACCTGTTCTCAGTTCTACTAACTCTGTACCTATTTTGGGGCAGTTCTTTTGGCATGTGTCCTTTTTTGGGTCATCTTTGTCAGTTTGATGTCAATTTGATAGATAGAGGTGGAACCTCAGAGCTGTTTAATTTACGTTTCTTGAATTATTAGTGATTTTTTCCATGTTGTTAGTAATAACTTGAATTTTTTTCTTTAACCAACAGCTTGTTTATATCCTTTGATATATCTGCTGGGGGGTGTTGATTTTCCTTGGAAATTTGAGTCAGTGAGTGAATTAGACTCCCAGTGATTTTCTCATTGTACTAGTCAGTTGACCTTCAATTTTATAGTACTTTCATCAATTAAAAAATTATGCATATAATTTTTTACATTGCATTCCAAGATACTATGTATATTCAGTATTGAGTTAGAATTTGTTACATTGAAAGTTGTTTGAAATAACTAGACCTTTTTTTAAACCACGTTTGTCCATTATATTGATAACTTTATCTTGAAATTTGTACTATTTAAACAAATTCATTTTGAGGGTGCCTTCTTTAGTTTGACTTTAAAAGTGAATATTATCTCCAAAATCAGTATTATTGAGCAAGTTTTGACTCCTTATAAAAATATGCTTTTTTTTTGGAGGGTAGTTGAGGTTAAGTGACTTGCCCAAGGTCACACGGCTAGTTTTTTGTGTTAAGTGTCTGAGGCCGGATTTGAACTCAGGTATTCCTGACTCCAGGGCCAGTGCTCTATTCACTGCGCCACCTAGCCGCCCCTAAAAATATGCTTTTTAGTGTTACTGTGGTGCTTCTTTGCAGTTTGGGGTTGCTTGGGACCCTGAAACGCAAGGGTACAAGGTACGGGTCTATATCAAAATAATTCTACCACTCAAGCCTTCTTTCAGTTCAACTAGCAAGTTTATTGTAACATCAATTTCAGAAGCTGGCTGGACTTCTAGTGAGTCTGTGCTATTTGTGACACCAGTACAAGTAGGCCAGATTTTAAGAGTCTTAGCAATTTAATGGGGGCAAGATTTTATACCCGAAAGACTGTGGGAAGATCTGGATGAGATTAAGGAGTGGCCAGTAGCCTGGGGTGGTCGGGAGGTTACCAAGAAAGGGGCCTGGATGGGATTAAGGAGTGTCAAGTAAGCTAATGAAGTAATCATGGTAGGCTGGGAATGGGCTGGATGCCTTGGGTAAAGGCACCAGTGATCTGGGCTACTGAAATGTATGGGAAAATTGAGGCATTGGGTTGCTTTCAAAGACATGATCTTTTCATTTTAAGGGTTCAGATGGAATCTCATCCCCAATTACTTCCATTTTCTTTTAATATAAAAAGAGACTTTACAGTTAATTAGATATTGTGAATCTAGGTTTTAGATACATTGTTAAATTACGGTTGTTTTTATTGCTTTTATTAATGAATGCATATCTCCTTTTCCTACTGTGTTCAAAGCAGAACCTTTCTTTTATTAATTTGCCTTACAGAAGTTCTGCCCATGGAACGTGATTTTTCAGTAATATATTTACTTCAGCAAAGTACTATTACAATAATAAAATTATTATTTGTATTTTGTGGAGTTTCCCATAAATGGATTTTTAAAAATTACATGCACTTTACAAATATTGATTGAATTCATTTAGATATTTTTTGTTTGGTTTTGTGAGAGGCTTCCTTAGCTTGGGAATAAACAGTATTCTTTGAAAAGCCAGGACGGTTTTCATTACCTTTATTTTACATGTATTTTTTATGCTGCTTCCATTTGAATTTCCTGCCTTATTCTCCATTGGCTAGGGGCAGCCTCCCAAGCTGCCCATGTCATGCTGCCTTCTAACAGGTTGTCAAGCATGCATACAAGCCTCTAACCCCTTACCTGATCAGAGGTCTGGTTCTGCTAGGTCACAGCTCTGATTAGAACCAGTCATCTCTGACTTTCATTCTGCCATCACTCAAAGATAGGAGCACTTTAATCCTGTGGAAACAAAATTCCTCCCATTGTTTCCCACAGTTTTGAGGTCTGAAGTACAGTGGAAGATATGAAGATGTCCCCCTTTATGCTTAGTTTAAAGTTATATTTTATTTCTGTTAAAAATACTCTTTTTGCTCCCCTGAATGCTGATCAACCCCATTCAGATATTTTGCCTTCTAGAACCTTGTGGATAATTCAGCTTCATCATGAAATTGGTGTTCAGTTAACCAGATGGGATATCCATAAGAAATTTGTTGTTGCCATTACCACAACATATATATATTTTGAGTGTCATGTTTATGGTTAAGCTACATGTTTCCTGCTATATATTATTCTTACCATGACTTTAAGTCTTTGGTAATGTCTTTGTTTGCAACTAAAATACTGTAACATAATATAAAAATTAATAACATTGTGAATATTGGCCCAACATTTAAAATGTGAAGGTAATTTCTCTGAACCACCTAGAATTCTACAGTGTTGAAAGACCTAGAGGAGGACCACTTTTTCTTCCCCATCTCCTTATACACATCAGCATGTGGGTACACCAAAGAACTTACAATAGGACCTAGACAAAGATGGGTTGCAATTCATACTATGGAAGAGACAGTAATTAATAAATCATAGATTCATTGCATTGTCTAGATACAGTAAAAAAAAAATCATTTATGGCCTGGGCAACCATCAGTTTATGTCAGCGAACCCAGGTTAGATGTAAAAACTGTACAGAAACAAGGTCATGTTAACATTTTGGTTTAAACAAACTTTATTGAGATCTCAAAGCTTTTGTTTAAGTATTACATTAAAATTGAGGGACTGGAATAGACTCTGGCCAGGTATCATCTAAAATACTCAATAACCCCATTTTACAAAGGAGGAAGGTGGAAGCTAAGACTAATTGAAATTAAATGACTTACCCAAGATTTCACAGTTAACCTGTGGCAGAATTAGGAGTAGAATTTAGGAATCTAATTTGTGGTCTAATGCTCTTTCTAGTCCACTGTGTTAAGTCAGAATTAGAATTAAAAGGAGAGTTTTGTTATAGAGATTTGTTAAACTATGCAAATGGATTTAAAAGCAGTACTGGAGCTAGGTGTGGTTGGTTGGTGGTGCATACCTGTAATCCCTACAACCTGGGAGACTGAACCTGGCAGACCTTGCAGTGGGCTAAACTGATTAAGGTGTGTGCACTAAGTACAACATCAGTCTAGTGAGCCCCTGGTAGTTAGGGGTCAGTCAGTTGTCTTAGGAAGGGGTAAACATGCTCAGGTGAGAAATGGAGCTGGTCAAAACTCTTGTATAGACCACTAATGGAACCACTTAAAACAAAACTCATGTTGGTTTCTTTTGTAAAGCACATGTGTTCCAACTGTATGACTCCACAACTTTTTGGGGGTAAGGCACCAGTTCCCAAAGAAAAAGGAATTTCTCAAAATTCAGATGTACGTGTATACCCAGATACCCTGTGCACATCTGCTATAACTACCATACCTGCCTCCTCTTTTTAGCTGACATGGTTAAGTCTTTCCTACCTATGTTCTTTACATATTTCTTCACTGAAACCATGTCCATACAAATACAACAACATCAAGAGCTTAGTGTTCTTCTGCTCAAATTATTATATTTTTGCATATTTTATATTTGCTTTTCTTTGTGAATGTTGCTTTCCTCCAGAAAAAGGTAATAAGCCTTTTGAGATCAGGGACTGCTGTTATTATTTCTGTTTGTATCCCAAGTAGCTAGCACAGGATATCTGATGTATATTAAGTACTTAATAAGTGATTGTTTAGTTATATAAATATTTTTGCTCAATAGATTTTAGATTTCAGGAACTCCTAAAAGTATGTGTCTTATGAATTTTTTTCATTAATAGAGTAATGACTCTTGTAGACCAATTCTGATTCAAGTCAATCTTTTGCTTTGGTTTTAGAATTAGAATGATATGGGATACTAATAGAACATCTAACGTTCAACAAAATGCCTACTTAGCCACAGCATGGAAAGAATACCCAGTAAAGATAGAACAATGACTCACCTAAGCCAGGGAAGCACTTACCAAGCCAGGTTAAACTGTGATTAGGAAATGTTTAACAAATGTATGAAAATAAAGTAGAACGTAGATAATGTTAATGTGTAGTTTTCTCAGTAGGTTGCTACTTATGTACAATATGTTCTTGTTTCTATTTTATTTTGACACCACTTTTTTAAGCAAAGTTTCCTTGACTCTGTGTTGACCATGTTGTGTGGTCAAATCTGATGGAGGTAGGGAGAGAAAGAAGGGGGGGGGGGCAGAGAGAGAGAGAAAGTGAGAAAATGAGAAAGTGTGTAGGTGTAGTTAAGAGATAATTACCTACTTTCATGTTTTCTGTCCCAATGTTACTGTCTCTGCCTATTTTATTGCTGGGCCCCATGGCTCTTCCAACTCTCTTCTAGTTTAGAACACGAACTGATTACTGTCATCCTGGACTTTGCAGGCTCCAAATTATGGTTCAAGTGTAGGCAACATAGTTTCTTACTTGTCCCTGTGGGAAGTTCTAGTTACCCATTGTTGGCACCAGCCATATCAACTATCTGGTAGGCTTTATAAATTCAAAACGACAACACTACCTCCATATACCTTTTTCTGTGTCCGGGGACTGAGTCTGAGATCCCTCTCTGGTGTCAGGCAGACAGGGCTGCCTCAATAGGAATACCCTTGTTCTGAGCCTAGAGCCTGAGTCCTTGATCCTATTCATAGTTTTTCTCCTGTTCATTTGCTTGTGGGCTAAGTTTGTGGGGTTGGGGTAGAAAATGACCCACTGTGGTTTCTCTTTAGATTTCCCAGTTATTATTCATTCTGGTACTCTTGGATCTTTATTGGAGTTTTGGGTGGGTGGGGTAAGAGAGCTGAACTGTACTGCTTCCTTCTCTACCTTTATTCTCAGATGAAGAAACTGAACCAATCCCCCCATAAAGTGAATTACCTCATGTAACAGAGATAATAAATAGCAGAGCTGGGATTCAAACCCAACTTCTTTGACTCCAAATCCAGTGCTTTTTCCACTAAACTACATTACTTCCTGTAATTTAGGCACTGCACCATTCTTTCTTCGTCTTCAGCTTATAACTCTTCACCACCAACTTTGCTTGTCCAGGGTTACATGAAAGGTAAATTGCTGAGGCAGATTTTAATTCAGGTCCTCTAACTCCAAATCCATCATTTTTTTCTTTTTTAATTTAAAATAAGAGTAGAGATTTTTCAGAAAGAAGCCATTTACGAAAGTACCTTCTTGTCAGGAGTGGTGGAGAGATCCTGAAGAATAGGCTACAGTGAAGGCCTCTCATAAGTATATGTCACAATAGCAACAGAGGCTCCAGGGTGTTGAAGGCATCACTCCAGGCCCCTCACTAGTGGAACTGGGGATGGTGATTGTGGAAAGGGGGTGGGGCAGCAAGGATAGAGGAGTGATCTTAGCCAGGGCAGCATTCAGGAAGACTAGGCAGTGACCCTTGCATAGTGACAGGCTACATGTAAGAGGATAATGACCTCTTGGCTCACTTTATAAAAGATTCTCCCTCAGGTTTAAGAAATATCATAGCATGGCCCTCACACAAAATCAGGGACTGTGCTTAATTGAACCAATGCTATGTCCTTGCAGTATACTTTCTGTGCCATGGTCTGCAGTTTCCTGTGTGTAGAATGAAGGGGTTGAACTAGATAATCTCTCACATGACTCACTAGATGATCCCATGAAGAATGTCTGGTTGTCTTCTCTCCATTCAGATGAAGTCAAACAGAGGAAAATGGGGGTGCTAACAGAAAGAAATGAACAGAGGATAGGTTGCTGATGTAGGGTGTAGCAGGGCTCTGGTGCAGATCTGTTGGAGTGTGTGTGTGACTGTCACCCTCTGACCACAGCCTGCCATTGACTGTCATACATTTGGTCAAGTAACTTTTACTTCTCAGTGTCTCAATTTCCATATCTGTAAAATAAGATTATACTAGATAATCTTCCAGTGCTGAGTAGAGTGGTGTCAGTAGTTTTAGAAGGAAGCATCATTTTGAAGATTACTCATAGAGGACTTAAACAATTGAATTTATTTATTTTAGCACCACAGAGTTAGGACTCTCTCACAATCATATTTATCCTTTTGTACTCCTTTCTGTGGCATATACACCATCGATGGTATAGAGGAGGGAGGGAGGAGAACTGGAAGGGCTTATTGACCACGGAGGGAGGATGCCAGCATATGATGCGAGGACATGTGTGGCCTAGGACAGAGAAATGAGAGCAGAAGGAACACACTGGGTTTGGGGCAGCCTCAGCAGGGGGCCTGGCCAAAACTGAGAGGAAGAACACGTAGGGGGCAAATATATGTGGACCAGACATGGACACAGACAGAAGAGGACAGACAACGTGCAGGTGCTGGGGACAGATATGTGTTACCTGATTGGAAGAAAGAAATGTAGACAGGTGGGTGGAGTGGACTAAGATCTCCTTGCAGTACCAGAGGTCTCAGGCCAAACTGTTGGTGGTGGTGGCAGTGGCAGCAGTCTCTCAGTGCTTTTATTCGTTTGTTTTCATTTGGAGGTGGTTGGGTTTTGGGTTTGTTTTTTTTATTTGTTTGTCTTTTGGTGGGGTGTGCAAGGCTGTGGAGTGCCCAGTCAAGGGGGAGAAGCAGGTAAAGTACAGTCTAGTTAACACAGATTTTTTTTTTGGAATGCAGATTTCTTCACATAAAGTTGAATTTGCTCAATGCACATTTACATAAGGTGAAAACTGTGCATTTAAATGGAGTTATTAAAAACTTCCCACACAAGTTTATGGATCTCAGCTTAAGATCATCTGATTTAAGTGGACTTTTCTTTATCACCACTCTGAAAAACTAAGCATATAATAAATATTAAATTGCAGTTTATTGAAGTCATTTTTTATATTATTTTTGTGGCAATTTTTAAAAATTTGTTTTCTTGTTTACATCATTCATTTCCATGAGATTTTTGAGTTACAAATTTTCTCCCCGTCCTTCCCCAACCCCCAACCCCAAACCAGCAATCACACTGTAAAGCCCCTCTCCCTTTCTGCTCTCTTTTGTGCCCTCTTCCAACACCCCTCTAACCTTCCTGTAGGGCAGGGACGGTCTCCCTACCCCAGTCCCTGCACGTCTTACTTCCCAGTTGCATGTATTGCAGAGCTTTAAATTCTAGATTCTCTCGGTTCCTCCCCTGTCACCCACGCCCACTGGAAGGACAAGCAATTCAATACAGGCTGTGCATGTGTAATTACACAGGACATCTTCACAGTGGACATATTGTGACTGTCTGATCATATGTCCGTTCTTCCTATCCCACCCCCCCCCTTGTTCCTCTCTCTACCCTGTCCCTGTCCCTTTACTGAAGTGTGTGCTTCCAGCAACCCTCCCCCAGACCCTGCCCTCCCCTCTGTCATCCTGCCTCCCATCCTCATTCATCCCTACTCTCCTGTGTGGCATGATACCCAGTTTAGAATTTATGTCATTCCATCCCTAAGCCAAAATCAATGATAGTAAATGAAAGTAAAGTTGTAACAGTTATTCCTTGCCTCCTCCATATGGGATGCTTAACCCCAATTTGTCTCTCCCTGTCTCTTCTCATTCTAGTTCTCTCCCACCTCGGAATTTTACCCTTTAAAGCATCATCCCTTCGAATTCAGTTGATCCTATACCCTCCATGTACACATATACACACATGCTTAGATATGTATTCACACGCATATATAGCCTCTTATATAGACATATGTGTAAGTATACATAAATATACATTTGTATTCCCTTCACCAATCCTCATACTAAGAAAAGCTTCATAAGTTACTATTGTTTTTTCCAAATTGGCATGTAAATAGATCAACTTTGATAAGTTCTTTATGATTTCTTTCCCATGTTTACCTTCTTATGCTTCTTGTGTTTGATTGTCACATTTTCTGTTCAGTTCTGGTTTTTGTTTTTTTTTTTTTTCAGCAAGAATGCTTGAAAGTCCTCCACCTCATTGAATGACCATATTTTCCCCTGGAACATTATCCTCAATTTTGCTGGGTTATTGAAATCATTTTTTGTGGAAAACTAAAATAATGATGTTGTTAGAATTTTACCAGGATCCTACCGTATGCAGATTAGATTGATGAAAGTGACTATATTCTTCTTCAGTAAGATGTTAGTGATGCAGGACTAACATGAGGAGAGAAGTACCCCCACCTGAGGTCCTGGCACACACTACTTTGACCTTTTCTTGTTTTCTTATAACAGCCCTGTACACATGGTGGGTTCTCTAAAAATGTTTATGTGGCAATAGGTCTATAACAGCAAAAAAATTCCTTCCCATTGTCCACAAGGTAAAGTAACACATTTTCCTTTAATGAGATCACCCTCTGACCGCAGCCTACCATTGACTGTCATACATTTGGTCAAGTCACTTTTGCTTCTTGGTGCCTTCATTTCCATATCTGTAAAATAAAATTATACTTAGATAATCTTCCAGTGCTGAACTGTGGTCACATGCCTTTTTTTAAGTCTTGTGTTCTGTGACTCTTCTAAACCCTGTTTCAGTAAGATCCAGTTCATAGTCTTTCTGTATGAAGTCATTCCTGATAATTAAAACTCAAAGGAGTTTCTCCTACCTTTGAATCACCATAGTACTCAAATTCTGCCTCTTTTCAGTCATTCCTGTCAAATGAAGCTAGAAATAATTTCTACTGCAGCGGTTCTCAACCTGTGGGTCATGACCCCTTTGGGGGTTGAATGACCCTTTCACAGGAGTTGCCTAAGACCATTGGAAAACACATATTTCCCATGATCTTAGGAACCAAGACACTGCTCCTCTATCCTTCTCCAGGTGGGTCCGCCCACATGCAGATACACCCACATACAAATATCAAAGGGTCATGGCATTAGGAAGGTTGAGAACCACTGCTCTACTGTTTTCTGAGTTCCCAAAGTGCTTGTTACATTGCATTTATCACATAGTGCCTTATGTTGTAGAGTTTTTAAGCTACTTGAAGGTGTAGTTCATGGCCGGCTTAATTTCTCTCCCAGGTCCTAGTATTTTGGATACAGTAGTTGAATTCACCTGAAATTCCTATTTCACAATTATCACCTACCCTGTGGAACTCTTTCAACTCTAGCTGAAAAAGAGCTTTCCTTCCTTGATCTTGTATTCATTATTTTTACTTCTTTTGCATACTTATCCTGTTCTGTTTTTGATTACATAATTTATTGTGTCTTACCTCCTCCATGCTGAATTGCCGGTATCATATCTTATTGTATATTAACACTTAGCACAGTGCTTTGCCTATAGCAAGTACTTATTAAATGAATTTAATTCAGTAGTGCTGAATTGATTATTGAATCAAATTTTTTGATTGAAGAGCAAAATGAAAAACAATTTGCACTTTTAACTTAATGATTGTTTCCTTTTATTCAGCATGGAAACAGTATTCAAAGCTTGGAATGGAGATAATAATGCTACATACACTTGCCATTTTCTAAGTGTTGTTATAGTGTAGACAGGCTATTTAGAAAATGTTTTATTGTGGAATTTTAGAACTAAAAATGATTACACAGACATCTAGCCTAAATCCCTTATTTTTACAGATGAGGGAATTGTAACCCAAATAGGTCAAGTTGTATATCTGAAGTCACAGGGCTGGTTAACAATATTTTTGGGAATAGAACCCAAATCTCAACTCCCATTCAAGAGGGCTTTCTACTTTGCCACATTGAGATACCTAAATGCTTCATTCAGCTGATCTATGTAGAAGTGTTCCAGGTCTTTTATTTCCATACTTTAATCTAAGCTACATTTTATCATTTTTCATATTTTGCCATATAATGAATATTTTATTTATCAAATGTGATGAAATTAAATCTATTTTAGGGAAGCATGTGTAATTAAATATCAGTACTGAGCATTTTAGTAAAATGATGTTATGACCTTTTTTCTACCTAGGAAGGGAGGCTACTTTCACTTTTTATGAAATTTTAATTGCTGCTTTTGAAGAAGCAGTCAGTATTGCTTAATAGAAAGTGTAGGCATGGGACAATGGCAACAAGGTTGGGCTTGTCTATGCTTGTTTGTAATCCTGCTACTGAGAAACTGACATTGGTTGATCAGTTGAGCTCTGCAGTTCTGAGCTTCAATAGAGCTATAGCTGTTTGGATATTTGCACTAATTCTGGCACCAAAAGGATGAACCTTAGGGGTGGTTTGGGGGGGTGTTTTGTTAAAGAAGGGGTGAAACAGCAGGTCTCAAAGCTCTGTGTTGATCAATAGCGGGATCAGGCCCATGAGTGACTGCTGTATTTCTTTCCCTCTGCCCTTCTCAAAAAAAGTACTGTATTAAGACTTAAAGGAGCCCATATTTCCAATAAACAGTCTAGTTAAGTTCTAAAATTGAACCAGAAGAAAAATGAAACAGAATCAGCTGTAGTCCAAGACTGCATAAAGCCCTGTTAGAATTCTGTGGAACCTGGCAATGAAAATAAACCAGGGTAAGTAGAAGTTGTGCAGAGTACCCCCAGAGCATATAGGAAAGTCCTTGAGTGGAGCTCCAAGGTAAGAAGGATCAGGGAGAGAAAGGCCTCATGCAGAATCCAGTTATTAACTGGCTCAAGAATCCTATAGCACTTGGAGAAATAGATTTCAGTAATAGAGTCGTCCAAGAGCCAATGCCTTGAACAGTAACCAGGCAGAAGTCAGTTCCTGAACCACAAGGCAACACAAGTAGTGTCCGAGGCCAGATTAAAACTCAAGTTTTCCTGATTCCAAGTCTATCCTCTATTCACCTTACTGCCTCAAGTCATTGGAGTGAGGATTTTCTAATTCATGTTAGAGTCAATAGGGAGCCACTAAGAATTTTTTAGTATGGGAATGATATAGTCAGATCTGTTAATTTTAAGAATAAAAAGCAAAAAAAAGCAGAAAGTTAAATTAATTTAAAGAAAAAAAATTATAAATAAAAAAAGAATATCAGTTTGGCATTTGTGTGGAGGATGAATAGGCAAGAAATCGAACATGCATTTCTTAAGTACTGTGCTAAATACTGGGGATACAAATAAGAAAAAAAGGTATCTGCCCCTGAGGAGCTTACAATCTAATAGTGGAAGACAGCACACAAAGAGGAGAGGGCCACAGCAGGGTACCTAGTGAGACAACATGACGTTCCATGGAGTCAGAATTAAGCAGAGCTGATGTTAAGTGGAGGAATGAGGCTGGAAGCAGATACCAGTTAAGAGGCTGTTGTGATAAGTATTTTAGTATAGCATATAAAGCCCGGTTTCTAGTCCTTCTATAGCAGTGGTTCTCAACCTTCCTAATGCCACAACCCTTTAGTACAGTTCCTCATGTTGTGGTGACCACCAACTATAAAATTATTTTCATTGCTACTTCATAACTGTAATTTTGCTACTATTATGAATTGTAATGTAAGTATCAGATATACAGGATGGATTTAAATTGAACATAATCCACAGGTTGAGAACCACTGTTCTGTAGGCACTTAACCAGCTAGCACATCAGTTATCCTGGCAGATCACCTAATTTCTCTGAGCTTCAGTTTTTATGTCTATTAAAAAAGGACCATAATATCATCTATTTTATAGGGTTTTCCTGAGTATCTCTATGGTGGATAAATGGGTTCTAAGAGCTGAGGTTTTTGTTTTTGTTTTTGTTTTGGATTTTGTTTTGTTTTGTTTTTGTATAGGAAACTCTAGCTGATGAAACAACTTCTATCAGTACAGATAGGCAAATGTTCTCTGATAGAATAGTTTTTTAAACTGGGGCAATGAAATTTTGAGTGACTTGGCTGGATTAAATGAGACAATATATAGTGCTGCTAAGCATTATATAAATATCAGCTCTTACTAGTCTAGCTGAGAGGTGAAGAGGACGTGAATAAAGATTGACCTTGTGATTGGAGAGAGAGGGAAAATAGTTATTTTGGGGGTTGGAATTAACAAAACTGATTAGATGATGTAAGGGAGAGGGAAGTCTGTGATCATTCTGAAGTTCTGAACCTGGATAACTTGAATGATGGCGGTACCCTTCTTTATTGTTCTGTACTTGAATTACTATAATATAAAGACATGTATATATTTAAAAATATAGAGCAATATAATACAGAACAGTATATGATAAAACCCCTAGATGACGTGCAGACAGAATTCCTTGTGGGGTCCAAGGAGGAAGAGATTATCATTGATGAGGGCTTTAAAGTGAGTGATTCTAATAGGCTTAAAGGACTGACAGAATTTCAGTGGAAGAAAGGTGAAGGACTAAGGTGTTCCAAGCATGAGCAAAGGAATGAAGGTAGGAGAATATGAAATATCTACAGGGCATGGAAAGTATTCAGTTTTGTTGGAGTATAGAATTTATGGAGGGAATGGTTTAAGACATAGTTGGAAAGGTGAGATAGTTCCATTCTGTAGGAAGATCTTGAGTGCTAAGGAGTTTGATATTTACCCTGTAGGCATTAACAAACCATTGAGAACTTTTGGATAAAGAACGTTTGAGAAAGGGGCAGTGATAGAATTTGCAACTCAAAACTTTAAATAGAAATATTTAAAAAAATACATCCAGAATTCTGGTGAAAGCTTATGCAACAAAGGAGTAATCCACAGTTTCTCGATGTCACTTTGCTGGAGCCCTCAAGATTCCTTTAGGTGTGGTATAGTTTTCCCTACTGGGTACTTCATAGAGATTTGAATCTGTACCCAGTCTGTCCTTGATGCCAAGGCAGGCACTGTTGTCACCTCCACCATACCTGGGTACACTATGATGGGAAGAGTGAAAGTCCAGAGTCCTCCTTCAGAGTCTACAAGATATTAAAGCTAAAGGCACAGTGGATAGGATGCTGAGCCTGTAGAAAGGGAGACCTGAGTGATCCTGGGCAAGTCACTTCCCTCTCTTTGCCTCAATTTCCTTAACTAGAAATGGGAATAATAACAGCACCTACCTTCCACTATTGTGAGGATCAAATGAGGTGATATTTGTAAAGCACTTGGCACAGGGCCTGCCATGCAGGTAGGTGCTATTATAGAAATGCTTGTTCTCTTCCCTTCCCCCATCCCCAAGCAATTTCTTCTTCCAAGGTTTAGCTAGAATACTCTCTATTGCCAGGCACTCAAATCTTTGGTTCCAACCCAGCTCTTTGTTAATTTATAGAGGACCCAGAAGGGGTGATCAGATTCCTTAACCAGTATGAAAAAACATTTTGTTTTGTCTAGGGAGGTGACCAGACCTTTATACCTGTCAATCAGTCTGCAAGAATTTATTAGGTACTTGCTATATGTCAGACCTTATGCTAGGCCTTGGGGATAAAAATGCAAAGAATAAAACCGTTTCTACTTCCATGGAAATTCTACTCTAATGGAGGATACAAGTATATACAGAAATACCTACAGCATAAATATAAAGTTAGTAAATACACACATACACGAAGTAATTAAATATGAGGTAATGTGGGGGAAGGGAGGAGTGTGGCAGTTATCAGGAAAGGCTTCATCAAAAGGTGGTTCCTAAACTGCATCATAAAGTCAGAGAGGGACTCTATAAGGTGGAAGTGAGGGAATTCATTCCAGGTATGTGTAACAGGCAGTGCAGAGAACCACAGATTGGAGATGGAGTGTGGGGTGTGAGGAACAGAGAGAAGGTCAGTTTGATGAGATTCCAAAATAATGGAGAGTAATATCCAGTAAGAACGAAAAGATAAATTGGAGCCACGTTGTGTAGAGCTTTAGGAACTAAACTAAAGAGTTAATATGTTATTCCAGTAGCAATAAGAAGCCATTGGAGTTGGTTAGGTTTAGGTAATTCCCATGGTCAAATCTTTGTTTAAGAAAAATTGCTGTGGAGCAGTGTATAAGAGGGATTGAAGAGATGATAGACTTGAGGCAGGGAAAGTAATTAGGAACTACTTTTAATAGCCTAGTTAATTAATAATCATCTTATCACTCATTTTAGGTTGTGGATGATTTGCTTTGCTCCATTAACCCCCACTCTTATATTTGGATGAAAGAAAAGAAAAAGAAATTGGTAGTGACCTTGAGAAGTTTTATGGTTTGAATTGATCACTCTTCAGATGCCTTCTAGCTTAAGTCAAGTAGTTCACTAGAGAGGAGATGAAGATGGAGATTTGAGAAAGGAAAAGGTCTATAATAGCTGCTCTGGGAATTATGAACCAAGGAATCAAGTATAGATTAAAAATAAAATCTGAACTAAGTTATTTTACTTATATTACATTTTTCATTCAGTGGGTGAGTTTATAACCTTTTCTCCTTCCCACTGCCAATCCAAAGGTTATGAATGCAGATGGTACTGGAAGAAGAGTGTTGGTAGAAGACAAGATTCCTCACATTTTTGGGTTCACCTTGCTTGGAGACTACGTCTATTGGACTGACTGGCAAAGACGAAGTATTGAACGGGTAAACAAACGAAGTGCTGAAAGGGAAATCATCATAGATCAGCTGCCTGATCTTATGGGCCTAAAAGCCACAAATGTTCATCGAATCATTGGTGAGTAGATTAAAAACTTAACCTAATGCTTGGAAATAGAGGGAGAAAGAAGGGAAGAGAGATGAGTAAGAGGCAGAAGTTTACAGAGCAGCTTTTTTGAATAGTTGAAATAGATGATTAGTGTGTTCTGGCACTGGCAGATTTTCCCCAAGGGCAGAATAGGGGGAAAAAACTTAAGGAATTTGGTAATATAGACATAATCTGTTGCCCTTTTAATGGGACTTAATGCTCTGGCTACAAAATTTGCATTTTGGTGGTTTTGTCTTAGAGGGACACCACCCTACTAAAAACACAATATTATGCAAAAAAATTTCACTTATTTGGAACTTAATCATGGGTGAGAAGGAAAGAATTTTATAATGAAGTTTTATTTCTCTACAAGTCTATGAATACTGCTTGTCTGGGCATGGAAGAGAATACACATATGGCTTTGTTCAACAGATATTTAGCAATCTAAAAATGACTGGCACCAAAAACCATGTTGCCTTGTGTCTCTGTTTTTTTCTCTATCTTTCAATAATTTCCTTCTAGGTTCCAACCCATGTGCTAATGAAAATGGGGGATGTAGCCATCTTTGCCTCTATAGACCTCAGGGACTCCGCTGTGCCTGCCCCATTGGCTTTGAGCTCATCAGTGACATGAAGACTTGCATTGTTCCAGAAGCTTTCCTCTTGTTTTCTCGGAGAGCAGACATAAGGCGCATCTCTTTGGAAACAAACAACAACAATGTGGCCATCCCGCTTACTGGTGTGAAAGAAGCTTCTGCTTTAGATTTTGATGTAACAGACAATCGTATTTACTGGACTGATATTTCTCTGAAGGTAAAGGGGGTTAGTCGGTCTGCCAACCATAAGATCCTAGAACAGGAGTATACAATGAATAATACTGTGCCCTCCTTCATATTATTTTTCTTCTCTTTTCATCATTTTCTTTTGTCCTTCTCCTTTGTCTATCACACTGACCTGCCATTAGTGCCCATAGACATTAGGACATATAATTTAGTGGAAAAAATTGACTGGATATGGAGTAAGAAGACATGGATTCAAATTATAACTGTGTCACTTACTATCTGTGTGACTGTGAGCCTAAACCTCTTTGGGCCTGAGTTTCCTCATTTGTAAAATGAGAGAGTTCCATTTGATGGTTTCTAAGGTCCCTTCCAGCTCTCACTCTATGATCCCTATGACCTCTGACTGTCATACTTAGGACTGAGGAGTGTGCTGAACCCATAGACAGAGACTGCCACTGAATGGGGTAGTAGGAGTGAGGTGATGCATGCAGCAATGTGAGGTGTACCTGTGTTATTGTGGAAAGAACCACTGAAATGGGGTTTGACACCCATCTCTGGTACTTAATACATCTGTGACCAAACCATGGACAAGTCACTTAACCCCTTTGGGTTTCATTGAACTCTTCTATAGAATTAGAAGGTTGATTAAGTGATTTTTTAAGGTGCTTTCCAGCTTTTACATCCTAGGATTCTAGGTATTTTTTGGTTTCCAAAATTTAAGAGGTAAATATTACTTTGAACCTTTTGACCTAGAGTTCCCCCAAGGAGTCCAGTGGTTGCTGTATAATTTACTAGTTTTTTCCCTTTTTTCTAGATGCTATATAAAATATCCTGTAGTCAGATTCATATTTTTATTTTTGCTGAATCATATTTCATGCACTTGACTTTCCTCCTTCCTAAGTAAACAATCCAGCGACTTCATAGGTACTGTTTGCCATGGACAGAAGTTTAAGGGCTGAGAAAAAGTCCTTTTCCATCTATAGTTGATAAAGAAATTAGGATACTGTATTAAATAATGTAATAAGAGGTTGGGCTAGTAAATTATTTCATACAGTTTTTTTTAATCCCCCCCAGTTGCAGTTACTGGTTTTAAACTAGCTTCATAAAATCATCATTCTACCCTCATTCTCTTTTTTTTTTTTTTGCTTTTTAGAGGGCAGTTGGGGTCAAGTGACTTGCCCAAGGTCACACGGCCAGTTTTTGTGTTAAGTGTCTGAGGCCAGATTTGAACTCAGGCACTCCTGACTCCAAGGCTGGTGCTCTATTCACTGCGCCACCTAGCCGCCCCCTACCCTCATTCTCAAATGGGAGGGAGAAAGGAGAACTGTCATAAAACATAATCAGAAAATGGGTCAGAAAAATTGGAGAGACTTTACTTCTTTTTGCCAGATGTTTTTGTCTTGTTTCATGAGGGCTTATGTAGATTATATTGTATTTTGAGGAGCTTATTCCTGTTTTTATTATGTGGTGATAGCTTTCATCAGGGAGTAATTTAAAGCTGCTAACTTTCTATAGATTGTTCACTCTACCCAAATCAGTTTTAGGTTTAAATAACTCATTATAGTAACCTATGCAACTGTTATAATGCAACAATTTAATTCAAAGCTATATTTAATTTAAAGCTACATTGGAAACATAGAAGGCAGGGCAGGGGGAGAGGGTGCCATAGACAAGGCTATTTTGTTTAAACATACTAATTTCCCATCAAATTATCATGATGATACTCTTTTTTTTTAAATTTTAATTTATTTTCTTGGTTACATCATTCATTTCCACAAAGTTTTGAGTTAAAAATTTTCTCCCCTTTTTGCCCCTACCCCCCAGCCCAGAACATTGATCCCACTGTAAGGCCCCTCCTACAATCTGTTCCCTTTTATGCCCTCCTCCAACACCCCTCTAGCTTTCTAGCAGGGCAGGGAGGGGCTCCCTGCCCCCGTCCCTGTATATATTATTTCCCAGTTGCATTTGATTGTATAGCTTTAAATACTAGATTCTTAAAATTCCTCCCCTATCACCTACTCCCACTGGGAAGAGCAGCAATTCA
>CM053597.1:155985537-156027851 GCA_028646575.1 Pseudocheirus occidentalis
ATCACTTAACCCTGTTTGCCTCAGTTTCCTCATCTGTAAAATAAGCTGGAGAAGGAAATTACAAACTACTTCAATATCTTTCCCAAGAAAATCCTAAATGGGGTTACTAAGAGTTGGACTCAACTGAAAATGACTAAGCAACAACAACAAATAGTACTTTAAGATTTAAAAAGTGGGGCGGCTTTGTGGCAAAGTGAATAGAGCACCAGCCCTGGAGTCAGGAGGACCTTAGTTCAGATCTGGCCTCAGATACTTAACTCTTACTAGTTGTGTGACCTTGGACAAGTCAATTAACCCCAATTGCCCTGCCTTCCCCTCTCCAGAAAAGCAAAAAAAAAAAAAAAAAACCAAGAATCCCTTTCTACAATAAACCTGATCATTAGTCATTCAGGCCTTTACTTGAAGATCATTAGTGAAGAAAAAAACCTACTTTTCCCATTCCACGTTTGCATAGCTCTAATTTTTAGGAAGTTTTACTTACTTTAAACTTAAATTTGCTTTTCTTCAACTTCATTTGCTCCTAATCTAATGTTTCTTTTCCTTTTAGATATTTATAAAGAGCTGTCATCTCTTCCTTTTGTATTTTCTTCTCTAGGCTAAAAATCTCCATTTCCTTCAGTTGAGACTACTCATAGGGCATGATTTCCAGGCCGTTCACATGACTATTCCCTTCTTGTTTCTCAGCATTATTCTGAGAGGACAATGCCAAGATTAAGAAGTAAAATTTTCTTTCCACCTTTGGCTCTTCTTTTAAGTATTAATTTCTTGGACACTATTGAACAGGATGTCTGGAGTAATATTTGTTACTCTAAATTTGGTGACAGAGACCTTTGATTAAACAGAAACCAGACTGAGATCATTAACTATATATAGAAATTCTCAACTCAGTTTTCTTTTATTACATTTGTAATCTAGAAGTTGAACTGTTTATCCAGAAGGGGAAAAAATACATATTTCATTGATGTACCTATGCTTCTCTTGGACCAATGAATCACTGCATTTTCATTCCATCTTTTCTTAATAACAGAATATTAGAATCAGCTCAGTTCATAATTTTTCCCTGTCAATTCCTTGGGGTGAACAAAGAACAAAAAATATGCTTTAGGTAGTAAAATATCTTTATTAGAAGTGCAGGAAAAATAACACTTAGAAATATAAGAAATATCTGGAAAACATAAAGAAATTAGTAGAATGCTTTAATTTCTTAAATTTATTTACTCACCTTTCTCACTTTTGAACTTCATTATACACCAAGTACTGTAGTAGCAAATACTTGATAGGGTTTCACTTCTGAGGCTTTGGATGAAACAAATGCTGTGGGAATGTTTTAAGAAGACCTGACTTCCCTTCTAACTTTTAAGGAAATAATATCTAGTTGAGGGTTCTATAAAGTAAATGAAGCATTTATTTGTAGCCATCATTTTTGTCTTTCCCCATGTTTGTCCTGTTCAGGTTCTTAAAGCTTGCATAATTATCTATAAGTCATTTTCTTTTATTTACATGATCAAAAATGAAAAATGTAAAATGATGGGCATTTTGAATTTAGGTTTATGTATTGGACTGAGTGGGGTGGAAAACCCAAGATAGATAGAGCTGCCATGGATGGAAGTGAACGTACTACATTAGTTCCAAACGTAGGACGAGCAAATGGCTTAACTATTGATTATGCTAAAAGAAGACTCTACTGGACAGACTTGGATACCAACTTAATAGAATCTTCAAATATGCTAGGTAAGATGTAGTTCTATTCATTCAAATTTAAACAGTCAAGGGATGGGTTATTGTTAATGTGTTTTGGTTTTGTGTGGTTTTTTTTGGAGAGGAGAAGGCAAGGCATTTGGGGTTACGTGACTTGCTCAAGGTACACAACTAGTAAGTATCAAGTGTGTGAGACCAGATTTGAACTCAGGTCCTCCTGACTCCAGGGCCAGTGCTCTATTCACTTAATTGTTGATATTTTGAATATAAAGTTAGGTTGATGGTTTAAATTTTATTTATGATACATGTATGTTATATGTATATGTTGTGTGTAGATTTGCTGCTACATGTGAGCAACCAAGATTTGTAGCTGTTTTCAGGCTCCTTAACCTGGATCAGGTTGAGGGTATATGCTGTCAGTTTCTTGTTCTAGATGATCTTCTCTTTGCATTGTTTCTTGGTCCCATTTACAGTATTCTTTTTATCTCTGTTATTAGGAGGAATTTTTTTTTTTTAATATAGGCATGGGGCAGGGTAAAAAGGAAAAGGCTGTAGTGTTAAAAGAGGTACCCTTCCAGAATTACCCTTTGATGATGATTATGATGCTAATAATGGTAACAATGCTTATATAATGCTTAAGATTTTTAGGGCACTTCACAGATATTTCATTTTGAAGAAGGTGAAACATTGTTTAAATGTAGAGAAGCTGAGAACATAAGTTTTCTCTTTCTGTATAAACTGTTTTGAAATTAAAATTTGAAGTTATGGTTCCTTATATAAAGCCCAGTGATAGTCTTTTATAGGTCAGATACCACCAACAAAAATCGGATGGGATCATCCACATTCTTTCATTATAAGGGAATTTTATTGTATTTAAAATTGTTTGAAAAGAGGACTGACTGGTAAATATTTGTTTTACAAATCTTTCTGTGACTGTATAATTTATTGTAAAAGAAGTTGACTTTTAGATATTCCTAAAGTTACCTGTGATAGACCAAAAGAGTGATAGAATCCTCTGTATTTATTAGAAAGAATTAATAATGCTATCAAAATATGTATCCAGAAGTTGAAACCTACCACTGACTCACAGCAGAAATGTTAGTCTGAGACATGGGGTCAAAAGGTAAATGAGCTGACTTCAGAGATTAAACTGGTTTTTAGGATTGTTTTCAAAATAATTACGTTCTTCTTAACTGCCTACGAATATAATTTTTTCTCATATTACAAAATGTTTTTGTTCAGCCAGCAAGACATTTTTATTCCCATGTTTTATCCCTCTTCTTACCTCCCTGTTGCATTTGTGAAAACAGGCCTGAACCGTGAAGTTATAGCAGATGACTTGCCTCATCCATTTGGCTTGACTCAGTACCAGGATTACATATACTGGACAGACTGGAGCCGACGTAGCATTGAACGTGCCAATAAAACCAGTGGCCAAAACCGAACCATCATACAGGGTCATTTGGATTACGTGATGGACATCCTAGTCTTTCACTCCTCTCGGCAGGCGGGATGGAATGAATGTGCTTCCAGCAATGGGCACTGTTCCCATCTTTGCTTGGCTGTGCCAGTTGGTGGTTTTGTTTGTGGATGTCCAGCCCACTACTCACTGAATACTGACAACAGGACTTGCAGTGGTAAGTTATAATTCCCTATGAACAAGTTAGAATTTGAGGAAAAAGCAGAGTTTGGGAACACTATGCACATTCTTTCTGGAGTCAAAAATGTGACAGACCAAAGGTGATGTTTACTGGAAAGAGAGAGGGTTAGTCAACAAAATAATTTTTTATTACTGTTTTCTTGGTGATGGGTTTGTAATATATGATGATATGGCAAAATATTAACCCTTTTCAATTTGACATTGTGTTTAAATAATTAAAATGTGTTAGATCCCAAAGTGAGACAAGTAAATATAACCAATTTTCATTTTTCTCCTAATGGAAATGAGAAGAGGCACAGAGAATACAAAAACAGTAGTCAAATGACAGATCTTTCTCTCTAACCTTAAAAACAGCCATGCACATAAAATCACCACCTTTATACTTTCTCATGCATAGAGGAATAGTGAACAGATAACAGGAAGAAGTAGATGTTGAATGGGAGAAAGGTGGTAGATTTAACAAAGAGAATGGGTCACAAATATTAGATAAAATTAGTTCTTTGGAACTAGTTCAGTATATTCCTTTGAAAGAATCTAGTAATTTAAGTTTTTTAACTGTAAAAGTAGACATCCCACCCCCTTATTACAGTGAGACTATAAAACAGAAATTCCAAAAGAATGCATTTTTTTCATTTTCTTTGTCTAGCACTGACTTGACTATTAAGGTAACATCATATTGTAGAAATTACCTCTATATACTGTGGATAAATATAGGCTTATTATAGGGTCCATAGAATCATAGGATCTCAGAGTAGGAATGTACTTCAAGACCATGTCATCCAAACCAAATATAAATCAGAATCCCCTCTATAATGTTCCCAGTGTTACTGAGTCTTTGCTTGAAAAACTTAGTTGAGGGGGAATCTGTTGCCTCCTGAAGCAGCTCATGCCATTTGGATAGCTCAAACCTAACTCTGTGCCGTAGCAAGCACTTAGGCATGCTTTTTCGTTCAGTCACCTGTCTGTATTTTTAATCCATTTTGCTAATTCTGCCCCTTGAACTACGAGACTAATTCTTTATCCACAAGATGTGATAACCTGTTAGGTACTTGAAGACAACTTCCCCCACCCCCTTTAAGCTCCTCTTCCCTCTTTCCTAGCCCAGTCATTTCTTTTTTAAGTTAAATAATTGTGGTTTTCATCATTTTCATTCAACTGATTTTCATATTAGCAGAATCTTGAGCATCCTTAGTATCTTAGTTACCTTTTCTGAGAATTCTAACTTGTCATTGCCTTTCCTTAAATAAAGTGTCCAAAATTTAATATGGTATTTAATGTATAAGAGTTGATGTATAAGAAATGTAAAGTGGTACTATCTTTCCTTATTCCTGGAATCTATACATCTCAGTGTAGCCTAAGGTTGCAGAAGGGAAGGGAATAAGCATTCATATAGTGCCTACCATGTGCCAGGCACTGTGCTAAGTGCTTTACATCTGATCTTCAAACAGCTCTCTGATATAGGTGCTAGTACTGTCTCCATTTTGCACTTGAGGCAACTTAGGCAAACAAGTTAATCGACTTTCCCAGGGTTACACAAGAAATAAGTATCTCAGACCAGATTTGAACTTGGGTCTTCCTGACTCCAAGCCCATCCTCTGTACCAACAGCTACCTACATCAGGGTTTTTGGCTGCCATAGTATACTGTTGATTCATATTGATCTTATAGTTCATTAAAACCCACAGGACATTTTTAGATAACCCACCATCTAACCATACTTGGAGTTGGAGTCAGAGGATCCTGAGTTGGATCTGGATCTTGGCCCTTTCACTTAGTTCTTATATGAGCGTGGGCAAATTTCTCACTTTTCATTAAGATTCAACTCATATCCCACCCACTGCAGAAGGTATTTCATGGTCCCCCAAGCTGTTTTTCCTTTTCACATTACCTTCCATCTACTCTGTATATATCTGATATGTAACTAGCTATTTACATGTTGTCTCTCCAATAGAATTAAGGCTATATGGAGACTGGTTTTTGCCTTTTTTTTGTACCCCCAGTGCATAAAACAGTTCTTGACATGAAGCATAGAACATTTAGTTTGAAAAGTCCAAGAGACAGTGAGAGATACATAACCATAGATCAGGAGAGAGAATAAGACTAGATATGTAGGTCTGGGAATCATCATTATAGAGATAAGAAATTGAGCTCATGGAAGCTGCTGAAATTGTCAAGTGGGACGGTGTAGCTCATAAAGAAAAGAGGGCTTAGAGAAAAACTGGGGGGGGGAAGCGCCCACCTGTACTTAGTGCGTGTGACGTGGATGTAAAACTAGGAAACTGAGGTGGGAATGGTCAGATAGGAATCAGGAGAGAACATTGTCATGAAAACTTAGAGAGGAGATTATCATGGAGAGAAGGTGGTCAGTGCTGCTGAGAGATCAAGAACAATGGGGATTGAGAAATGGCAGTTAGAGTGATCAGTGGTCACTTTGGAGAGAGTCATTTCAGTTAAATATTGAAATCAGAAGTCAGATTGATGTGGGAAGGAGTGAGGCTGGGTGGGGAGAGGGGAGGCTAGAGCTTTAGAAGGGAATATAGATGACTTCTCAAGTTTAGTCACAAAGGGAAAAGAGGTACAGGGCAAGAACTTAGAAAGATGGTAATATCAGGTGAGGGTTTTTGGAAGATACTGGAAAGATGAGCATGTAGGCAGCAGGGAAGGAGCTAATAGAAAAAGAGAGGTACAAAATCAGAAAGAGGGAAGAATAGTGGAGGCAGTTTGCTAGTAAAATTGAAGGAGTTGATGAGATCAAGGATGAATGAGGAAGACTTGAGTTTGGGAAGAAGGGCCACTTCTTTGAAGTGAGTGAAGGTGGAGGTACTAGGTTATTGTCTGAGTGATGTGAGATGAGGAGGGAAGAAGGGAACCTGTTAGCAAATGGTCTTTTTTTTTTTTTTTTTTTTTTTCAGTTAAAGAGGAGGTGACGTCTTCAGCTCAGTGAGTAGGAGAAGGGGTGGCTTGAGAAGTGGGAGGCTTGAGGGGAAAGAAGCTTTGGAATAGCTGTTGTAGAAAGTAGGATAGCACTGATTATAGAGGAATGGTGTTTGCTTTGTTGCAGTGTGGTCCTGGTTGAAATTAGAGAACATGTTTGTTATGGGATCAGTCAGCATGGTTTTATGATTTCCTCCAGCTCCATTCATCAGCATGTGGATAGCAAGAGGCAGATGGTGGGAGTAATCCACATTTGGGGTTTGGCAGGGTGTGATTTTGGAAATAAGATAAGGGCCAGGGATTCGAGGGTAGAGAATAGCATAGAATTGAGTTGACTCACCAACAATAGAGATGGGGAAGGTAAGAAAGTATTATAACCATCATCTTTTTCAATTCAAACCATTTTTCTGGTATATCTAGATCTATTTAAATCCCAACTTTGGTAGCCAACACATTAGCTTTCTTTCCCACCTTTGTTACTTACAGATCTAATAAGCATGCCATCAATGCCTTAAATTGATTTAAAAATTTGTATTACAGATCACAGCACCAGGGAGAGTTATATCCCTGGTGGTACTATGCTAGAACCTTCCAACTTGACCTTACCTCATTAAGGATTACTCTTTAAAGTCTGGCCATTCAACCAGTTCTTAAATTTACGTAACTATGGCATTATTTAACCTGCATCTCTTCCCCTGGGGGGCCATCTCCAGTCTTCCTTTTCTATACCTTGCCACTGGACCCAGATGTCTCCAGAAGAGAAAGTAAGGCTGGTGATTTTGCACAGCCCTCACTCACTTAAATCCAATTCACTTCCAGGTCATGGCATCACCTTCCTAATATCGTGGTCTTCTTCCAGAGTGAAGGACAAACAGCGATCTCACTCTCTCTTGTTCACAAAGGCAGCATGAGAGATTTTTAAAAATGTTTTGCTGAAATGTAAAGTGTTTCTATGGTATTCCCCTGATCTGTCTAAATTTTAATAATTATTGCTTTCTTTGCAGACATTCACAGATCATCTCTTTTAATAATGTGTTCTAGAATTTTGCCAGAAATTGAACTTGGACACCTTGGCCTGAATTTTGTATACTATATATGTTCTCTCTTTCTCTCTTTCTCTTTCCACTCCTCCTTTGGGGCAGGGGAAGGGTTTGGGGACAGAAGGTTACAGCTGGGTGGAATTAGAACATCTACCCCTCTACAGTCCTGTGGTATTTTTCTCATTCTTTTGAATATCATTGTCAGTGGCTTATCAGCCACATCCGCCAAATCTTTTAGTAATTTGGCTTGTGTGAGTTTGGTGACTTACACTGATTTAGGGCACTTCACTGCTCTTTTGCTTACTCTTTGCTAATTTCACGTTTTGATTCCCTGTTGATCATTTTTATTTTGTCCTTTATAGTCAAAGATTAGAAGTGGATGTGTGGATCTGAGATTCATTTGCACAAAAAATGAGAACTGAACTCATGGGAGCTGATGAGGTCACTTGAAAACAAGTATATAGAGAGAAGAAGGCCAAGGAGAGATCTGGGGTAGAGCCAGTTAAAGGTTAGGATATAGAGGATGAATCAGCAAAAGAGACTGAGAAGGAGCAATCACATAGGTAGGAGGAGAACCAAGGCAAGGTCCATAAAAACTCACAGGGGATAGGATTTCCAGTCATAGTGGATATTCAGTAGTGTCATTCAGCTGAGAGGTCAAGAAGAGTGAGGACTGATAAACTTGTTTAGATTGATTTTTATCTGAAGTCATTCTCAGGTCTTTCAGTTGGGCAAGTACTTTAAGTTCTCTGCCTGTTTTTCATCTATCAAGTGAGGGAGTTAGATTGTGATCTCTGTAGTTCCTTCTTTTGAAAATGCTTTTAATCTTTGATTCAATAGAAAGTTACAGTAAAAAAAAACATAAGAAACAATCTGATACTCACACAGGAAATTTAAGTTTAAATTGCACCTTACACAGTTACTAGCTTTGTGATAATGGGCAAGTCACTTAACAACACAGAGTCTGAGTCTGCTCATTTGTAAGAGTGTTATAGTAATATTTGTACTCCTCACTGTAGGGTCATAGGACTAGACTGAAAGGGAGGTTGGAAGCCATGTAGTTGAGTCTCTTCCTTTTACTGATGAGGAAACAAATCCAGGGAGTTGAGTGCTTTGCTGAAGTTCACATCAGGTAGTAAGCATCAGAGGAGAGAGTTGAGTCCAGGACCTGTGTCTCCAGAGTCAATGTTCACAGGGTTGTTGTGAAAAAAGTGCTTCATAACATAGGACTCTGAAAAGCAACAATACTACCAATGATTGTTATTACTATTAACTATGTCTGTGGTATTCCCAGTATTAGATTCGTAGTATTAGTTCAATATTTAATTGAAGGACTCACTAAGATTTTGAGTGGGAAGGGATTTTAGCCATTGTCAAGTTGAACCCACTCCTCTTAGAGATAGGGAATCTGAGGTTGTGATGTAGATGCAGTGGCTGAGCTCATAGCCTGTGACTTGACATTTGATACACTTTCTCCTTACCACACTGCATCTTGTCAGCTAGATTATTTATTCTCATCTCTTACCCCATTTTATAAATGAGGAAGCTGTGGTGAAATTGGAATGTTTTAGCACTGTCATAGTGATGAAGGATAAGTATAAGTGTTTCAGGGACCCCAATGCCAGAGTCTCCACTTGGGCCAGTCTGGAATGAATTCTTAGGCTCAGGCATTCTGAGTTAAGTTGGTAAAAGTTTATTGTTAATGCTATACAGCAGGCAGGAGGTCTTAGGGAACCTGCAAACTAAAAGTAGTCATAAGCATAGATTATAAAGCAATACAATTGTAAATCAGGTATCAGTTATGCTAACTAGGTGAGTAAGGGTGGGATCAAGGAGGAGTTAAGGAGTGGTCAGTGCTTAAAGGGACATGCACTTTTAACATCAACTGGGCAGGTGTATTGCCCATAATTCACTAGGAAATAGCCCAAGGAGGGGGGGGGCTGCATGGAGGTGTGGTTTTAGGCTTGAAATGTCACTAAGTCATCCAGTGGTCAAGATTGTCTGAGAAGTGCCTAGTCTGCTACCCATCAATGTCCTGTTTGACAAGATGGATGCTGGGAACCTAGGCTAATGGGGAATTCAGGAAGTGCCTAGTTGGCTGAAGAGTTAACTTACTGTTAGGCATTGAAGGATTCATAGGTGCAGCTGGCCATTATACTAAGGGGAGACATACATTTCTTTAAGCTAAAGGAATTGTTTATAGATGGTTTAGTGAAGGATTCATAGGTATAGCTTGTTATTGTACCAAACAGAGATAAGCAGAGTGCTGGCCAGGGGAAGAGGCAGAGTTAATGCTTTGTGGCTGAGGAAATGTGATTTTACCACTTGATTTTACAAACTGATATTACAAACATAGGTACCCAAACACAAATGTGATTTTACAACCTGATGTTACAAGTGGATTTTACAAACTTAAGTATCCAAGCACCCCATCAATAGAAGTTGTTGGGTTTTGTTTGTTTTGTTTTTGGAGGGGGGAAGGCAAGGCAGTTGGGGTTAAGTGACTTCCCCAAGGTCACACAGCTAATACATGTCTCAGGCCTCTGAAGCTGGATTTGAATTCAGGTCCTCCTGACTCCCAGGGCTGTTGCTCTATTCACTGTACCACCTAGCTGCCTCTGCCATAGGATTTCTTATTACGTTTTTTGCCAAATGGCTTCAAAATACATGTTCTGAAAAAAGGAAATATATCTCACTAATTATGAAGCCTTGTGTACATTAAAACTTAAGTTTTATGCAAAAAGGAATTTACATCATGCTTCCCTCTTTGTCTCTCATTCTTTTCTGTGTTCCTTGCATTACTTTGTGCACAATTGAATCTTACTCCCAGGGTTGTTGGGAGGGTCAAATGAGATAATAATTATAATACTCTTAGCATGGTGTCTGACACATAGTAGGCATGATATAAATGTTTATAATAAATATCTCGGTAGGAGCGTATTCTGATTGTTTCCTCAGGAGACAAGGGTGCTCACTAAGGCTCACAAGACATTTAATAGGCCTGTCTGTCGTTGTCTCTTAGTGTTTCCTGTCTCAGACTTGTGTGGACCTTTGAATTTATTTAGGGTTCTTTACCTCACTTTCCTAAGAAAATTGCACTGTTGGTAGAGACTTACTTCATATTTTTCAAGATCTTCTTTAAAAAAGGAAAGTGGGAAACTTGTCATTTCTACAGTCTAGTCACTGCACTGATCTTACCTACTGTATAGTATAAGATTTTTTTAACTCATCAAAAGAAATTAAATCAATGCGTAGTGAATACCAAATAAAGGAAAAGTTGAGTTCTATGAAGATTCAGATAAACTAAAAGTATATATAGAAGCTAAAGGAAAAAACAGTACAGTTAAGAAATCAGTATAAACAGTTATTTGTTTTTTGCCTTTCAGTGTTGAAGTTGCAACTTGAACATTAACCTGTTCTTAGAGAACATTTACTTCATCCAAGTTTTAGATCAAAAAACTGAGGAGGGCGGGAGAAATAATGTGCTGTGCCTGAGGTCACAAAATTTGTTGGTAGCAGAGTGTGATCTAGAACTTGGGTTTAATTTGTGTGTTTGCTTCAATTTAATTCAAATAAGTATTTTTAAAGTGCTACTTTATACTAGGTACTGGGGCTACGGAGATGAAAAACCACTTATTCTCAAAACACAGTCTAATAGAGGGGATAAGACTTACACCAGTAGACATTATATGAATCTGAATGTGATAAGGGGAAATTGGTTCCCGTGCCCAGTACATTTGATTTTGGAAGCCAGAGGAGTTAGAAAAAGGATTATATCATATCTTGAAGAAGGATTTCATCCTATTTCACCAAAGCCTAGATTTTCCTGAGAAGGACAAGGTAAAAGACACCCCTGCTTTTCCAAGGAATAGATACTCAGAATAACTAGGCATGGCATCAGACATTGCTGTTTGGGAGGCAAAACATTAGACCAGTGGTTCTCAGCCTGTGGGTCGCGACCCCTTTGGGGGTGGAACGACCCTTTCACAGGGATCACAGGGGTCATCTAAGACCATCGGAAAACACATATTTCCCATGGTCTTAGGAAGCAAGACTCTGCTCCTCTATCCATCTCCAGGCGGGTCCTCCCACATGCAGACATGTCCACATACAAGTATTAAAGGGGTACAGCATTAGGAACGTTGAGAACCACTACATTAGACCATTTAGGGGCAGAATACAATTATTCAGTTTTCCTTTTTATTAGGATTTTTTTTTTTATGACATGGAGTTAAATGACATGCCTAAGTTTGTGGCAGAACCAGGAGCAGAACTTGAATCTCCTTGAATCTGCTTTCAGTTTAATCATCTCTGTACATTTTGTTGCATATTGACATGCCCCCATCCACTTAAAATGATCGCAGATCTCATAAAGAAGTAAAAAATTTATGATTTTTATCTGAGGTCGTTGTGGTCCTACGTCTTGATTACTTGATTGCTTAAGTCTTGATTACACTAAGCATTATCTCTTGAACAAATCCTTGCTTTGTCCCATGCTTCAACTTTTGCTTCCCCTCCAGGCACACGTGTAGTGGAAAAATCTTCAAATTCACTGTACTGCCTTCTTGTTCCCCCTACCTCTTCCAAGTCCTGGAATTGGCCAAAGTTTATATGATATAATATTCCTAATAGTGCTCACATTGGCCTGATTGTTCTAGTGGAATATTATAGAGTTCTTTTTGCATTTTTTTCTTTCTTTAAGCTCCTACCACCTTCCTGCTCTTCAGTCAGAAGAATGCCATCAACCGTATGGTGATTGATGAGCAACAGAGTCCTGATATAATCCTCCCTATCCACAGCCTACGGAATGTCCGAGCCATTGACTATGACCCTTTGGACAAACAGCTTTATTGGATTGACTCACGACAAAATATGATCCGAAAGGCACAGGAAGATGGGAGCCAGGTAATTGAAGAACTTGACTCAAAATTTATAGTCTTCAATAGGCCCAGAATGTCCTATCTGATTGCTGTTCCTTGCCATTCTTTAGGAATTCCAAGGTTTCTTTAGGGCTTTTCCAGTATTTCTTTTGGACTACTTTGGGGTTCTCTCAAGAAAGAGTTTCCCCCTTTAACCAGACCCATTTACCATCCTCACCATCTTGTACACTAAAATGACCCCATTTTTCTCTTACCTCTCTCCCTTTTCCTGCCCTCATATATGTATGCCCACATAAACAAACATATATATTCATTTTTCTTGCTTCTATTTATTTCTTTACTTGACCCGGAGGGCAAGAAAACTCTCCAGCTAAAACTATTAGAAGTAGAAGTATTAATACAGAGCACTGCAATGTTGTAAGCTTTTAGTAAATGTTTTTTGATGACAGTGATGTGGGGGAAGATGTGATGAATAGGCATGCCATGCTTATGCACACCTTTGCTTTATTTATAAGGTTGTATACATAGATACATACGTACACGTGTGTGTGTGTGTGTGTGTGTGTGTTTTTAGATCACTAGCCAAGATTATGCTGCTGATACTGATGCTAACTAACTTTATGGAGCTTAGGTAACTTTATTATCTCCTCACTCAGTCACAACTCTGACTTGGGGCAGTGTTCTAATGGAATTAGGCAACTCTATTATGGAACAAATGCTAAGGAACCAGAAAGTGGAGTGGGTTTGGGGATGAATAAGTTAAGGTTGAGATCATTGAAACCTTTAAACCAGGGGTTCTCAACCTGTGGGTCACGACCTCTTTGGGGGGGTCAAATGACCCTTTTACAGGGGTCGCCTAAGACCATCAGAAAGCACATATTCCTGATGGTCTTAGGAACTGAGACACTGCTCCTCTATCCATCTCTCAGGTGGGTCTGCCCACATGCAGATATGCCCACATACAAGTATTAAAGGGTTGCAGCATTAGGAAAGTTGAGAACCACTGCTTTAAACAAACCTTAGATCTTTGAGAAGGGGTTAATAGGGTGTTAGCTAGCATTCAAAAATTGTAGGAGTGTTGCAACACCCCAAAGTTGTATTTCTATAGATAGAAAGTTGTATTTATATAAATCAGTCCTGTGAAGGAGCACTTTAGCCTGCTGGCAAGGACTGAAGTGATACTCATTCACTTAGGAAGCTCTGTACTGCTCAGCTTCATAAATATTGCAGTTTTGTGACCCTGAATTTTGTATAAATGAATTTTATAGTCCTGGGCTAGGGCTGATTGATAAATGGCAGCCCAGCATTTGGAGAATTACAATTAGTGCACCCCCAGCTCTTCCCAAGCTATGGTGCTAAGGACAATAATACCATTATTACTGTATTCTCTACTCTCTATTGTAACCAACAGAGAATATCTGGGATTCCATGAATTAGACAACCTAGTATAATATATTGTCATTGAAAGAATTAGTTCTTTCCTGGGTTCAGACATTAATTTAGGTGGTAGCTATCAAATGAACCTGCCCCAGGGTCATCTGATTTTCAGCCTAATATCATTTATGTATAATAAGTCTTTTACCCTTCCTTCCAAAGGGTCTTACTGTGGTTGTGAGCTCAGTTCCCAATCAGAATATGGACATGCAGCCCTATGACCTCAGCATTGACATTTATAGCCGTTATATCTACTGGACTTGTGAGGCCACTAATGTCATTAATGTAACAAGGCTGGATGGTAGACCTGTTGGAGTGGTACTCAAAGGGGAGCAAGACCGACCTCGAGCCATCATGGTAAACCCAGAGAAAGGGTATGTTCTGTAAATATTATATTGGAAATTCAGTGGAAATTTTTTCAGGGCGGTTTCCAAGAGTCAGGGAAATATTAGAGTTTTGAAGTAAGCATATTGTAAAAGGGTGTATACTTATTTACAGGTCCTAAAACTTTGTGATTAGGGAAAAAAAATTTTAACATGTCTCCTAATCTTTCTAGCTATCGTCCTCCTTTGTGTATGTGTGTATATGTGTGTGGGGGTTGGGAGAAGGGTTATATAATGACAAGACTTGATGTTTATGTGTATTTAAAATTTGTCTTAATAACAGTGCCATAGATCAGTATTCAGTGTAGCTTAAATTCAGAATCTCTTCAGAATTTGTGATGTTCAGATAAAAACTAGGTCAAAGTTAATTTTGTTATGAAAAATAAGTTTTCCAATTAAGGGAATCCTGTAAGCACAAAAGGAATGCTTTAAGTTACTTATTTTAAAAGGATTTTTTTAAAATTCCAAACTTAAATAAAATTTTATAGGTTACTGTGAAATAGTATTTGTTAATGTAAGACTATCCTGAACCTTTCTTCTGCCTTTTGACAAATAAGTGTAGTTAACCAAAACAAATCTATATAAGTGTCCAAAATCGTATGTCTCCATAGCTTGTGTTCATCTCCTTTCTGTCAGGAGATGGGTAATATGCATCATCAGAAGTCCTTTGGAGATGTAGCTGATCATTGCATTGATCAGAGGTCTTAAGTCTTTCACAGGTGTGTTTCTAAAGAAAATGCTTGATCATATTATTCTTCTATAAATTATTTTCTTGATTCTCACTTCACTCTTCATCAGTTCATACTACCTAGGATTCTCTGAAATCTTGAGTCATTTCTTAGGGCATAGTAATATTCCAGCACATTTTTATATACTACAGTTTGTCCAGTGGTCCCTCAGTTGTCTATCTGGTAAGCTGACATATCCTCTTAGATTCTAGTTATTTTCTTCTTTTTCCTCCCTCTTTCAGTATCAGGAAGTTTATTTTGTTGGTAATTGTTTCCTCCTTTATCTTCCTTCTAACCGCTTCCCTATTCCCACTTGTTTTCCTGTTGAGTTTGATGTATTTCTACAATGAAATGAGTATTTATGTGGATGTGTGGATGTTCAGTCCTCTTTTGTCCATTTTAGATAGGCTTGGGGTTCATCTTGATGCTTCCTCCTGCCTTTTGTCCTGCCTTTTCTTCCATATTTGTATATTCTCTTTGTACATACCTTTGCTCTTATAAGAAATGACAAACTTCAACTCCTTTTTCCCTCCTTTCTATGTTAATGTATTCTTTTATCCTCCCTTCTCTTTCCCGCTCTTTAAATCCTCGGCACAGACCCAGTCCACTCTACATACCTCTACTTTTGAAAGTTAACTTTCTCATTGCCATTTGAAGACATTAAGTACCTGAAGGGACACTTTTTCCTTTTTTCTCTTATTAGAATATTGTTGCTACATCATCATATCATTCTTTCCAGTTGCTTACATAAATTTCCTCTTTAGGTTTCTTTGTATTCTAGTGTTTTTATTTTAGAGTTTTATTCAGTCTTTTATCAGAAATGCTTGTAAGTCTTCTGTTTCATTAAGTTATTTTTTTCCCTCCTACAAGAATATCCTTATGTTTTCAGAATAATATCCTCTTGGTTTTAGGTCTACTTCTTTTACCATCAGGAATATTGTATTCCAAGATCTGTTGTTTAGCCAGGTCTTCTCTGGTCCTGCTTGGAGTCCATTTGTACCTAAACTGCTTCTTCCTGCATGCTTGCAGTATGTGGAAACTCTGGATTTTGGCTGTGACATTCAGACTTGGGGGGTTTTTTGGTTCCTTTTAGGAGGTGATCCATGGATTCTATCTTTACTTTACCCTCAGACTAACAGATGTGGGCAATTTTCATCCTCAGTTTGTTCAAATATATTGTCTAGGTTGTTTAAAAATGGTGATTTTCAAAGATTTTAGTGATTTATAAGTTACCGCTCTTTGATCTCATTTCCACATCAGTTGTTTTTGATATCAGATATTTTCCATTTTCTTTTTTTTAGGCTTTTGATTGAATATTTCTTGCTGTCTTATAAAGTCATTGATTTTGGTTTGATCTCATTTTCAGGGGGTCTATTTTAGTGGGTTTGATTTAACATTTTCTTCTAAGCTACTTATTTTCATTGCTTTTCTTTCTTCTAGGGCTTTTCTTCCACATATTCGTGTTTTTGGAAAATCTTTTTTTCCTTTTAAATCTCTGCTTGTAGTTGTTACAGAGTCTACTTGTTGCTTTTTCAAGATCTATTGATTAAGTAATTTTTTATGTTGATTGATGTTTAATTTACTTTTTCTAGCTTTAGTTCCTAGGGGGCTTTATGTTAGAGCACTGCTCTATTCTGTGGTAGTCAACCTTGTGTGGTGTTACTCTTCATTCTTGCATCAACTTTCACTTACCAAGCTTGGGCCCCGTTGGATCTTTAAGGTTCAGAGTGCTGGATCTTGAGTACCTTCTATGGAGAACAGAATGTTAGGGATGTCAGAGTCCATTGGCCTGAAATGTCCTTTCTGATTGCTATTCCTTACTACTCTTTAGGAATTCCAAAGTTTCTTTGGGGACTTTTCCAGTATTTCTTTCAGACCACCTTGGGGTTCTCTCAAGAGAGCCCTCTTTTTTCTTGCTATTTGCCTATAGATATAGAATCTTACAGGCTAAATATGTTCTGTCTCTGGTCATCCTGTGAGGCTACCTTGTGCTGGTGTGAGCTTGGAAGGGTAACGCTTTTCCCTCCCTCCCTCCCATCCATCCATTCATCCATCCATCCATCCATCCATCCATCCAGGTTAAGTAACTTGCCCAGGATCATGCAGCTAGTATATATGGCTAGATTTGAACTCAGGTCCTCCTGACTCCAGGGCTAGTGCTCTATCCGTTGCACCACCTAGCTGCCCCAATTTTTGTGCATTTTTCAAGGCAGAAGATGTCACTAGTTTCTCATTGAATTTTTTTATTATTATTGAAATTGGGCAGAAAATGGTTTTCAGATGCCTTGGATAATTGTTTCTGTACCTAAAACATTTAGCAAGTTAATTAAAAATCTTTTTTTAGTAAAGCAGAGCTACTAAGGACATCTACTAGTTATGAGTATATACTTTTTCTTATCCTAGTTTGTTGAGCTCCATGAAAATAGTAAAAATTCATTGCTTTAAAAAAAGAAAGTACTATCTCTCATTAGTGAGGTTTGGTTTTACTTGTATCAATATAATTTCTTTTTATAACTTTTTTCCTTTTTCTCCCTTTAGGTATATGTACTTTACCAATCTTCAAGAAAGGTCTCCAAAAATTGAGAGGGCTGCTTTGGATGGGACAGAAAGAGAGGTCCTCTTTTTCAGTGGCTTAAGTAAACCTATCGCTTTAGCCCTTGACAGCCGCTTGGGCAAACTGTTTTGGGCTGATTCAGATCTCCGGCGAATTGAAAGTAGTGATCTATCAGGTACCCAAGAATAGTATTTCTGAATGATTTAGTCTGGGCAGTCTCTCTGCTTCTTTCTTTTTGCTCCCTTTCTTGTTTTCCTTAGTTATTATTTGAAGCATTAGAAACATTTAATAAAATATAGTGCTTTGCACATAGTTATTAAGTGCTTAATAAATCCTTTATTCATTAGAATAATATTGTACATTTTGCTTTTTACTGGTCTCTTCTGGCATACTTCCAGTGATATCTCAATCACTTAAATCAATCAATAACAGTGTCATAGTATTTTTCTCATGCAAAATTCATTGTTATTGCTATTGTCATGATGTTTGTCAGTTTTGACCAACATAGCATAGTATTCACTCTTTTGTTTCCTCCTAGCCAGACATTTGTTGCTCATACAGCTTTACTTTACCTGATCGTTTTTTAGGATCCATTTATATCTTAGTGTGGATTTGCTACTTTTTAGCTGAAGCCTGAAGTTCATTGGCCTCCAGCAACTTTCTTTTCTTTGTGGCCATTGCCTTATTGTCTTCAGTGTGGGAAAGAAGGCCCCAAACCAGAGATATGCCAGCAAGATAACATGGAATTTAGAAAGAGAGAGAAAGAAATTCCATTTAAAATAATAGCAGACACCTTATGCTTACCAGATTGACTAACATGACAGAAATGGAAAATGACAAATGCTGAAGGGGATATAGAATCATAGGGACACTAATACACTGTTGGTGAGTTGTGAACCACTCCAGTGATTTGGGAGAACAATTTGGAATTATGCCCAAAGGGCTATGAAACTGCATACCCTTTGACCCAACAATACCACTACTAGGTCTGTGTCTCAAAGAGATCAGAGAACAAGGAAACGAACATATATGTAAAAAAAATATTTGTAGCTATTCTTTTTTGTGGTGGCAAGAACTGGAAATGGGAGAGGATGTTCATCAATTGGGGAATATGTGAACAAATTGTGGTATATAGGATTGTGATGAAATATTAATGCATTATAAGAACTGACAAGCAGGATGATTTCAGAAAAACCTGAGAAGACTTGAACGAATTGAAGCAAAGTGAAGTGACAGAACCAGGAGACCATTGTACAGCATCACAGCAAAATTATGATGATTATACCTGTGAAAGATTTAACTCCTGTGCTCAATACAGTTTTCCATGACAGTTCCAAAGGAGTCAAGATGAAAAGGGCTCTCCTTTAGAGAGAGAACTGATGAACTCTGAGTGCTGATTGAAGCATATTTTCTTTCACTTTCTGTATTTTCCTTGCTTTTATTTTTCCTTTTATAACATAGCTAATGTGGAAATATGTTTTGCATGACTTCATATGTATAGTGGGTATCATTTCTTGACTTCTCAGTCAGTGGGAGAGGGAGGAAGATAATTCAGAACTAAAAACATTTTTTTTTTGCAAAATAATTTAAAAATTAAAAGTTAAATTAAAAGAGAGAGAATGAGGGTTTTACAGTGCAGCACTCTTCAAAGGTTATGCCCAGAAATGGATGCTTTAAGAGACCATTCATAAAGACATTTTTTGGTTTGTTTTGGTTTACGTTATCTGTGTATTATTTTCTTTAGTAAATAAAGTACAAAATTGGTTAGGAAAAATCCAACTACAGTGAAGGTTACGGATGATTAGATTTTGGTTTGCTTTAAGGAAGATTTTCTCAGAATTTTTGGTTTTTTTTTTAAGCACTGGAATTGGTTGCCTCATTAGCTAGTGAATTCATCATTATTTTAGAAGTGTGTAAGCTTAGTGACTATTTTCCCCAGATGTTATAAAAGATATTTCTGCATTTGGTTGGGCTAGATAATGTCTTAATCTCTTTTCCACTTTATGATACGATGAAAATAGAATATTTTGAAGTTTGTGTCACTGATTTGGTATTTCATGTAATATACTAGCATTTCAACTAAATTTTTAAGTTCTCATAGTACCTAGTTTAGTGCTACACATAATGGCAATAGAATTTCAGTACATGTCATTAAATGAATTGGTACCTAAATTGTTCTTCTTTGGATTGTTTTACCAAGGTGCCAATCGGATAGTTTTAGAAGATTCCAATATCTTGCAGCCTGTGGGACTGACTGTGTTTGAAAACTGGTTATACTGGATTGATAGACAGCAGCAAATGATTGAAAAAATTGACATGACTGGTCGTGAAGGGCGGACCAAGGTCCAGGCTCGAATTGCCCAGCTCAGTGATATTCATGCTGTAAAGGAGCTAAATCTTCTGGAATATAGTAAGTGGCTAGTGGGATTACTGACCAAATACAGTTGAAGATTATATTAAGGTAGTATCCAGGTCTCTTTGGTGGAGTCTTTTTAGCATAGTTAGTAATTAAGCTATTTGCTCATCCCATATTTTAAAATGCTGTAGTGTGTTCACCATGGTTCATGCATGGAAACTCTTTGTGGGTTCTGCATCACCTAGTCCGATGTGTATTATGATGCCACCTGTCTTATCTATCCACTACCAAAATCCTGTTCCTTTATGCCATTATCCCTTCTTCATAAAAGAGAAACACTATTTTTTTGTTAATTTTTGCAAAATTAAGAGTAGTTTTTTCAAATAATTCTTAATTGCAAATGGTCATTTTAAGATAAAACCTGAATGCTAAGTCTTGGCAAATTATGTCCCACCAAATATATGAAAAGAACTTAGGTTTACATAATGCTTCAAGTTATGAAAAATGCTTTTATTCACAACACTGTGAGGTACATAGTGCAAATGTTATTATTCTCATTTCACTAATGTAAGGAATTTAAATAACTTACCCATAGTCACAAAGCAGCTGAGTGTCGGGTGCAGTGTTCAGACCCATGTCTCCTGACTCCCAAGTCCAGCATGCTTTCCACTGTTCCACACTGCTTCTCAATGCAGTGCTATGTTATAGCTTAAGTGAAACAAGAACATGAAAGGTATTTGTTCCCATCCTACAATTACATACTTTTCCTGTCAAAACTCTTCTTAAAAAAGCATGCAGAAAAGCTATAAAAATATTATCATTCTCTCTACCTTTGGCTCCAAAAATGTTAGCTTCTCTGTTACTGTTAAAATACCTTATGTAATATCTGTGACTATAAATTTAATGACAAGGCATACATGCTAAAGAGAACTCACACTAAAATGATGAATGATCTTCAGATGTCAGCTCTGGTAATTCTCTTTGACTGCTTTTGTAATTGGAGAATAAAGCAGTTTATCCAGAACAGACAAAAAATACAATATTTCTCTATTCAGTCTCACTCTTGAACCAAACAATTTCTAAATTTTCATTTCTTATTTAGTAGCATATTATCATGATCATGATCATGTAATTAAATTATCAGTTATGGTAAAGGAGAGCAGAGAAGGAAAAAATAAGTAAATGTTGGGAAACAAGGTATCACAAAATACCTTCTGTATCAGAAGTGCAGTCAACAAGGCCACAAAGAGTTGTGGATGACTAAATGACTCAACAACAGAGTCTGCCAATTGGCTATTTAAACATGCATAATTCTAACTATACATATATATATATATATATGTTTTTAAAGCATTTATAACTTATTGCTCATCTGCAAAAATTTGACCAATGGCAGACTGAGCAATCAAATATTTACTCTGAAAAAGGACCCATAATGCAGTTTGAGGTATCATTATTAATTGCTAAAATTGCAGTACCTCTGATCTCATTAAATAAGTTAAAGTCTGAGTCTCCACTACAGTTTTTTAAATAATGAGAGAATCTCTTTTCCCACAAACTTTTGTTCATTTCTCTCTATGAAATCACTTTATCTCATACTCAAACATAAAGGTGGGTTGTTATACTATTAATTAACAGTGTAATTATCAATAAAAAAAAAGACTGAGATTTACTATATGTCATCTGGGAGGAACATCACAGCCAAAGTCATCTTTAACTGTCACTACAACTGCTGACTTCGCATTCTTTAATCAGTCTTACCTTTCTTTTCTCTCATGACACAAGTTAGATTTTTCCTCCCCAAACATTCTCTTCACTTTTTTTTCTACAAGATAAGGTTTAAAGTCAGTTCTGTAAGGAAATAAGATTTTCAGTCCTCTCTTGTGCTGTCACAGTTCACATCCTCACCAGAACAGTAAATAGCTAAACTCTATTTCCTCAAAGAATGTCAAGTGAGCTGTGAGTGCCCAACATTCCAGTGCTTCTTACATGTGCTGTAGCAGAACATTTTGTTTTAGAGGGGAGGGGCTGTGGAAGTGGATGTTACGTTTGTGTGTGTGTTGTTTCCTTAAATACAGTGTAAATTCCTTGAAGTCAGGGATTGTTTTATTTTGGCCTTTATATCCCCAGCACAGTACATTTCGAGGCATATGGATGCTTTAGTAACTACTACACTAATGTATGCCAGGCATTTTTTATGTTGACGTAGATTGCAGTTTATGTAATTTAAGTCAAGGGAGTGAGTATCTTAATTTAGACAGAAGTCTTTGCTATTTAAAAAATCATAATATACATTTGATTCTATTAGTAGTTAAGGAAAAATCAAAAGTTTCTAATGAGATAATTCTGAGTTTCTTGCATTTACTTGTGTTAATAAATTTGGACTTCTCTTTTTCATTTTTAGGACAGCATCCATGTTCTCAGGATAATGGTGGTTGTTCACATATTTGTCTTGTGAAAGGAGATGGTACAACAAGGTGCTCTTGTCCAATGCATCTGGTCCTACTTCAGGATGAACTGTCTTGTGGAGGTAAGTCTTTGGGTTACTATAGTAAGTGCTTTTTTATCCCCGACCTCATTTTAAATATCCCTGATTGGCTAGGAAATTAACTCAGTTGTTTTAGTTATTTATTGTATGCTCAACCTAATTGTCCTGGGTTAGGAAATGTACTGACCCTGTGATTTCATTGGTATAGGGAACTTCATATTAGGAAATTCCCCTTCATCAATGCTAGTCATCACTTTCTCTGCATCTTATAATATTAGGTAGAGAGAGAGCTGAGAGGTTAAGTGATTTGCCCGAGTTCATATAGTATGTATCAGAAGCAAGACTTAAATTTACGTCTTATTGGCACCAAGGCCAACTCTCTATCCACTATACATATTACTTCTTTTGTGTACTAAATATATTGATGTGCCAAGGTTGGAGTTGTAATCAGCATGGAAGAGTCCTAAGCTTCATAGCTCTGGGTTCCTTCTAGGATAGAAAATAAATGCTAGGGTTTGAGGTTGCATCAGACTCTGAATGTGATTTTTTAAAAATAACATGTAGCAATGAATGATTCTACCTCCAGCAGTCTCAGGCCACTGTTATGCAGAATGACTGTTATATTTAGGAAAATATCCAAAGGAAGGAAAGACTGTTTTAGTTGGGTCTCAAGGTTATCCAAGTAGACTCCTCACAGAACACAGAATAAGATGTGTTTCTGAGTCTGAAAACACTTCCTGCTCTGGACTTTGTATTGCCAGAAAAAAGCCTGAGGGCTGGTAACAGCAGTATCTTTGTAAAATACCTATTAAGCAGCAGTTTTTTTTCTTTAACTTCATGAGTAGTTAAAGATAAATACTTCAAATGCGGAGAAGATCTGAAACATAATTTCATGTTTTTGAGGCTCGTCTTCAAAAACTACAGAGAAATTTAACTACCAGAAAAAAAATTTTTTTTTAGATATTTATGATATCCATAAATAAATATGAGGAAAACAATGTGTTCAGGATTATTCTTTTTGAAGCCAGTGTTATGAGTATTATTTGGAGTATGGAGCAAGGGAAGAGAATGAAAGCGAATCCCTGTTCCATTTTTCCCACCTCATCGCAGGCACCCTCAGAAAATCTTTCATTTATAGAAAGCTTGTGCCATCTTTCCCATCTCTACTGGAGCTGCAGCTGTAGAGGGCAATTCCCCACCAAACTTGGCTTAAATCATTTTTGTAGTATGTATGACTTCAAGTGTGGAGAAAGCCTGAAACAGATTTAGCAAGAAAGGTTTAACGTAGTCCCTGCAGTGACTCTTCCTTATCCTTTCCTGGATGACTCTTTATACCTGATTACTGAGAGACCTTCTCAGAATAGAGGAGCAATTAACTGTCTGTATCCCCAGGCAGTTACATCCTTTTGACTTCCAATGAGAAATGTCCCTTTTGTCAAACATCATCAAATGCTTTTATCCTGAGTACAAGGAAGTAGAGAGATCACTCACTGGCAGAAGCATTTCTGACCAAAGAACGTGACAAGTGTCTAAAGGAGCCAGAGTTTCTATAATTTAAAATATGTGTGTTATGTGGAGGCAGGACCAGGATTATGAAGCTGTAAATACAAATTTGCTATTATGAAATTTCTTTTAAGATGGTTATTGAGAGACAGACTAGACAATTCTTTAGGACAGAAAACTTTATTTTCTTACCTTTTTTACAGCAGCTAATACAGGTAATTATTTCTGTCAGACTCTATGTCCTTAAATAAAAAATGAGAAGAGAAAACAAGAGCTATAGTCTTGTTGATCCCTAGTAGAAATCAGTAATAGGTAGTAAAAGGCATACCAGGTGATGTTGAAATAGAAATGAGAGTTGCACTATATGTGGTTCGTTAATGGTCATTTTCATATGCCTCATTGAAGCAACAGGTTTAAGGCTTTCATTTTTTGATTCTGACAGAAATAAGCAGTGATAAAAGAGACTTAGTTGCTGGACAGGTTACATGGGGCTACTTTGGCTTAAGAGAAAATTCAATTTTCCTTAAGAAATCATATACAGTACTATCATTCATTCATAGATTTGGTGCCTTAGTTTAGATGTTAGAAAAAGTCACCACAAAAAACAGAATGTAAGTACATAGAAGGTACTGGTTCCACAGTACCTTCTGACATAGAGGAAAAAAGACAGCTACAAAGTGTTGGGGCTCTTGAGCAATCTTCAGTGTGGTTAACTTTCTATAGTTGAAAATCCTCTTATTTTTGCAATTAAAGATCATCTCTTTGCTAAAATTGTTAAAGTGAAGGCAACATGATGTAGTGAAGAACATCTAACTTAGATTATTCAAATAGCCTAATAGGTCTGCCTGTTTCCAGACCTTCCCTTTCTAATCTCTCCTTTTCATAGCTACCAAAATAAAATTGTCCTAAATCACAGGTTTAATCATATTGTTCCATTGCTTAAAAATTTTTATTTCCTATTGCCTTTGGAATAAAATACAAATTCCTCATTTTGGAGTGAAACATCCCCCTCTCTCCTCACCCAATCTGGCTAAAGCCTACCTCTCCAGATATATTTCATATATATGCGCTCTTTATTCTGTCCAAACTAGCTACTGGCCGTTCCTAGCCTTGGTTTCTCCCAGTGTCTTCACACAAATTGTTCTCCTATTCCAAGAATATGCTTCTTCCTCACCTCACCTTCCAGTATTCCTAGTTTCTAGACCCAACTTAAATACCTGACCTCTTCCTTTGAAAAACCGTTCTTTATTCCCTTTCCCCAAGTAATAGTACATACTTTTTTTTTTTAAATTATCTTGTGTTTATCTCTCAACATGTTATATATCTTCCTTCCCCACCTCCCTTCTATACATAGAGTATGAGCTTCTTGAGGGTAGGAACTATTTCATTTTCCTTTGTATCCTAAATGCCATAATGGGTACTTACTAAACTTAAAAATAAATGCTCAGTAAATCATAAAGTGATATAGACATATTAATCATCATTATTTAAGCTGTGAAATCTTAAGTTTGAGTTCTCCCCTTACTCATTTGGTGACTTCAGTCATGTTACTTATCTTCCTAAATCTGTGTTTATTTTTCATCTTTACAATGTTAATTTTTGTACCATCTAACTCACAGGTTGTTGTAAGAAATAAGTGATACAATGTATAGAAAATACTTTATAATCCCATAAAGTATTATATAATTGTAAGTTTTCATTATTCCTTCTAATGATACTTCTAAATGTAAATATCAAATTAAAATTCAATTTCAGCAAACATCTATCATACGCCTACCGTGTAACTTTGGTAGGTGCTGGGAGAAGTACAAAGTTTAGCTGAGATATATATGTTAATTGTCCATGTGGACCTTATAGTCTAGTAGAGAGAGTTACTGTGTAGATAATTATAAGACATGAGAAATAACATGCATGAGAAATAAGAAAAGAGAGGCCTGTGGGGCTAGGAGGAGAAAGGAGTGCTATAGATTGAGGAAGTTAGAGGTTCCATGGAGGTGGAGGAATGGGAAGGGAACAAGGATTTATTAAGCATGTATTATGTGCTGGTCACTGTCCTAATCACTTTTCAAATATTATCTCATTTGTTCCTTATAACAACTCTGGGAAGTAGGTACTTTTATTAGAAACTGAGACAGTTAACAGATGAAAGTTAAGTGAGTTGTCCAAGGTCACACAGCTAGTAAGTATCTGAGACCAGATTAGGAATTCTGTAGATGAAACAAAGGAATAAGGAAGTTCTGGGCATAGGGAGAAGCACAACCAAATGAATATTCAATAGGAGAAGAGGCTGAAAAAATATGATCACATCAGGTTGTGAAGGGTCTTGAATGCCAGAGCAAAAAAAATTTGAACTTTGCTAAATGGGCCAAAAGAAACCATTGAAGATTTTTGAACAATATAATATGAGAAGATCAGACATTTATCCATTTCCTGTGTGTGCAATAAGAATTCTTAAGGAAACTAAAGTTTTCAGAATCTTCTTCAATATAAAGCAAAAGGGAAGGAGCCTGTCATTTCTTTCCATAAACTTCAGGCTGTTTGGAAAAAAAAGACTTGTAGAGAGCTGGATAACGATTCCCCTGGCCTATGACATTCTCTGGCTCTGTTTATCTGCACAGAGAGTTTGCCTACATACCCCCTTTTCTTTGTGTTTTGTTTTTTCCATCTCAAAGACACCGAGGCATTAAAATGTTTTATAGTTCTTCCTTAACTATCAAAGCAACATGAATAGAGAGTAGTGAATTGGTTAAATTTTTGCTAAAATAAAAATAAAATTTTTTTGCTAAATTGTTGTTTCTAGAACAGAAAGGAACAAATGTGTTTTCCTTTAAGAAAATAGAAAATTCTTGATTTACCAAATAATGATGGTATGTCATACTTATGTCATAATTCCAGATTTATAAAACATATTCTTCATAACAAGCCTGTAAAACATTATCCAAAGCATTATTATTCCCATTTTTAGATGAAGTAACAGACCCAGAGAACTTTTAAGTAACTTGGCCAAGGTTACACAGGCAATATTAAGTAGTAGAGTGGAGATTTGAATCCAGGTCCAGTAATCTTTGCATTAAGTCATTATCTCAGTTGCATGCTTAATGTTGCCTGACTTATAAAATTTGCTTTACATACAGTTCTCTAGGAATGTGTGTTGCGTAAAATGAGATCCATTTATACTGCCTATGAAATTATCTTTGTATTGTTGACTCTGAAGCCAAAATTGTGTCTTCTGACACTTTAGACATCATTATTGCACCTGTTATATACAGCTCTGCTTTATAAAGTGTATAAATCAAGATCAGAGTTTTGTCATAGAGTTTTGATGAAGATTTATTTATTTACTTTTAGTTTCAACATTCAGTTCCACAGTCCTGTGAGTTTCAAATTTTCTCCCTCTTCCTCTCCTCCTGCATTTTCCCCCATAGCAGCATTCGATCAAATATAGGATTTACAAATATCTTCATATTAAACATTAGTCAGGTTGTAAAGAACGATTATAACCAATGGAGTGAACAGAGAAAGAGAATACAAAAAAAAAAAGAGCAAGTAGTTTGCTTCAGTCCACATTCAGACTCTGCAGTTCTTTCTCTGGATGTGGATATATATCTCTTTCCATCATGAGTCTTTTGGAGATGTCTTATAACCTTGCATTGCTGAGAGGAGCCCAGTCTATCAAAGTTAGTCGTCGCATATATGTTGTGTCTGTAATTGTTACAAATTTCTCCTGGTTCTGCTCTCCTCACTTAACATCAATTTATATAAGTCTCTCCAGGTTTTTATGAAGTTTGTCTGCTCCTTGTTTCTTGTAGTACAATAGTATTCCATTACATTCATATACCATAACTTGTTTAGCCATTCTACATTTGATGGACATCTCCTTGATTTCCAATTCTTTGCCACCACAAAAAGAGCTGCTATAAATATTTTTGTACAGATGGGTACTTTTTCCACTTCTGTGATCTCTTTGGGATACAGCCCTAGAAGTGGTATTGCTGGGTCAAAGGGTATCCATTGATTTAATAGCCCTTTGGGCATAGTTCCAGATTGCTCTCCAGAATGGTTGGATCAGCTCACAACTCCACCAACAATGCCTTAGTGTTGCAGTTTTTGCACATCCTCTCCAGCATTTATCATTTTTCTGTTTTGTCATCTTAGCCAGTCTGACCAGTGAGATATGGTGCCTCAGAGTTGTTTTGATTTGCATTTCTCTAATCACTAGTTGATTTAGAGCATTTTTTCATATGCTTATAGATATCTTTAATTTCTACCTCTGAAAATTGCCTGTTCATTTCCTTTGACCATTTATCAATTGGGGAATGACTTGTGTTCTTATAGCTTTGACTCAGTTCTCTGTATATTTTAGAAATGAGGGCTTTATCAGAGACCCTGGTTGTAAAAATTGACCATTAGCTTTAGATTCCAAAGATGCTCACTTCTTCTATAACTGTGAGCAAAGCACTTAACTTTCTTGGGCCTCAGTTTTCTTTAAAATAAAGGATTTAGACTAGATGACCTCTAGGCTCCTTCTGTGCTTTTCCTTTATTTTTTTTCCCTTTTCCCTTTCCTTTTTATGGCATGTGTGCTACATATAGGGAGCCAGCACTGGAATCAGAATTATACTTGAATTCAAGTCTTGCCTATGGGAACTAATATAGCAAGTCACAACCCTATCACAGTCCAGGACAATCCTCACTAGTCTGCTTTGTTAGAAGGAGTTTCTGCATTAAGAGGGGCCTCCACATGTGACTCAACCCTAAATTAAAACCATATATGTGCAAAAAATTGTTTCATTTATAGCTGTTGTTAATGGGGGTTGAGAAGGGAATATAAGTCCTCTCAATATCCGAGGTGCATGAATGGGTTGTCAAAAATAAAAATAATTTGTTTTTTGACAAAAAATAAAAATTGTTAAAGAAGCAATGAAAACCTAAATGTTCCAGTCATAAAATCAAGGATATGTACATCTTTTAAAAAACATTTAGAATGTAAAGATTTCTCTGCCATAATGTTTTTGTAATTTATTACGTATGTATGTTTCCTTTATTGTAAGATGATGAGTGTTTTGGCCCTCTTAATAGTGAGTTCTCTTAGGCCCTTTGAATTTTTTATTACATTCTCTCTCTCAGAGTATTTATTCATTGATACGACATCACCAAGGATAATCAGACCTCAATATTTCCAGTCTAAGCCCAGCTCATCTGCCACCTCTGTGAAGTTTTCCATGGTTACCTCAAGTTAGAGATTTCTTTGTTTCCTCATTTAAACTCATAGCACTTTGATTCTTATTGTATTCTAATCTGTATTGATTTTTTTATCTTGTGAATCTATTCTGTCATCTTTGTATCTCCCTTGAAGAAGCATAATAGTTAGACAGTTGGCTATGGTGCCAAGAAGATTTGACTTCAGGTCTTACCTCTGATGATTATTAACTGTGTGAGCAGGGACAGATCATTTAACCTCTCTTAGGCAACTCTCTTAAGACAATAAATTACAGACAAATAAATAATAAATTATAAGACAATAAGTTGGAGGTGCTGACCTGCATTAGTGGGAGATTTCCTACTAGAAGTTCTCTACGTTTATGAAAATACAAATCTGGACTAAAAAAATTTATCTACTCCATTGTCTAGTATGGTACTACATTCCCCATATTAGGTACTTAATAAATGTTAACCAAATAAATCTATGAAACTCCTCTTCTCTTTCCTATTCATACTACCCTGCTGCATGCTGGAACTTGAATTATCTATGCCTTATTGAAACAACCTCCCTGCTGGCTTTAGTCTTTCCCTCTCCAAACAGACTACTTTTCCTTAAGTGCTTTTTTTCCATGTCATTCTTATGTCTAAAATCTTGAATGGCTCCCATAACCCTTTTTGAACTTCCCTATTACTGTTGAGAGTGTCACCATTCTTGTATCACACCTAAGTTTACAAATTTAGTGTCATCTTCAGCTCCTTACTTTCACTCACCACTCCTATCCAGTTAGTTGGAAAGTCATAATTTCTGGTGAGTATAGGGAGAGAGAAAGGACACTTAAAATTAGGATCAGAAAAGACTGTGTAGGTGGTATTGCTTAAGCTATACCTTTAAAGGAGATGAAAGTGAGAAATACTTTCTAGACATGGGAAACATCTAGTACAAAGGTCTTGAATGTGTGTGTCTGTGTGTGTGATAGTTTCTCTGTTAGAATGTAAGCTAATATGATGAAGTCAGGGGAAAAAATTGTGTTTTTATTATGCTCATCATTTTTCCGTGCCTGGTACAAAGTGAGTTTTGAATAAAGGCTTTAAACAAAATTGATTCAAGATCCTTCACAATCTGATTCTATCCTCTTTATCAAATATTATTTCAGATAACTCAAACATTTACCTTCTGCTCTAGTCTGTCAGGTGTCTTCACTGCCATTCTTGTTGCTGCTTCTACTAATTTTTTTTTTACTTAAAAGTAGTATATATGGAGGTTTTATTTCTTTTTATAAATTTATAAATTTCTTTTTTATAAATATAAATTAATTTATTAGTTATTTTTGTTCATTTTTTTAACTGTAGAAATTTTTTCTTTTTTCACTTAACAGTATTTTTTTTCCCAATTACATGTAAAGATAGTTTTAAGCATTCATTTTTATAAGATTTTGAGTCCCAAATTCTTCTCCATCCCTCTTTCCCCTAAGATAGGAAGCAGTCTGATATAGGTCATACATGTGCAGTCTTGTTAAACAGATTTCCACATTAGTCATGTTGGGAAAGAAGAATCAGAACAAAAGGGGAAAACCACGAGCAAGAAAAACAAAAAGAAAATGAAAATAGTCTGCTTCCATCTGTATTCAGAGTCTGTGGCTCTTTCTCTGGATGTGGAAGCATTTTCCATCACGAATCTTTTGGAATTGTCATGGTTGTATTGATAAAAAGGGCCAAGTCTATCATAGTTGATCATTGCAGTGTTACTGTTACTGTGTACAATGTTCTCCTCCCTTCACTTTGCATCGATTCATTTAATGAATGAATTTTTTTCTGAAGTTTTCCCAAAGTTTTTCTGACATGATCTTGCTTGTCATTGCACATTAGTATTCCATCACAATGCTATACCACAACTTGTTCAGTCATTACCCAGTCGATGGGCATTCCCCCCACTCCATTTCCTATTTCCGGTTCTTTACCATCACAAAAAGAGCTGATATATATATATTTTTTATACATAGAGGTCCATTTCCTTTTTCTTTGATCTCTTTTTGTAAAGAACTAGTAGTGGTATTGCTGAGTCAAAGGGTATATACAGTTTCATAGCCCTTTGAGCACGGTTTCAGATTGCTCTCCAGAATCAGGAGAGTAGTTCACAGCTCCACCAGCAGTGCATTAGTGTCCTTTTGATTCCACATCCCTTCCTGCATTTGTCATTTTCCTTTTCTGTCACAGTAACTAATCTGATAGATGTGAGGTGATACCACAGAGTAGTTTTAATTTGCATTTCTCTAATTATTAGTGATTTAGAGCATTTTTATAGGTATTCATTGCTTTGATTTTTTTCTGAAAACTTCCTGTTCATATTTTCTGACTCGTCAGTTGAGTAGTGGCTTTTATTCTTATAAATTTAGCTTAGTTCTGTATATGTTGGAGAAACTTGTAGTAAAAAAAAACCAATTCTCCCAGTTTCCTGCTTTCCTTCTAATCTTGGTAGCATTGGTTTTATTTGTTCAAAACCCTTTAAATTTCATGTAATCACAATTATCTATTTTACTTCATATGATCCTCTCTCTTTCTTGCTTGTTTGGACATAAATTCATCATTCATCTTAGAGATGATAGGTAAAGATTTCCATGCTCCCTTAATTTGCTTATGGTATCACCTTATGTTTAATCATGTACCTATTTTGACTTTATTTGATATATATTATGAGATATTGGTCTAGCTATACCTGGTTTCTGTCAGATTGCTTTCCAGCTTTCCCAGCAGTTTTTTTTCCCCTCAAATAGTGAGTTCTTCCCCCAGAAGCTTGGATCTTTTGATTTGCCAAATACTAGATTACTGTGGTCATTTGCTACTATTTTGCACCTAGTAGTAAGTTTTAATTTTTTTCTCATTCATTCTGTTCATTTGAAGAGCCTCCAACATGCTCCCCTCAGCAGTTTACATGTTTCACGGGAGAGATTGACTGTATCCCTGTGGCTTGGAGATGTGATGGCTTCACTGAATGTGAAGACCACAGTGATGAGCTAAATTGTCCTGTCTGCTCAGAGTCCCAGTTTCAATGTGCTAGTGGGCAATGCATTGATGGTGTCCTTCGATGCAATGGAGATGCAAATTGCCAAGACAAGTCAGATGAGAAGAACTGTGAAGGTAAAGTACTTTTTGGAGCATGTCAAAAGCATGCTTTAAAAAAAATTGGAATCATCTTCCTTTGAATTAATTATTTTGGTTTAGCTATAAGTATTAGGTTTCTCAAGTGCCTTGTACTAAATTATTTCTGAATATAGTACTGTGAAAGTTTTCTTTCATTTCCCAAGCATAAGAAGTACTAATTGTACAGTGTAATTGTCATTAAAAATTTTTAAATGGGACTAGGATGCAAAAGAGGAATGTCTAAATTAGAGTCTGCATTTAAAAAGGAACAATCTTTGGCCAAGATCCTCTGAATTTATGGGGTTCAATCCCTTGGGAAGAGCAAACATTCTACTTACATTTTTTCATCTTCTCTCTCCCTTTAAATGGAGCCAAAAGAACTAGCTCTTCTTTAGCATAAATAGCACTGAAAATAGAAGTTGAGTAAGAACAAAATGGGAAATTACTGATGGATTTATTTTCATTCTGTTGATTCCTGCATATTTTCACTCCACCTATGAAAATGCTGTGGTGTTTTTCTCAGGTCACATCTAGCAATATGGTTGTTTTTTCTTTGCACCTCCTGAATTTTTGTTTCAGAATTTTTGCCAGATTGTGTTTTAAGTAATTGTGATAATTTTTTTGCATTTTATCTAGTGCTTTGTTTAATTGATCAGTTCCGTTGTACCAATGGACAGTGCATTGGAAAGCACAAGAAATGTGATAATAATGTGGACTGCAGTGACAAGTCAGATGAGCTAGATTGTTGTAAGTGGGGTTACAATCCTTGAAATCACCATTAAAAGGGGAGGGAAAAGAAGGGGAATCATGTAATGTTTTTTAAAAATATAATACTTTTTGTTACTCCTCTTCTTGCCATGATATTCCATCCCAATAATATGTTAATGGTAAAATAAGCTCCTTCCAGTGATTATTGTGTATGTTACGGGTGTTCAAATCCGTAAGTACTTTGTTTTACTTTTTTCAAAATGCTGAGCAGTTTTGCTTCCCAGTATTTTGTTTTATTCCTGCCTTATTTATGGCTGGTGAATCTTGAGTGGTTGTTACATTGAGAAAACATTTGCTTTGAATCTCTGTGCTTATGTGCATATATATGTGCATTTATTGCATGTGCTTGAAAAAGGAAAAAAACTGCTGGGGGATCACCATTGAGGTTTGTAATTCAGCCTTTTATTAAAACACTGTATTTCATTCTTTTTTACTTTACATTAAATTTTTTTTTTCAATTAACATGCATTTTTTTTTTCTCTCACTCAAACTGAAAACCACCTGCCCCCTTGGGAAAAGAAGAAAAACAAAACCAAAACCTTTTAAACAAATATTATCACTTACATTGGTCATGTCCTAAAACATTTATCTCCTTCTGCACTGTGAATCCATCACCTCTTTGTCACAAAGTTGGTAGGATTTAGGTCTCTTGAATTGTAGTTTTGTCACTACATTAATTAGAGTTCTTATGTCTTTCAGAGTCATTTGTCTTCATAAATGTTGTTGCTATTTGAATTTTGCTTCTAGTTCTATTCACTTTGTTTTGTATCAGTTCATATAGGTCTCCCCAGGTTTCTCTAAAACAGTCTTTTTCATCATTTCTTGTGGCAAACAATAGTATTCTATTACATTCACATACCAAAATTTGTTCAGTTAATAAGCCTTAGTTTCAGTTATTAGCCATCATAATTAAATAGCCATCATGTTATAAATATTTTTTATACCTATGGGTTCTTTTCCTCTTTCTTTAATCTGTTTGGAGTTATAAACATCATAGTGGTATTTCTGGGTCAAAGGGTCGGTACAATTTATTAATTTGGTGGGGCATAACAATTCTAAGTTCATTGCTAGAATCTCACAGTCAATAACTCCATCAACAGTGCATTAGTGTCTATTTTTCCCAGTTTCTCCCAATCCTTGTCATTTTCTTGACCCTTTAGTGAACCAATTCAACTCTACACTGTTCCTGAGATTTATCTTATTTCTTTCCTTGTCCTGCCAAGCTTCAGTTTGGTTAATTTCTACTCATGTGTTGCCGAAGGAGCAAGAGAAAAATCCCAAAACTGTGCTGACATAATTTTGATTAGGACCTCATTAGAGTGAGGCAGTCTTTTCACACCTCCCTCATCAGTTTACTAACCTACTATCCAACTCATCATAATAGCTTTTTCAAGCCTTTTCATCCCTCAAACGTCCCATGCCTTCCCTATCCTCCATTTTCTCAGCTGAGAAACTTGCCTCATATTTCTTTCATTGACAAAGTTGAGACCATTTTCCACGAGTTCCCTCTTATTCCTTCCTCCTTATCTTACATCCCTCAGAGGCCTTTCTTCTTTTCTCTCCTTCACTCCTATCTCACATGAAGAGGTGGTCCTTCTCTTTGCCAAGATATACCCCTTCCCCTTAATACCTGCCTTACCATTCCTCTTCAGTGTCTCCCAGGGCTCAGTCCTGGGCCTTCTTCTCTTCTCCTTTTATACTGTTTCACTTGATAATTACATCAACCCTCCATGGATTGACTTGTCATTCCTATACTAATGATTCTAAGGTCTGCTTACCCAGACCTACTACCTAAGTGGAGGCCTCTGCTGACCTCCAGTCTTGAATCTCCATCTATACACTGGGTATCTTGAACTGGATGTTGTATATACATCTTAAACTCAACATGTTTACAACTGAATTCTTTATCTTTCCCTCTAAATCTTTCCCTCTTCCTGCTTTTGCTATCTTGTTTACTTCCTGTTACGTCCTAATTGTTTATTTCCTATTACACCATCCTACCAGTCACTGAAGATCACAACTTAGGTCATCTTTGACCTCTCTCTCACCCCTTACATCCAGTAATTTGCCAAGTCCTGTTAATTGTACCCTAATAACCCTATTCAGCTGTCAAATTGATCTTCCCTTGAGTACAGGTCTGACTGTGCCACCACCTCCTGTTTAGTAAATTCCACTGAATCCATATTACTTCCAGAATCAAATATAAAATCCTCTCTTTGGCTTTTCAAGTCCTTCACAGCTCCACTCCTTCTTACCTTCCCCAGTCCTCTTCCACTGTTCCACCCTCCATATATTCTTCAATCTCATGATGCTGACTTCCTTGCTGTTCCTCTCACATATACTCCATCTCCCAGTTCCATGAATTTTCAAGACTGTCCCACATGCCTGAATTCATTCTCTCTCTCTCTCTCTCTCTCTCTCTCTCTCTCTCTCTCTCTCTCTCTCTCTCTCTCTCTCTCTCTGTCTTTCTCTCTCTCTCCGTCTCTATCTTCTTCAGATCCCAGCTAAAATTCTACCTTCTGCAAGAAGCCTATCCCAGACTTCTTTAGTCTTAATGCCATTCCTCTGTCTCCATTTTATTCTGTAAATAGGTTGTTTGCATAATTGTTTGCGTGTTGTGTCCCCCAACTCTTGCCTCCAATAGACCTAATAGATTTAGGCATTAGAACATGAGCTCCTTAGGGGCGTGGGTCCCAGGAATTTTTTGTTTTGTGGCCTTTCTTTGTTTCCCCAGCACTTAGTACAGTGTCTGGTCTATAGTAGACATTTAATAAATGCTTGTTGGCTTGCCTAGATAGTATGTTACTCCTTTTTTAAAGAATTCTTGTCTTCTTCATTTCAGATCCAACTGAGGAGCCAACCCCGCAGGCCACCAATACAGTTGGCTCAGTGATTGGAGTGATCCTCACCATTTTTGTGTTTGGAGCCATGTACTTTATTTGTCAGAGGGTGTTCTGTCCACGAATGAAGGGAGATGGGGAGACAATGACAAATGACTATGTGGTTCATGGACCAGCCTCTGTGCCCCTTGGTTATGTGCCTCATCCTAGTTCTCTGTCAGGTTCTCTGCCAGGTGAGTTAATTATGGAGAAATATTGAAGTGAAAATCCAATTCCATTATGATATTGTTTCTTAATAGTGTGCAATGAGTTTTTATTTCTTTTCTGTAATGTTTTTGTCTTTATTAATTTGTTTGCTTTTAGTTGACAAGGTTCAGTTTCATAGTCCCATGAGTTTCAGATTTTCTCCCCTTCCCTCTCTTCCGGCTCCCCCCTCCCCCTCTCCCATATAGGATGTGTGCAATGAGTTTTTAGAAAAGTAAATGTTGTTGCCTCTCATTGTCCTCTTCTTCACACAAAGTATGCCTTGTGGAAATTCCTACAAGATATATAATAAAATGGCAAATAAAACCTGAGAATTCTTTTATTTGCCACCTGTAGGTTGTTCCCTTTGCTTAAAATGAGCACAACATGTCCATGCAGTTGGAGAAGGGGAACAAGTGACAAATTACTGCAGGCTTACTATTGTAAGCAGTCCCAGGGGTCCTGAAGCTAGGGAAGAAATAGGAGGCAAGAAAATAATCCAATTAAGAAGTCTTTCTGTCAGTGGTAGCAGCACCTGGAATAATTAGGAGATGGAGGAGAGAGATAGATAGCTAGATAGAGCAGTGGGACGAGGGTTCCACCCTTCTTCCAGAGATGCCAGGAGTTGACCAGGGAGACAGAGGGAAATATTTAAATATGGAACTAGAATTTCCCTATCCCAAGTAACTCCTCAATTTCCTTTTAAGGATAAAAATAGAAATGCCCCCTAGAGGCTTTCTTGGGACATTCCTATAAGTAAATTTTTAGAAGTTTCATAAATTGTGATAATAGTGATCATCATAATTATTTATCAAATCATCTACAGAATTTGGGATATTGCCAGAAATATACATAACCTTTTGTCTTTACCCTCTATCGTGTGACTCTGAAAATTCTGTTTCTACCAGCTAGCATAAGATTTTCTTTCAACCCTGTCTTTTATACCTAAAAATTGTTTTCTCTTCAATAAAAATATTGCTAAAATACTGCTTTACCCTGAAGAGATTTTCAGGGCTGTTTAGGGGGAAGAACTTTGGTGTTTCTCCCCTCCTAAACTCCCCCCATAGAGCTATTTCAGACCCCCCATAGATTTAATGGCAGCTGTCAAATTAAAATAGCATGTAGTTAATATAGTTGTAGAAACATGTCTACTCTTTCCATGAAGATATGTCAGAGTAAATGTAAGGAAGAAAGAGTGTAGATTATGTTTTTTTGTGTTTTCATTATTGGGTTTATAAGATTGAGTACTGTTATTGATTTTTGAAGTTTAAAAGCTAATGAATACATGTTTGTCTGTTTTTTTTCCCTTTTTGTTCTAGGAATGTCCCGTGGCAAATCAATGATTAGTTCCCTCAGTATCATGGGTGGAAGCAGTGGACCGCCTTATGACAGGGCTCATGTCACTGGAGCATCATCCAGTAGTTCTTCAAGTACAAAGGGCACCTACTTCCCTGGGGTAAATGTTTCCTTTAGTACTTCCTGTTTTCCTCCTTTGCTTCTTTAATAGCACTCCTCTCAAAAAATGAGCTACAACTTTAATATATCTTCAAATGAGGAAGCGAAATAGCCTACACTGGAAAATTACATAAAATTAAGAATATTTAAGTTCAAATTTTTTTACATTTCCATTCAAACTTAGATATTTTATTGATTTCTGTAACTTGCTGACTTTAGTCAGTTTTGATGATGCATCATAGCACAGGGTCTTTGTGGTTCCATTCCTAGAATGGAAATTATTGGTTTTAAAATTAAGTAGATGAGACTATAAGAAAGAAGTGTATCTTCCTATCCAGTACGCCTGACTATCAAAAACTTAACTGTAAAATGAACAAATCTTGGGGCGGCTAGGTGGCACAGTGAATATACACCAGCCCTAGAATCAAGAGGACCTGAGTTCAAATCCAGCATCAGACACTTAACACAGAACTAGCTGTGTGACCTTGGGCAAGTCACTTAACCCAAGTTGCCCTGCCTTCCCCTCTCAAAAAAGGAAAAAAATAAAATGAAGACATCTGTAAGAACTTGGCAGAGGGTGCCTAAGGGTAACTGAATCAAAGTATTATTACAAATTTCAACTAAAATTATTATCAGTTAAGGGTCCTGCATTGACCTCTAAGGAGACTTGAAAGGTGTTCATTCCATGATACTGGTGAAATAAGGGGAAGTGCTATTAGAAACTTCCCTCTTCAAGGATATTTTCTAATGTCAGCAACTCTGCCCTAAATTGGATAAACGTCTTACAAATTGTATTTTCGTTTCATTATCTGTGTTAAAATTCTGTCTTATTAAATGAAATTTATATGTTGACTATAGAATTGACATGTTATCCTTTGTAATTTTTTTAAAATGGTACACTTTATAGAATAGAGTATATGTTTAGGGGACAGAAATTGGGGGGAAAATCCAGTTATCCTTTTTTATGTTAGAGTGATTCTGTTTAATTATTTATATCATGTTTCCTTTTAGATTTTGAACCCTCCACCATCCCCCGCCACAGAGCGTTCACATTACACCATGGAATTTGGCTATTCTTCAAACAGTCCTTCTACTCATAGATCTTACAGGTAATCGAGTTCTATTCTGCCCTCACACTCAGCCTCTTCCTTCCTCTATCATTAGTTCTTAGCCCAAGTCAGGGTGTTTGTGTAGAAGAAAATGTATCCTACTTTGGGACTAGAAGCAACAAGACATAGGGAGGTCACGGTCCCAGGGCCAGGAGCAGGCATAGCTTCTCTGTGTGGCGCCGACATAACAGACTCACTTTCTTTTAACATCCTGTGTTTTCCCTCTCCGATGTGAGCGCCAGGGAGAGCTGTGGCAGCAGCGGCAGCAGCCTGAGAGTCGAGAGCTTGGAGAGCCTGCCCAGCAGGTTGTGGGGCTCATGGGCTTCCCATCTTTTCGCTGCAGTTTCTTCTGAGGCAAATCCTAAAGGAAATGGAACGGTCAGGATCTTTGAACATGGCCGCAGGAAGGGTAGAGCTGACCGGGATAACTCAGCGCAACGACATGAGCTGCTTTATCTTGTTATCGTGCCTCTCCTTGCTTCACCTTCGTGACTCCTGTTGCTCTTGCCTGCACCCACACACCCTACATGCACTCACATGTCACCGGCCTTCATCCCACAGAAATTGTAGATTATGTAGATTACTTTGATTGGAGTTGCTATGAAAAGATAGTTACGGCTTGTTCAGGAAAATGAAAGCAGACCAGATAAAGGATGTAGCTGTTGGGCCAGCTCAGTCTCCGTTTTTACCAGCAAGGTCACTCTCCTCCCGGTAGCTCGGTCTTCACTCAGCCGTATCCCCAAGTGTAGAGTCAGAAGATTGGGTTTCTAGTCCTGGCTCTGCCACCGACTAGCTGTGTGACCTTGAACAAATCATTGATCTTCTCTGACCCCTCAGTACCTTCATCTTTAAAATGGGCTCAGTGATCTTTAAGTCCCCTTCTCATTTTCATATCTCATGAAGTATAAGATGAATAATTGTTAAGATCTGGGTGACAAGAAGCAAGACCCCAGGGTGACAGTGAATGATTCTTTTAACTGCTCCAGTATGGATAATCTGATTTTTCTTATACATACTCAGAGGAGTTTCTGTGTTTAAAAAAAACCAACAGTCTCCTCTCCTTCGTGTGATGACAATAACAATAGCAACAGCTGGCATTTATGTTGCAGTTTAAGGTTGGCAGAGCGCTGTACAAATATGATCTCGTTCTATATTCATGGAAATCCTATGGAAAACACTCCATTATTGTCTCCGTTTTACAGATAAAGATCCCTGCGAGGCAGGAAGGGGTTAAGCAACTTGCCTAGGATCACATAGCTAGCAAGTGTCTGAGGTAGGATTTGAACCTGGTGTCTTACTCCAAGTGCAGGAGATTTGTGGCACAACTTAGCTGCCTCACAGCCAGGACGGCCACTGGCCAGTGTGTTTCCAAGGTCTTCTTTTTTCTTTATAAGCGGTCCCTTCTTGCTGATAAGTGGGATGGTTTATACCCCCTTTTTTTTTTTTTTTGCCTTTTTTTTTTGGAGGGCAGTTGGGGTTAAGTGACTTGTCCAAGGTCACATGGCTAGTTTTTGTGTTAAGTGTCTGAGGCCGGATTTGAACTCAGGTCCTCTGACTCCAGGGCCGGTGCTCTATTCACTGTGCCACCAAACATACCCACATACATACCATTTTCCTTTTTTTTCCCTCCATGGTTTCTGCCATCTTTTTCCCTCCCCAATGCAAAATTGTCTTAAGAGACCTGGGATGATGTGCCTGGATGGAATAATGCTCCTTCAAGCATTTTCCTGCATGAGTTTTCCTTCCATAGAGAAATACTTCTAATACTGTTTGTGATAAACGCCATCACTTCCTGTGCAATGGAAACCATCCTCTTTCTTTCTTCCTCCTAGCTATAGACCGTACAGTTACCGCCACTTTGCACCGCCCACCACCCCATGCAGCACCGACGTCTGTGACAGTGATTATGCTCCGAGCCGGAGAATAACTACAGCGACAGCGGCCAAGGGCTACACCAGTGACTTAAACTATGACTCTGAGCCTGTGCCCCCACCTCCTACTCCACGAAGCCAGTATCTGTCAGCCGAAGAAAACTATGAAAGTTGCCCCCCTTCCCCTTACACAGAGAGAAGCTACTCTCATCACCTCTACCCCCCTCCACCATCCCCCTGTACAGACTCCTCCTGAGGAGGGCCCCCCCCTCCTCTGACTGCCTCCAGTGTAAAGTGTAAATACAAATTGGTTGAGATCTGGAGGGGGGGAGGGACCTAGCAGAGAAAGGTGAGGCAGACCATGTACAGATAAGAGTTTTAAATGGGGTGGGGAATACTGGAGATATTTGTACAGAAGAAAAGGATATTTATATATTTTCTTAACAGCAAAGTTGCTGCTTGTGCCATAAAAAAAATTTGTATAAAATAAATTTGTACTAAAAATTTTTTATTTTTACAAACTGAACACACAAAACATGCCTTAAACCCAGGGAAGTGACTGTGAATATACATAGGAAACAGAAAGACAAAGGTGAATCACTGTCTAGTAAGATGTGGGCTTTGTTGATACCAAAAAGAAAAAAAGGTCCATGACCATCTCAGAGCAGCAAACCATAGGTATTTTGAAGTTGCTAATTATCTTTCATGTAACTATGGAGGGTCAGCCGCTGAAGTTTAAATATGAGGTAGGAGAAGGAAAAGTTACTAACAAAGGGCTTTGTTTTCTATAGGAAATACAGTGATTTTAGCAATGAAAAAATATATATACTTTTAAAAGTAGTCCATTCTATGATGGTTTCTTTTGGGAAGAGTACATCATTTGTCCAGTATCATGTCACAGAGTTGTGTGTGTATGTTCATTTATCACACACACATGCATGCACACACACACAGACACACATGCACCTCTACCCTGGAATTCCTCCTTTGTTTGAAACTAACATTCTCCTTATGCCATCTGGCGTACCTCTTTTCCAGAACAGTCAATCCTATGGATGCTTTAGCCAAGACACCATGATTTATTTTTTTAAAAATTTTTTCCATTGAACAGTAGAGGAGTTTTCTGATTGGAATATTTTGTAATTGTTTCAGTTTCCCAGTAGGCTCAGTTCTCCAACTTGACTCTTTCTTCTGCATAGTGTTCACAAGTTAAACATTTTATTATCCATTTCTTTTCCCAAGATATCTTTCCTTCAATGCTCACAGATATGTCGATATTTCCTATGACATGATATAGACAGTGTTTATTAATTATAAATTTAGTCTATTGTAAATTAATCATATATCCTTGCAGTACTTTCAGTGTATATCACAATATAAATCACTTTATATAAATATATATTTTCTGAATACAGAGCATTTAAACCTATTGGAGACAATCTGTTAAAATAATGAACTCATTGGAAGGGTTTTATCATCTATACATTAACTCTGTTCTTTCATGTTCAGTACGCCAGTTTTCTTAGCATGACTTTTATATACCTCTCCTTGTGTGGCATGAGTTTAATACTTTAGTGTTTTCCACTGTGAATATTAGGGTTATTGTTTTTTTTTCCAAGATTATCCTTAACCAAATTATTCTTAATTCTCTTCATGTTTATTTTAAAAAATATGTTCTCTCTCCAAACCCGTTTGGATTGAAATGGTTGATATTTAGTCATTTAAACAAGAAATCTGTTTGGATGGAATGGGAATGCAAACTATTTGTTGACTCTTTAGCTGTCAGAACTGAGGTGGAAGGGGAAAAAAGAAAAATCCTTTATATTCAATCTGCTAAGGTATTGAGACTGCTGCATTCATAGTCATCAGAGACAAGATATAGTATGATCTCAGCACTGCCACCTTACACATTTCCTGTTCCTTCCTGCTAAAAATTAACAGACTTAAACTAGCATGTTTTCATTTAAACTTGCAAAATTTTAAGACATTGTCTAATTTTTCTACTGTGAAAGCATGGTTCAAATCTCTCTTG
>CM053597.1:156028351-156057197 GCA_028646575.1 Pseudocheirus occidentalis
AAAACAGCTCCCAGGTCCTTGTCCTCTGCAAACATCAGTCTCATCCAAGGGGAAGCCTTTTCTTCATTTTGACTCTGGGTGGTCTCTCTGATTCCCTGGATCCTCTTCCCTGGTCCCAGCTCCCTCCTGAATCTGCCAGACAATCACCTAGATTCAGGAGCTGAAAGCTGGCAGGCTCTTGTCCAGTCCTCAGACATGAACAGTTCCCAGGTCCTTGGCCAGTCCTCAGGGCAATCCCCGGCACACACTGAAGTTCACCAGGTTCAGCACACCTCAAATCCTTCAGGACTTCACTTGCCTGGACCTCAAGGATCAGCCAGATCACCAACAAACAAAGTCCCATCCTGTTCATGTCTTCAGTCAGCTTCATGGAGGAGCTAAATCCAAAATCTGTCTGTCTCTAAAATTCTCCTGCTTATAAGCATTGGCCTTCTCCCAAGTCAACAGGAGAGTGTCTCAGCCAATAGCATTCTTCCACATCAACAGGGGAATTCACACCTTTTCACCAATGGACAGAGTTCTATACTTAGCCCTAAGTTACTAGGATCTACTTAACCCTAAGTATATGATCTACTTAGCCCTAAGTATCTGATCTACTTAGCCCTAACTATCAAACAAATTGATTACCATTACAGTGATCTATGGATTCTTTCCATTTCTATTTTACCTTCTACTTCTAGAATATCTGGGCAGTTTTCCTTGATAACTTCTTGAAAGATTTCTTTCAAGGGTCTTTTTTAAAGATTATGGCTTTCAGGTTATTCAATAATTTTAAAATGATCTCTCTTGGATCTATTTTCTATGTCAGTTGTTTTTTCAATGAGATATTTTACATGGTCTTCTATTTTTTCATTCTTTTGGTTTTCTTTTATTGTTTCTTTATTTCTTATAAAGTCATATTCCCAGCCTATTACTTGACTTTCATCTCTTTGTTAAAATAAGGCTATGCTTCCTGGGTGGAGGGTGCATTGTTCCAAGCTTCAGGGGTTTTATACAGCTATTTTCAGAGATGCTTCTAGGGACCTGTACATTTCCAATTCTTCCGAGATGGTATGATCTAAGGAGAGGTGTTTACTACTTTTGTGGCCTGTGCTCTCTGGTCTGTGAGTGACCACAAGCACTCTTTTCTGCCTTGTAACTGTGAGAAGGGTACCTCACTCCACTGTGGTCATAAGCTCTGGTGTTTTACTGCTCCTCCTCATACTGGAACTGCCACCCAGAAATGAAACTTGGGTCAGAGTATGGACAAAGCAACAGAGTCCTGGCTTAATGCTAGCAAAGAGACTTTTATAATCTCCTTCTGACCAGTTGTTCAACTCCCTTGCTGTCTGTCTGTGGGCTGAGAGCTCCAGATTCAGTCACTCCCAAAACCTGCTCCTGGTTTGCTGGGGCCAGGGCTGAGCTAGTGCAGCCTGTGCTCTATGCTCTACCCTCACCCAGGTGCTACAGACCTTTTCCTACTGACCTTCCAAGTTGTCTCTGGTGTCTATGGACTGAGAGGTCTGGAAACCACCACTGCTGCCACTCATTCAGTCACCATAAGACCTGCTCCTGGTTTGCTGGGGCTGGTCTGTACAGGCACAGCCTGCATTGAACTGTGCTCCTTTCTCACCCTGGTGCAACAGAGCTTTCCTGCTGACCTTCTAAATTGTCTTGGGCTAGAAAATGGCTTCACTCTGTCTTTTTGCAAGTTCTGATGCCCTAGAATTTGTTTAAAATCATTATGTAAAGGTGGGGGAGAGCTCAGCTCAGCCTTTACTCCACCATCTTGGCTCCATCTCTAATCAGTACTCCTTAAACTGAGTCAGTCAAGTAACTGAATGTGGAGACCATGAAAAATGTGGCAACAGTAAAAGGTTTCTGAATACGCAACAACCAAAAGTTAATTAAAAATCAAACATGTGATGAATCTGAGGAGTTTCTGGCAGTGCTTGTCTGTGTTACATTATGAATTCACTTGGTTCTGAACACACAGCAGTCACACTTTGCACTGCATGTGTCCTCATATCATGCAACACCAACAAATGACTGCTGTATGCTATGAATTGCAGTGTTTTTACTATACATACAAAGTTTTCTGCTCTCACAGAAACATAATGGTTTAAATACAGAAAATAGAGACTTTTAGTATTTTCCCACCATCATTCCTCAACATGTAAATATTAAATTAGCATATCTTTGGGTTGTGTTGTGTTAGAACATATGTGTATATATACATATATCTTAAAGTTATGAATTTTTCACAAATGGACTTTTACAGTGGAAAAATTGCATTGTCTGTACAGACAGTGCTGGAGCAATGATGGGTAAGATTGTTGGATTTGTATCAAAAGTTAAAGCTGATTGCGATGAACTTATCACTTTTACTCACTGCATGATCCATCAGGAGGCACTCAAAACCAAAAAAAAAGAAATCACCAGACTTAGATGTTGCTTTTGCAGTACTATCAAAATCATTAACTTCTTTAAAAGCTGTACCCTTAAGAGTCATTTGTTTTCAAACCTTTGGAAAGACATGACTCTGATTACCAAAGCTTATTACTACATGCTGAGGTAAGGTGGCTCTCAAGACAGTGAGTTTTGAAATCGAAAGATAAAGTTGTTATATTTTTGACTGAGCAGAAACCCAGTTTTGTTTATTTTTTTTTATAATGGCTTTTGGCTTTTGAAACTGTGTTATTTGTCAGATACTTAAAAAAAACTCCATGATTTAAACATGTCTCCTCAAGGGAAAAATTGTAACATATTTATGTTAAAAGATAAAATTGAAAGTTTTACTAAAACATTAACATATGGAAGAATAGGGTGGAAAATGGTTCTTTAGAAATGTTTACAACTACAGATGATTTTATAATTGAAAATAAACTTCCCAAAGATTTAATTGTAAGAGTTATAATTGATCATCTGAAGTGCCTGGAAACAGAGTTTCAGAAATACTTCCCTTCAAATTTTGATTCTAAAAAGCTAAGTTGGGTTCATAAACCATATGCAATTGAAATAAAAAGCATCAGTCATCTGCCACTAAAAGTTGAGGAAGAATTTGCAAAGTTATCAAGTGACACAGATTTAATATTGAGTGTCCTAAAAAAATCATTAAATGAATTTTGGCTTGGGAAAGGACAGAATTTTCAACAATTTCTGAAGTGGCCCTAAATATATTTCTGCTATTTTGTACTATGTATTTATGCAAAACAGCATCCTCAGCATTGATGATTATAAAATAAAAATATCAATCAATTCTGAGAAACTTTGAAGATGCTCTTCATCCTGCAGAATCAAATATTCCACCGAGATTTAATTCTTTATGTAAAAGTAAACAAGCACATCCATCTCATTAGTATGCAAATTTACTTTCATGTTTAGTAAATGGTAAAAAATATATGTATATCAAAGAACTATTTTAAAATAAATTTTTTATGATTTATTATCAGTAAATGTTTGATTAGCATACCTATTTTATATACCTATAGAAGCCCCACTCCAAATGACATCCTTCTTTAAAGAAAAATAAGGTTAGTGTTAGTTTCCCCAGAGTCCCAACTCCACATCTAAAACCTTTTCTGTGTTTTCATCCATTCTGTCTCTCTTTGCTCCCAACTCAGAAGTGACCCTCCTTTTTGCCTACGTTAACCCCTTGACTAATTTCTCTGAATCCATCCTATCACATCTCAGCCAGGGTAAATACCCCACTGATCATTCCTTTTTCCTAATATTCAATTTCTCTCTATGTTTTTGCTCCTTCCCCACTCCCAATAAGTATGATCAAGTCGCCCCATACTTAAAATACTTTCTGTACATTCTTACTCTTCCTTTCTTTAAGGTCACTTTCACCTGGAGCAGCTTAGTGTTGAAAAGAACAGAAAAAAATACTTTTGTGGAAAAAAAAAGAAATCAATTCTAAAAGGGTATAAATTATTGCCATTGTCATCAATGAATGATTAAGTAACTGAAAATAACAGTAAAAGAAATTTGGTTTAATAAAGACTATTAAAATATTTGAAGAAATAGTTTTCATATGAAATTTGAGTAGTTTGGGATAGAAAATGAACTATAGGATGAATACAAACACTAATCACATTTTTAAAGGATTTAAGATGATATTTAGGCTGTATGTGAAGAGTTTGATAGCTTAAAGGGCCAAAGAAAAAATTTTTGTATATTAAAATCTGGACAAATATGAGTATGAAGAAACAACTTCAAGGACATACAAAATTATTTTGGACCATGTTGAGAACTGAGAACTGCAGAGTTCATTTGAATGTAGCTATTTTAAGACTTAAACAGATAAAAATGAAAAAATGAGAAATCATATAACTATTTGGAGATTGAGGGATGATTAAATAAGAACTGTTCTTTTATAGGAGAATGTGTTAACTTGTTACTCACCAAAGTGAAAGGTGAATCGCTAGATACCGGGAAGCCCTAGTCATTGAGGAGACAGGAAAAGAGATTGAAGTTATGTGATGGAGATTAGAGAAAAGATAGAAAGAGTTAGGGGTGGTGGTGGTAAGGGGGGGGGTGGGGAGGGGGTCTAACAACATCTTTGCCAGAGCTCTTTTAAAAATTTATTTTATTTTCACTTTATGGAAGAAAACAAATATTTTCCTTAAAAAGATGATTGCACATGCAACTGCAAGTTGACAACTTGCTATTCCTCATTTACTATTTTCTTTCTCGGCCTCTCTTTTTACTCTATCCCTGTTACTTTATCTTCTTCCCCCTCTTTACCCTCCCCTCCAATAGTCCTTGACTACAAATGGATTGCAGTCAAAAGACTAGAAGCCTTCTATGGATAGTTCCTGATTGGCTGCTAAACACAGGAGTGATGCTTAGTGCTTTTCAGCACCACCAAGAGTTTAAGCGAGGTGATGGCCTTTCCAAAGTGACTGCTTTTGGTTTGAAAGGAAAAATTAGAAAGGTGAAAGACAGGGCACACAGCTGCTTTGTGGTATAGGAAGCAATGCTAAGATGTAATCAGATAGTGAAGAATTCTGAGGAGAGGAGAGCTATCTAGGTTTGTTTGCCTTGGTCAGAGAGTCGACTTAAGCCATTTTGCTGTGAGTTTTATTTGCTACAATATGATTAGATAACCCAGGTTCTTGGTAAGTAGGTAGTTGGCTAACCTTTTCTATTTGGCCCTGAGATTGCAAGCCTGATGAGCTTTGCAATTCTCTGGCTTAAAGGGAACTGCTGTACAAATTAAGTTGTAATACTTTCTTGGTGCCCTTTTAAAAGTGGTTGTAAGTTGAACAAGCTTATAAATTGATGAGATTAGAAGTGAAAAGGATTTACCTAATGGGAGAGTAGTGAGGAACATCAGCCAAGAAGTTAGCAGAGAAACAGCTAAGTAGACCAATGGCAACAAAGACACCAATCCAAAGTAGTGAGGTACCCTAAGCACACGGGTTTTTCTCCCTGATATATCTCCCCACTAAGTACATTGGTGAGAGTGTGTCCCATGCTTATTCACAGCACTGACAATGACCATGAATATGTCAGGATGGTTCTGAATGGCAAAATATAACAAACTCTCCAAATAGAAGACAGAAGCAAAACATTTCTTCAGATATCAGAAAGCTGAATTCCAAAACCAGAAAGCCAACTCTCAACACCAGAAAGTCAAATCCATCGCAGCAACAAAGAAGTTAATACATCATAACACAGCAGGGAGCTATACCATACCTAGCTGTCTCCTTGCCTGCATCCTCTCCTCCCTCCAGCTCTAACTGCTCTGATTCCCAGCTTCCTCTGGACTCTGCTCTACCCATTCAGCAAACTCCTCCCACCACAGGCTCCATGTGATTATATTTGGCCTGTTGGGGAGCAGGGAAGATCTTCAAATTACCATTACCATTACACCTTTTTAAAGTGGTTGTAAGTTGAACAAGTTTATAAATTGATGAACATAGAAGAGAAAAGGATTTTCATAGCTGGAGAACAGTGAGGAACATCAGCCAAGAAGCTAACAGACAAATGGCTAATGGCAACAAGGCCACCAATCCAAAGTTGTGAGTTACCCTAAGCACACAGGTTTTCCTCCCTGATATATCTCCCCACTAAGTACACTGGTGAGAGTGTGACCCAGGCTTATGTGTGGATTGTGATATATGTGTAATTTTTGCATTTTATGTTATGTTTGATGTTATTAATACTTCTTTTACCTTATTACTAAGAAAATGAACATGTTTAAATATGTTATCCCTGTGACTGTCTAGTTTGTGTAAATTTAAGTGTTCCAGAGTGGACTCAAAATGCTGAGTCTGGCAGGGATGTTCACTCACAACAATGTTATCCTTAGGACCCTAAAAGATACTGAATGTAATTATGCATGACGATCCTTCTCTAGGAACCTAGACCTGCCAGTGTGAGAACAGTATGGAGTAAGGGAGCAAACTCTGAGAGTGAATTGGTTTTTACACACGAATGTGAAAGATAAAATGTACCTTTGGGTGGGAATGTCCACATATATTATACCCTGCCTTCTCCTTAAATTTTCATCCTATATTTCTCGTCCTTTTCACTACTTAAAGTACTAGAAAAATTTTTTATATTCACTGCCTCCGCTGCCCCACCATCCACTTACTCCTCAATCTGGTTTTTGATCCCACAATTCATCATCAATGATATCTTAATTACTAAATACAATAGGTTTTTTCCAGTCCTGATTTTTCTTCATCTTTCTGCAGCTCTTAACACTGTTAATGACTCCTTATTCCTACATATTTGCTCTCTTCTCATTTGGTCTCTGGAACATGTCTTTCTCCCTACCCGCTATTTCTCAATCTCATACATTTCCTGACCCCTAAATGATAGCAACCAACAAGACTATCTCTTCTCTCTACACTTTTTCCTTAGTGATGTCATCTATTCTCATGGGTTCAGTATTTCCACCTTTACTACCCACATTGCCAACTTCCTCCCAGATACCTTCACCTGAAGGACTCACTAGTAATCATGATCAATAAGCAGAAGTTGCAGACTGGCAGATTTAGGCTTCCTAGTAGTTTGAGTTGTCCAAAATGGATATTGGCTACCTCAGGAATTGGTGGGGTCCTTCTTATTGGAGGTCTTCAAACAAAGGTAGAATGAACACTTATCAGTGACATTGTAGAGGATTCTTCTTCAGGTATGACTTGGACTAGTTGACTTCGAAGTTTCTTTACCGATCTAAGATAAGAAGACCATTTGTCGGGGCTTTTGTATCAAGGGCTTCTACTTGAGTATGAGTTTGAATAGATGATCCCTCAGAGCTTTTCCAGCTCTTAGATTTCTCTGGTTCCATAAACACTGTGAGGTTCTATCTGATCTATGCCTAAGATGTCAGGAGAACCCCCAGATTGTCCCTAGTGATAGAGTGATAAATTGTGTTGGTAGTGACAATAAATTGGGAATTAGGCTATTTGATGGCAGGACAGGGGGAGGAAGGGGGTGGCACAAGCTGGCCCTGTATTTCATGAACTAAATTTAAAAACTAAGTATTCCTCGCTCTTCTCTGTAGCTGTCAGCTCATCCAGACCCACAGAGTTTGGCCTGGGTGGAAGCAGTCTAGGACAATGAATGAGGTAAATATCTCCATTCAGGATTCATGCACTAACAAGTACAAAACACCATGAAATTTAAAACAGTTGAACATTCAAAGGATTCTGTGTTATTTGTCCCCCAAATAACTTTTGAATTCCACAAAGACATGACTAGCTAGATAGAACACGTCCTTCTTAGCTCTCTAAAACATTTTAGTTTTTACTGACAAACCTGCTATTGACATCAGTTGCTAACAGGATAAACACAGTCCCACTTCCCTTGTCTGATGGAAACAGAGGAGCTTGTCTGAGTTGGTACATATCAGAGGAGTCAGGCAGTCTTCTAAGTATTTATTTAGACTGTAGGAGCCCAGTCTCAGAAAAAGAGTTTTTTTTGTTTCCTGAATAAGCACTTATTACAGCATTAGACAGGATGAAAGTTTCCATTTAGGTATTTTACTAAAGGATCATTTCTACATTTCCATTTCATTATTTTTTATTCTCATTTGGCCAGAGTTGGATTTTAGGGATTGTCTATTAAAATCTAGTTTAAATTAAAACACTGAAGAAATTTTTTAAAAAACTAGAAAATTTGTGCAAGGGATTTTAATCAAACTTTTTGCCATTGACTTCATTTACAAGATATGGAGAACACACACACACACACACACACACACAGAGCGACGTTAATCACAAAAACCCTGGATTAGGAATTCAGGTCTTGCTTCAGTCACTAACTGCTTGTTGGCTCTGAGCAAGTCAAGTCAATAACCATGAGAGGTATTCTAGACAAAAAGATAAAAACTAATTCAACCCCAGTCCACAGAAATGTCCATCTACTGGGGAGAGACACACAAATAAATACAAAAAAAAGACCAAGAACAGATCCAGATAATGTGCCATAGGAAAATTTGAGAAGCAACAGTCCAAAGCTGAGCAGGTAAAAGAAGCATTCACTGAGTGGGTAAAGATAAGCCTCAAAGGAAAAGAAGAATTTTGGTAGCTGGAGTGTTTTCCAGGAATGTGGGGTGGCCTGATCATATGTACGGAGGCGGGGCAAAGGCAAACTGAGTAAAGGAAACAGTGATATACTGTGGGTAGGATACCAGACATGAAATCAGGAAGGCCTGGATTTGAATTCTGCCTCAGCCATTTACTGCATGACCCTGGGCAAGTCACCTTTCCTTTACCTCTCTGGGCTTGGTGTCCATACCTATAAGGTTAGAAGTCTGAACTTGATAACTTTTTTTTTGAGGGGGAAGGTGAGGCAATTGGTGACTTGCCCAAGGTCACACAGCTAATAGTGTCAAATGTCTGAGGCCAGATTTGAACTCAGGTCCTCCTGACTCTAGGGCTGGTGCTCTATTTACTGCACCACCTAGCTGCCCCTGAACTTGATAAATTTTAAAGTCACTTCCAGCTCTAAATTATCATGCTATGATCTGGTAAGAAGCCCATGGATCAAATTTGTTGTTCAGTCATGTCTGAATCTTCATGACCCCATGACACCAGATGCTTCTATCCTCTACAATCCCCCAAAGTCTGTCCAAGTTCATGAAAGTAATTGAGTTTCATTTTGTTGTTCAGTCATTCCACTGTGTCTGACTCTTTGTGATGTCATGGACTGTAGCATACTAGTGCTGTCCACGAGGTTTTCTTGGCAAAGATACTGGAGCAGTTTGCCGCTTCCTTCTTCAGTGGATTAAGGCCCAGAGGTTAAGTGACTTGCCCAGGCACATACAGCTAGCCTGAGTGGATTTGACTGATTCCAGACCCAGTGCTCTATCTACTTAGCCACCTAGCTGCCCTGATAAAACTTAGCATGCTATGAAGTAAGGCTGGAAAGGCAGGTTGGAGTCCTACTGTGGATGGCCTTATATTCTAGGCTGAGGAATTTAAATAGACATGATAAAGAGCCACTGAAGTTATTTTAAGTAAAGGCCTAACTTGTGTCTTAAGAAGATAATTTTGCAAGTTAAGTAAAGGAAGAGAGGAGAGTCTGAAGGGAGGTTATTAAAAAGGCTAACATAATAATCTAGAAACATAGATAATGAAGGCCTGAAACAGGGTAGTGACAGTGACCCTACCCTACAACAATCTGAGAGATATTGTGGAAGTAGAATCAAGAAGTTTGGGTAACTCAATGAGTACTGAAGCTGAAAGAAAGGAAAGAAACAATGTAACCCTAAGATTTTAAGGCTGGCTATCTAGGAAAATGTTGGTGCAATTGAGTTGAGGGGTAGGTTTAGGGGGAAAGCAGATAAAGTTAATTTTGGATATATTGAATTTGCAATGTTTACAGGCCATCTATGGGGACATCATAGGATCAAAGAATAAGAATTGGAAAGGATCCAAAATGTCACCTGGTCCAATCCTTTCACTTTACAAGTGAGGCCCAGAGAAGGAAATGACTTATACAAAGTCATACAGATAATGATTGAAAGAATTGGAATATGAACCCACATGCACTGACCCTAGTGTGACTGATTGCCACGGTGACTATAGAAACAGATGGGAATAGTGTTTTATAACCTTTTAACTTTAGATGTTGGGTTCATTTAATATCCTGTTATAAAAATTGTTTTTAGCTTTCCGTGCTGCCCCGAAGAGGGCTCCATACAGTGTTGCTCTCAGTTTCCTTAGTAACTTTAAAGGGAAACTTTCACGATGTCCAGAGCCCTAGATGTCTTGCAGATGAAGGAGAAGGATGTCCTCAAACTCCTTGCTGCAGGAACCCATTTGGGTGGCACCAATTTGGACTTCCATTTGGAACAGTATATCTACAAAAGAAAGAGTGATGGCATCTACATCATTAATTTGAAGAGAATTGGGGAAAAACTGCTGGCAACTCGTGTCATTGTTGCCATTGAAAACCCAGCCAATGTTAGTATCATCTCATCCAGGAACACTGGCCAGCAAGCTCTTCTGAAATTTGCTGCTGCCACTGGAGCCACACCTATTGCTGGACTTTTCACACCGGGCACCTTCACTAACCAGATTCAGGCAGCTTTCAGAGAGCCTCATCTCTTGGTGGTCACTGATCCTTGGGCAGATCACCACTGTGCAACACAGACTCCCCACTTCACTATGTGGACATTGCTATTCCATGTAACAACAAGGGAGCTCACTCTGTGGGTCTGATGTGATGGATGCTGGCCTGTGAAGTCCTACGGATGCATGATACCATCTCCCAGGAACATTCATGGGAGGTTGTACCTGATCTTTACTTTTATAGGATCCAGAGGAGATTGAAAAGGAAGAGCAAGCCACGGCTGGGAAGGCAATGACAAAGGAGGAATTTCAGGGTGAATGGACTGCACCTGCCCCAGAATTCACTGCTGCTCAACCAGAGGTGACTGATTGGTCTGAGGGAGTACAAGTCCCATCTGTGCCCATTCAATAGTTCCCCACCAAAGATTGGAGTGCTCAGCCGGCTAATGAGGATGGGTCTGCTTCTCCTACTGCTCAGGCCACTGAGTGGGTAGGAGCTACCACAGAATGGTCTTAAAACCCAAATGTTCTGATACTGTTGGAAAAATGCTGATGGAAAATAAACATTGATTTCTTACAAAAGAATAAAATAAAATCATTTAAAATTGTTTTTTATGGCCTATGAATTCTTCATTGCAATTTTTCATTATTTATTTGTTGGGGAGGGATGCATTCTTTTCTTTTTTAAAGTTTCAGTTCCAAATTATTTCCCTTCTTCCCATCTCTCCCTCACCCACTTCTAAGAAGGCAAGCAAAATCATATCAATTATACATGTGAAAATATGCAAAATGTATTTTCACATTAGCCAGAATACCAAAAACAAAAGAAGGAAGGAAGGAAGGAAAGAAGGAAGGAAGGAAGGAAGGAAGGAAGGACTGAACGAACGAAGGAACAAAGGAATGAAGGAAGGAAGGAAGGAAAGAAGGAAGGAAGGAAAGAAGAAAGGAAGGAAGGAAGGAGAAAGGGAAAGAAGGGAGGGAGGCAGGGAGGGAGGGAAGGAAGAATGGAAGGGAGGGAGGGAGAGAGGAAAGGTGGGAAGGAGGAGAGAAGGAAGAAAAGAAGAAGGAAGAAAGCAGCTAGGTGGTTTAATGTTTTCCATAACAATTGGGCCAGTTCACAACTCCAGTGGTTTATTAGTGTACCTATTTTCATTCATCCCCTCCAGCATTTGTCATTTCTGATAAATGTGAGGGGGGTAGCTCAGAGTTGTTTTAGATAGCATATCTCTAAACAACAGTTATTTAGAGAATTTTCATATGACCGTAGATAGCTTTGATTTCTTCTGAAAAAAAAGACCATTTGACCATTTACCAATTGTAAGATGGCTCTCATTTTTTATAAATTTATTCCCTATATATTTGAGAAATGAGGCCTTTATCAGAGAAACTTGCTATACCAATTTTTTATATTTCTTCATTATCTATGGTACCTTTCAGCAAAATAGTTTCTTACTGTCTCTTAATAAAGTCTATTTTTGGTTTTGCTTTGTCTAAGAATGTTTGCTACCCTGCCTTTTTAACTTCAGCTGAACCATGAGATTCTGCCCCAGCCATTTATGTTAACTCCGTGTGTGTCTTTCGGTTTCAAGTGTGTCTCTTTTGAATAACACATTGTTGAATTTTAATTTTTAATCCATTCTGCTACCCATGTCCATTTTATGGGTGAGTTCATCCCACTGACATTCAAAGTTATGACTACCAACTATGTGTTTCACTCTATCTTATTTCTTTCTTTTTATCTTCACTCTCTCTCTCTTTTTATCTTGTCCCTTCTCAAGAGTCTGTTTTGCTTTTGACTATTGCTTCCCTTAATCCATCCTCCCTTTTATCATCCTTCTACCATATCATTTATCCCCTTCCCCTCCTGTTTCCATATTTTTATGAGATGCTATACCCAACTGAGTGTATATATGTGTTCTCTTAGAACCAATTCTGATGAAAGTGAGGTTCAAACATTGCCCACCACCCCCCCGTTTTCTCCTCCACTATAAAACTCTTCCTTGTAGTCCTCTTTTTTGTGAGAAAATTTCCCCCTTCAGGGTGACAGGGGAGAATATAGGAGAGAGCAGATTGGAGGAAGAGGTATACATACAGTGGGATTGCTGTTTTGGGGTGTTGGGTAGGGGAAAGATGGGGAGAAAATTTGTAACTCAAAATCTTGTGGAAATGAATGATGTAAACTAAAAATAAACAAAAGTTAATTGGGAAAAACAAACAAATTAATAAATGAATGAATGGATGGATGGATGGATGGATAGATAGATGGGCAGACAGACACATAAATACATCGATAGATTGATCGATCAATCGATTGATAGGTAGATAGATAAGACACTGAGGGAAAAAAAGAAAATTTCCCCCTTCTACCTCTCCCTTCCCCCTTCTCCCAGTGTACCCCTCTTTCTCACTCCTTCAGATATGCATATATATTTGTGTGTATGTATATAATCATTCCAATAAATTTGACTCACATTCATGCCCTCTGTCTACTTTGACTCCTTCTAACTGACATAATATTAATAAAGTTCTTAGGAGTTACATGTATCATCTTCCCATATAGACATATAAACAGTTTAACTTTCTTGAGTCCCTTATGATCATCCTTTCATGTTTACCTTTTTATGCTTCTCTTGAGTCTTCCATTTGAATGTCATACTTTCTATTCAGTTCTCATCTTTCATCAAGAATGCTTGAAAGTCCTCTATTTCATTAAGTACAAACTTTCCCCCTGAAGAATCATGCTCAGTTTTGCTAGGTAGATTATTCGTGTAATCCTAGCTTCCTTGCCCTCTTATATATCATATCCCAAGCCCTCCAGTCCTTTAATATGGAAGTTGCTACATCATGTGTGATCCTGACTGCAGCTCCACTGTATTTGAATGGTTTCTTTCTGGCTACTTGCAATATTTTCTCTCCTTGACCTGAGAGCTCTAGAATTTGGTTATAATACTGATAGAAGTTTTCATTTTGGTATCTCTTTCAGGAGGTAATTGGTGAATTCTTCCCATTGCTATATTACTCTCAGGATCTAAGATATTGGGGATATTTTTCTTCTATAATTTCTTGAATATCAATCATATACACAATATATATAGTTTTTTTAACCATGGCTTTTAGGTAGTCCAATAATTATTAAAATTTGTCTTCTCCATCTATTTTCTTGGTCATTTGTTTTTCAAATGAGATATTTCACATTTTCTTTTTTTAACTTTCTTTTATTTTTTCTTAATGTCTCCTGTAATCATTAGCTTCCACTTGCCCAATTCTAATTTTAAAGGAATTATTTTCTCCAGTGAGCTTTTGTATTTCCTTTTCCATTAAGCCTATTTGCTTTTTGAGGAGTTCTTTTCTTCAGTGAATTTTTGTGCCTCTTTTACCATTAAGCCAATTCTGTTTTTTTAAGTTGTTATTTTCTTCAGGATTTTTTCTACATCTTTTACCAACCTGTTAATTTTTTTTTGCATTTGAGCATTGTCTCAAGTTTCAGGGTATTTTTTGCTGCTGTTTTCAGAGCTAGTTTTGGGATTCTGCAAATTTTCAGTGTTTGGGTGGTGTCATCAGAGGAGAGATATGGTCACTGATCTCCTAGTCTGCACTCTAGTGTTTACCCAGGATAGGCCCTTGCTCCCCTGTAACTGCAAGCACTAGTGCTCCTCTCTGTCTTGTATCTGTCACCTCTCTCAGGAGGTGGATAGCATGTTTCATCATGGGTCTTTAGAAGCTTGGTTTTATATTGTGTTGATCAGAGTCCTTAGGCCTTTCAAAGTTGTTTTTAAAGTACTATTGTTATTGTATAAAGTGTTTTGATTCTGCTCACTTCCCTCTGCATCTCTTCACATGAGTCTTCCCGAGTCTTTCTGAGACTCCCCCATTCAGCATTTATTATAGCACTATAGTGTTTTAATTATACTCATATACAATAATTTGTTCAGCCATTTCCCAACCAATGGGTACCCACTTAGTTTCCAATTCTTTGCCACCACAAAAAGAGTTGTTATAAATATTTTTGTACATATGAGTCCTTTTCCTCTTTCTTTGGTCTCTTGGAGATACAAGCCAAGTAATGGTACACATTGGTCAAAAGATATATATACATTAGAGATTTTGGAGCATAGTTCCAAATTGCTTTCTAAAATGACTGGACCAATGCACATTTCTACTAACAGAGCAATCACATGCTTATCTTCCTGAAGGCTTTCCAACAACTTATCATTTTCCACCTTATTTCCTCTTAACCCCAGAGTCTGAATCACTAGGCTGGCCTAGCTTATGGTTGATCCAGTATGCCACTTTACTGATGAATCAAGTATAGAGCCAAGAGGTTTGCCCATGGATAGATAGATGATAGAAAGAAAGAAAGAAAGAAAGAAAGAAAGAAAGAAAGAAAGAAAGAAAGAAAGAAAGAAAGAAAGAAAGAAAAAAAGAAAGAAAAAAGAAAGAAAAAAAGAAAGAAAAAAACTTAGATAGATGGATAGGTAGAAAGATAGAGAGTATTTGTTAGGATGGTCAGCTAGGTGGCACAGTGTATAGAGTGCCAAGCCTGGTGTCAGGAAAACCTGAGTTCAAATCTGGCCTCAGATAATTGACAGCTATGTGACCCTGGACAAGTCACTTAACTTTGTATTAAATTAACTTTGTTTCCTCATCTTTAAATGATCTGGAGAAGGAAATGACAAGCTACTGCAGTATCTTTGCCAAGGAAACCCCAATGGGGTCATAAAGAGTCAGACATGACTAAAAATTGACTTAACAATAAAAAACAACAGTTTATTAAGCTATGTTCCAGGCACTGTACTAAGTTCTTTCTAAGTGATATAAATACAAATAAGTAAGACAGTCCTGTCCTCAAGAACCATAAATTTAAATGAGGAAGTATCTACCAGTGTGGTTGATTCCATCACCACTCACAGTTAATTTTCTTTTCCTTTTTTTCTTGCTCCACTCACATTTCTTTTACCAACTTTTTCTCTACCACTCATTCCTTTCTTTACCTCTTCCAAGAATTTATGTTGGGCATGGATCCAATTAGCCTTTTTCTTTGAGGCTTTGCTTGAAACTTTTTTCACATTGATACCGTCTTCTTATGCCTTGGTCTTCCCTGCCCCATAGTAGCTTTTTACTGTCAAGTTCTTTTTCTATTTGTTCACTCATTTTGAAGTTCTTAAACATCCAAGACACAAGGATATTGACCTGGACCGTGGCATGTACATGGAGACTCTGGTGAAATTAATTTTTCTACCAACTTGTCAAGTATTATTTGTTTTACAAATTTCAAAGCCTTATGGGGATTTATGAGTTATTTTAAATTATAAATAGTAATGATTTTGTTAAAATATTGCAATTTTAGCTCTTTTTGAGGAAAAAAGTGAAGAGAGAGCTAGAAAGGAGAAGGACCATATGCACATAGAAGCATGGTGTGGAGTTGGCTAGGAAGTAGTTTGGAAGCCTTGTTTCCAGGAAGTTAAGGTAGAAGCTCACCTTTCAGAGCCTGGGGCAAGGAGGTGGGTGTGCCGGGTTTACGTTTTCTTTGAGAGGAGGAGATGGAAATTATATGCCCCAAGTGTAGACAGAATGGTGATAAGGTGTCTACAGCAACATTTGAACTTAGGTCTCTCTGGACTCTTTGTCCAACTAGCTCTCTCTCTCCATTATACAGTGATATCTCTTAAGAAACTGAGGCTTAAGTGTCTTAAGTTAAGTGTCGCTCACAACATTTTCTAATTAGTAAGTGGCATCATTCAACAAACATTTATTGAGACCCTATTAATAGATATTGAACATTGCAGATACTAAAAATATATATTGTAGATATTGAAAATTGACATAACAATAGTCAGACTGTTGTCTCTTCTTATCTCTAGACTGATCTGTATCTGATTCTTAAAAAGAAGTTCTAGGGCTTCCCTTGAGAGATGGTCTCAATGTTCTAAAGGCTAGCATTCTCAATAAATATTACATTAGAAGGATGTTGCTTTGATAACTCAGAAAAATAACATTGTGATATGCAGATGAGATAATGAAAGGCAAAAGAGAAAAGAGAAAAGAATCAGTTGTGAAGAGGGAATTATTAAGAGGGAAGTGTTTTAACAACAAGAAATTCTGAAAGGGGAATGCTTCTCATATTGTATGTTAGGAAAAAGAAGCCTATAGCATCCAAGGTTAATTTGTGTTAGAATATTTCATATTATATTATAGTAATATATTACATATTATATAACATACCAATATAAAATATATTAATATAATGTATTAGTATATTATGTATATATTATGTTACATATATACTATATAATCTACAATATTTATAATATTATCATATAATATTTCTAAGTCATAACAATAATAAGTTAGGCAATATGGCCTGTCCATTAGGGTTGAGTAGTTATATAAATCAATATGATATTTCATATTGATATGATTAATATAGATTAATATAATCACATAATATGATATGTGATAAAAATCCATCAAAAAGCACTTGCTAAGTGCCTATAATCTGTCAGGCACTGCATTAAATGCAAAGACAAAAAGAAATAACTTCTGCCCTCAAAGATTTCATATTCTTGTGTGTGTGTGTGTGTGTGTGTGTGTGTGAAATATATATAAAGTATTAACTTGAATTCACAAAGTAAATACCAGGTAATAAGGGAAGGAAGGGAAAAAAATAAAGAAGGAATCAGGAAAGGACTCATAGAAGAAGTAGCACCTGAGCAAAACCATTAAGGAAGAGAGATTCTAGATGGTAAAGATGAGGAGTGAGTTAATTTCAGGCATGGGGTAGAGCTTGTGAAAAAGCACAGAAACAGTGGATGAAATATTTGTGTGAGGGAGAACAAATGGGGTCAGTTTGGTTAGAGAGTAAATGGAGTATGTAAAGGAGTTGCTACTATTCAGACACGTCCAACTCTACATGAACTTTGTCTTTAGGGTTTTCTTGGCAAAGATCCTGTAAGGGTTTGTAGTTTCCTTCTCTATTGTGTCCTCACTTCACTGATGAGGAACAGAGGCAAGTAAAGGTTAAGTGACTTGCCCAGGGTCATGCAGTTAAGAAATGTCTGAGGTTAAATTTGAACTCAGATCTTCCTGACACCAGGTCCAGTGCTCTATCTACTGTACTACCTAGATTCCCCATGTAAAGAGGAGTATTTTATAATAAAACAGGAAAGGTATACTGGAGCCAGACTGTGAAAGACTTTTAAATATCAAAGCTACGAACAGACAGGAAAACCTGGGAGCCTCTGATCATCGGTGCCCCCAGACCAAGAGAGACCCAAGAGGTTTCTATCAGTTACCTCCTAAAAGAAAACTTAAAAATGACTCCCTCCCTCTGAAACATCATAGCCCAAATACAGAGCATCTGAGCTTTATCTTCATCTATTTTTATTAAGAAAGCAATATCCATCTCAAATGTTGAACAATTCTACAATTGTAAATATCCTATGAAATATTTCTTGTTGCCTTTGGGTATATAATAAAACCTACTCTGCCAAATCTTTAATTGACTCTCCAAGGAGTGATTGTGAACCATCCTTCCATTTGGGGGCAATTTTCTTTTCTTCTGGTTTGCTTATAGCAAGAATGTCAAAAATTCATATGCTTTGGCTCTTCTGGTCCCACTTACTGGTTATTGGACAAGTTTCAAATTTTGAGCACTAATGAATGGTCTAAACCCAATATAATTCTGAGCATCCTCTGGCCCTTTTCTGCTGCTCTACCACATCACTGCATAATTGGAAGAAGCACAGTATTACCAGTCACGTAAAATTTTTCATTATTTCATGAGTTAGTGTCATTCAGTGGTCTTAGTCATATCTAACTCTTTGTGGCCCCATTTGGGGTTTTCTTCATAGACAAACAAGTGGTTTTGTCATTTCCTTCTCCAACTCATTTTACAGATGAAGAAAATGAAACGAATAGGGTTAAGTGACTTGACCAGGGGCACACAGCTAGTTAAGTCTCCGAGGTCAGATTTGACTTCAAGTCTGGCATTATATCTACTGTGCCATCTAGCTGCCCAAGGCTTTTTGGGTTGCAATAGTTCCCAAAAAATCATCAGATGGCCAGTATACTAGTGATGTGCCTTGCCATTGTCAGCAAGCTTGGTTCTCAGAAAATAGCCTCAGTCTATGGCCATAATAGGTAAAGCCTTTCCAGCCTGGCAGCACCTGCCAGAGATGGGCATATTCAATTACATTGTATCATTATTGTGAGGAGGTGATCCTTGGTTCTTAGAGTTATGTCAAGTGGAGTAGGACTTTTGAACCACCACATTTAGACATTTCCATTACACTGCTATATGGGTTTATTAAAAGAGGTAGACACTACTAGGTCTATATCCCAAAGAGATCATAAGAAGGGGGAAAAGACTAACACTTAGAAAAATATTTATAGCAACTTTTTTGTGGTGGCAAAGAATTAGAAATTAAAAGGAAGCTCATCAATTGGGGAATGGTTGAACAAGTTGTGGCATATGAATATAATGGATTACTATTATGCTCTAAGAAATGATGAGTGGATAAATTTCAGAAAACCTTGGAAAGATTTGCATGAACTGATGCTGAGTGAAGTGGACAGAACCAAGAGAACATTGTACACAGCAATAACAATGTGGTGCAATGAGCAACTTTGATAGACTCGGCTCTTCTCAGCAATGCAACGATCTAAGACAATTCCAAAAGACTCATGATGGAAAATGCTCTCCACATACAGAAAAAGAACCATGGAGTCTGAATACAGTTAGAAGCATATTATTTTCTCTGTTTTTGTTTGTTTTTTCTTTTTTATGGTTTTCCCCTTTAGTTCTGACTCTTCTTTCACTCATGTGGAAATATGTTTAATATGATTGTACATGTATGATCTAGATCAGATTGCATGCAATCTTGGGAGAGGGAGGAGGGGAGAGAGGGAGGGAGAAAAAATTGTGAATTAAAAATCTTATAAAAGTGAATGTTGAAAACTTAAAAAAAAAGAGGTAGCTATAACTTTCCGGAGAGTTATAGATGTAGAAAGACACTGGATTGTGTCAAGTGTATGTAAACCAGATGTGTGCTGGAGGAAGCACAATTGTGAAGGTGCAGACGGACCAACATACACTATGGGGAAGACACTAAAGGTACGGAAAAAAATCTCAGACTTTATTAATAACAAAAAAGTGCAACTAAGAGATCAATAAGTACTTACCTACATGCCTGCTCTCTCATCTGCGCAAGAATCTTTATGAAAGGTATCTATACACAAATCAAGGACATCCCTAATGAGGGTGAAGTTATAGTAGGCAATAACTAGGCTTTCCATAAGCAACACATCGTTATCATTTGAGAATAAGCCGAAAGATATAGACAATATAAGATCCCACAGTGCTTATTGTTTATTGATTTTTTAAAAAATATTTGATTCATTAAAAACAAAACATTACCTTATAGGGCAGCGGTTCTCAACCTGTGGGTTATGTTCAGTTTGTAACAATGAAAATACATTCTGCGTGTCAGATATTTGCATTAAAATTCGTAACAGTAGCAAAATTACAGTTACAAAGTAGCAACGAAAATAGTTTTATGGTTGGGGGTCACCACAACATGAAGAACTGTATTAAAGGGTTTCAGCATTAGGAAGGTTGAGAACCACTGTTACAGGGTCTTTTACAACCAGGTGTATCCCATCCATATTTAAAACTCATTTAAAATTCCTTGAACATGAAACAACAGAAATAGCCTGATTCAATGACCCTCTGATCATAAACATCAGTCAAGGGATGAAATAGAGTGATATAAACTTATTAGGTGTATAGATGTGAGTCACTGTGCTCAGGGTAGAATTCAAGCTGAAGAGGGAGTCCCCATGGATGATGAAGTCCTCCAGATGCTCTGTTTGCAAAGCATAATATCTTAGGTTCATAGATTCAAAGGTAGAAGAGACCTCAAGGATCATTTTGTAAATGAGGAAACTGAGGCCCAGAGAAGTTGAAGCCCAAAGTTACATAGGTAGCAAATGACAAGAGCAGTCTTTGAACCCAGGTCCTCTAACTCCATAGTCAATGCGCTTTCCACCGTTGTGCTGATTGCATCCAGCCTCAATGCATTGCAGATCTCCTAGAAAAGACCTGTCATCACTTAAAGAAGTTGGACCTCACTATCCACACAGCAAAGTCCAGATGGATGAAAAATGTACATTTTGATGGGCAGTCTATAGAACTTGTCCATTAGAATGTGTATATATAAAATCTGGGATAGTGCAGATAGACAACAAGTTAGACCTAGACTTGAAAAGGAGTTGAGGATTTTACAGAAAATTGCAAATTACTTTTAAGGATCCTAAGGTTCTCATAAAACAAAGGCTTATCTTCTTAATACCAACATTCTATTGGTCTTGCTATATTGGAAAATATGGAATGTGATAGTCTCTGAAGAATCAAAAGGGCAATGAAGAGATAGGAACAGCCAGTTACATATATACAATGAGGAACTTCATAGACAAATAGGAATTTAAAAATGTGTAATAGGAAGAGATGATGGGTTGGTCACATAGAAGAATAAGAAATGACCAGTGAACTGCCAGAGTAGTCCACTAATACCCTCTTAATGTCAAGAGAGAGAGAGGAAGGCTCTCAGTTGCAAACTTATGGGAATAACTGGACAAGGGTCACACAAGATGACCAGGTATGGGTTGGTTACCATCTGCATTGTTAAAGGAACTTTTATATCCATGAAATCACAGATCCATTTAAGAAGAAATAAGAATTCAGAGAAACATGGGAAGATTTGTATGAAATGATGGAGAGGAAAGAAAACAGAAGAGAATAATATTCACAATTATCACAATAACAATTAAAAGCTATACTTAAAAGTAGTTGAACTCAGGTTCATTTTAATGAGCAATCCTGGTTTTGGAAAACAGAAAATGAAATACATGTCTTTCTCAGGAAAGTGGGGGACTTCAGATGTGGAATGTTCTATACACTGTTGGATATACATAGTTGTTTTGTTAACTAGTTTTGCTTAACCATTTTATTGTTGTTATTATTACAAAAGTAGATTCAGTGGAGACTGAAATATATAAGGAAGTGACTATCATTTTGAATACCAAAAGGTATCAATTTTTCAAATATAAAAAGTAAAAATAAACCTCAGATCCCTCGTGGTGCAAATTCTTACTTCTGGGCCAACGGTGAGACTGCAATACTTATTTCCTCCTTTGTTACCCGCCCCCCCCCCCAAATTAATCTTACTTATCCAGACTAGAACTGTCTACCCTTCATGCAAGAAGTATAAAGATAATATTTTTTCTTTTTATGGTGTTTTATCTATTATCTTTAATCCTGACAACAACCTTGTGGAATAAGATAATTGGAATTATCCAAAGTTGTGAAAGATTCAAAGTGAATAAAAGACTTGCCAGGGTCACAAATCCAATTACCCAGTAAGGCAAGACTAGAACTTGATTCTTTTGTCTCCATGTACTTACTACAGTACCCTATCATGCTGTCTCCTAGTGGTTCTGAAGTTTACATAATTCGATTCAAGTCAACATTTCTTAGCACCAATGTTTATTTAGTAGTTTAAGGGTTGCAAAATATTTTTTAAAAAATTTTTGCAAAATATTTGGGAAAATATATTTGAATATATTAACATATTTAATTAATTTACATTGAATCAATATATTTTAAAATATTTTACATTTAAATTTGCAAAATATTTTTTTAATGCAAATTTGTTCCACCGTGATTGATGTATTAGGGAACAATGTGAGCAAGGCACAAATTTTGTGTTTTCTTATGTGTGGTTTTGTCTGTGAGAAACAGGGAACAGAGAAAACTGCAACTCTTCACTCTAATTCCCCAGCTGCAACCTTTCTGACATCCACTTCCACAAGGAAGCTTCAGTCTTTTTCAAGGTAAAAGGCCGTATTTATTGTATATGTTCTGGTGCTATGGGCTTAAGGAGGGCAGGACCCCCACCTCCATCTTCCACTTTGGGGGAAGCCCTTACCCGTAGTTTCAACCCACTAATGCTACCCACCCTCGGTCCCATCCTAGAACCATGTGGGAACCAGCACACAGGCTGAGCAGCAGCCCGAGCCTACAGACACCTCTCGCTGCTTATTTTTGTGTTTATGTATTTCTTAACCACTTGACATGTATAAAACTCTGCTACCCTATTTATTAGTACCAATCTTTTTTTTAAAACATGTCACTGATGAAGTTTTTGAGTGTTTTGTCCCTTACTCCATTTTCCCTATCGGTCCTGTGGTTTGATTACATGATTTTGCATATCACAAGTGATTTTTAGGAACTCATACATCAAATTATAGCAGAAATGACTGCAGCTGGTTGACACCAATAGGAGACTGCCCTGCCATCCATAGAGGAAAACACTTCTATAGCTGGGACCAGTAAAATTAAGGTATTTTTAAAATTATTTGTTAAGGAATGAGCTGTAGAGAACTTAACTCTAACTGTGCCAATTCAGCAAGAGGCTTGGGGCTGGGGTAACATTCAAGCTATGGGCTTATTAGCTTTGGAAGCCCAGTGCTTAACACAGTACTTGGCACATAATAGGTTAATGTTTGCTGACTGATTGAATGGCATACAGGTGTCCTGGGGACTCAGAGCATACCAGTCAAAACCGTTTTCATTGGCTCATAATGTGTTACCCTATATTGTCTCATTTTCTCTGTATAACATTCCTATAAAGTAGGTATTATTGACCCCCTTTTATAGATAGGGGAAGCTGGGGAAAACTTGCCCAGGATTGTAAAATTCATCCATATCTAAGACAAGATTAAAATTTAGTCCCCAAGCAAAGCGTGCAACCCTGCTGTTTCAAGTCTTGTCCAAGGTCTAACAAGAGATCTCGAAACTCAGTTTACCTTTAAAGCAGCCAGGAGGAATTTGTAACAAAGCAATTTTTCCCTCTCTAAAAAAGTACCATATAGAAGAATGAGATTAATTGCCTTAAAGGAGATCCATGGAAAAGAGGCACTCCCCAAATTAAAGGAAGTTATTAGGGTATGTTAAGGGGGAAAGAAGTGCTTTGTTGTGAATAGCTTTTGAAAATGGCTGTGCATCTGAACAAGCAGTCTTCAGTCCTGTAACTATATAGGTCCAAAGCCAGGCATGGAGGGGTAACTTGAGGAATCCCAACTGTGAAAGAATATAATGAACAACAGCAGATCCCTGGAAGTTTAGGATTGTCTAATGTCTCTGCTGAAGCAACTGTTGAGAGTTTTGGGGAGTTTTTTGTTGTTGTTTTTAATTTAGCATTTGAGAGATCAACCAGAATTGTGCTACATGGACATTGCTGTCATTCTTCAATTTTCTGATATAAGCCATTCAAGGAAGCATTTGAAAGAACAATGATTAATTCTCCCAGAGAACTTTAGGGGATAGAACAAATGTGCCGTTTGCCATTCAGTTAATTCACTGAAGACAGCGAGAGATGTTTCATAAGTTTAAAATATTTCCTCTCTCAATCCTGAACCATGAACTGCAATTCTCTCTCTCTCTCTCTCTCTCTCTCTCTCTCTCTCTCTCTCTCTCTCTCTCTCTCTCTCTCTTACCCCTCCCCCCATTCTTCCTCTTGCTTCAAGCTATGAGCTCCTACAGAACGTGGGCCTCAAGTATTCACTTTCATCCTAGTTAAAATGGCCATTGCTCTGACATGGCAGATGATACAAGATATGTCCAGGCCTAGAATAATCTCTGGTTTCGAATCATTCTGCTTTGCTTTCTGTCTTTATCTGAACATAGGTGAGTGATCCTGAGCTGGACTTCTAGTCTTGGTGTCAGTCTTATAAATTTGAGACGTTAGGAGTTCCTGGGTCTCTCAGTGGGGGCCGACTGATCCTGAAAGGAATTTCTTGCAATGGAGAGAACAGAATCAGGTCTACCAGAAAGGTTCAGAAATGGGATTCAGTAATGACCATGATGGTGCTCAGGCCTGCCAAGATATAGCTCAGGCCCTTGTAGTGAGAGTGGTCCTAGTCCAGCAGAGGAGGATGGCACTCAACATTGGTGGAGTGTCACAGGCCCTGTCAGTGGTGGTTGCAGCAGCAGACACTGACAGATGTGAATCACGACAGCAGTACACAGCAGAATGCCAACCGGCAACCATGGCAGACTAGTAGCAAAAGATGGGACACTGACCTGGGAAGTGGCAAAAAGCATGTCTATCATAGTCCACTGCTCGCTGTAATGCAATGATTTTCCCCTCCATACTGTTACCGACACAATATGAGGTTGTCATGGTAAAACTTACCACGGAGGGATTAGAGAACCAAGGGTGGCATTGGTGGGAGGTAACTCACTTTCTGGAAGTAAGGAATCAATGGAAGCCTTCCCCTTCCCCCCAGCAAGAATAAAGGAGGCAGAGTCTCTGAGGCTCTCATGGAGCAAAAATTTTCAGTTTCTCTGTGCCTATTCTCAAGGGAGTCCCAGAGAGGGGTAGACCCTTGCTCTTGAGTCAAGCAATACTAGGTAATGATACAAAACAAGTCTCTCTGACTCATGATGAGAAGTGGTGACTATGCAATAAACACCATCCTTCCTGATGGACTAAGTTCTATTCCTGCTTGTGGTTTTCTCTTTACATTGAGAGACAAACTATGAACTCCAAGAATCCGACATCAGTCACCGCATGGACTTGATGGTCTAGAATAGATGAAGGATTCAATCATTCCAAAGAGCGTGGGAGAGAAGCCTGGGATTTCTGGCTTTTGTTATTCCACCTTTAGTCGGTCCTTCAGGGAATTATCATGTAGTTTATTCTGGTTTTGCAGCGTTTCTGTTTGGGGGTTTTATTTTTCTCTTTTAGTGCTGCTTCTATTAGACTTCTTGAATACCAAAGGTCAAGATTGACCTGAAATTGCCTTAACATCATTCTAAAGTCCTCCAGATAACCTTCAAGACTTCACTGTTGAGACTGAAAGTATGGTGGAAGCAATATCCTAACTTATGTCTACTCCATGCAAATTAAGTCTAATTTTTAAGTCTAAGATTTTTTCTTAAAAGGTATTGAAGCCAGGGGCAGCTAGGTGGTACAGTGAATAGAGCACTGACCTGACACTGGAATCAGGAGGACCTGAGTTCAAATACAATCTTAGACACTTGACACATTTACTAGCAGTATGACCTTGGGCAAGTCATTTAACCCCAATTGCCTTACTATCCCTCCTCCAAAAAAAAAAAATGTTGAAACCATCCACCAGACTTGGCTGGCTCAGGCTCTCAGTATTACTTCCTGGTCACCTAAGAACAAAACTTCCACAAAGATGTACAGGAGCCATGATGCTTCACTATGGGCAACTCAGGCAAGGAGGTTCCTCTTAGCTAAATCAGCTTGAGGCATCCTCAATGCCTGCCCTTGTTGAATATTCTTCTGTTATGATAGAGTAAATCTTTTAGTGAATGATCTCTGAGTGTCTAATTATGTTATAGTATTGAACCTAAATTTCCAGGAGATAAACCTGAATCAGATTCAGCCCAGGATAGAAGGTGCCTGCTTAGGGGTATTGGGAGGCTCAAAAGAAATCGTGGATTCACAAATGGATAAATAAACCTCAAAGCCCGCATATAAATGACATTCAACATCATCACCATCATCATTGTTATTAGCCTCTAGTCAGATGTCATTCCCTAAGTCTTCCAGTGCACTCCTTCTGAGCTTAAGCAAGGTTTACAGAACAATACAAGAGTGTTCCTCATTAACCAAATGAGGGAGAAATATATGTACACACACTTTAAAATTTAATCTGTACAATTAGCACTTAAGTCGAAAATCAACAAAACAATAAATCAAGGTGTGATCTGTAGAATTTGGTATAAATATCGACCCTGAAAATTTAACCATTGGGTGGATGAGAGCTGGTTCTAACACACCCAAGTTATCAAGCTTGCAGTGAGGACAGGAGATGAAGACCCACAGATAGCAACATGACATGATATTCAAGGATAAGGACATTAAGGAGGTGCAAAATAAAGTCTACTGTTATGCGACATAATATTCAGCTTTCCATTTTAAAAGACAGGCTTCTGAAATTCCTGCCTTTATGCCCTGAGTGGAATGGGTTGATTTGGGAGTGAGGGGGTGGGAAATTGTCCTCTCCTCAGAAGCAAACAGAAGAAAGCGTCTATATACCTTATAGGATGAAGGTGGTTGGGCAACCATCCATCCTCTTTAAACACTGACTTCCCTTGTTCTTCCATTTCTGGCTGAGTGATAAAAACGTTAAATGTCATTTCCTGTATCAGTGGTTAACCACTAGATACTGGATCAGAGATTTACCAGAAATGCTGAACTCAGAAAGCAAGAGAAGGGCCTCCTGTTTTCAATAACCCTTTCTTGAACCTTCTGGAAACTATTTAACCTTTCTTTGGTGGGGAGGCAGCAGAGAGGGGTTAGAGGAGCATGTCCTAGATTAGGGGATAATTAGAGGAATGGGTTTCCCTTGTATGAGAGTATGAAAAGTGGGATATACATGGCTCATACTTTCTCCAACCTGACCTGCCCTTCTCTCCCCACCCCCAGCATTTTGTTCACAGGTTGGGCTCCAAGCCTCAAATATCTCCTCCCTCTGCTCCATCTGCCTCTCAGGTGTCAGATTGGGCTTCCTAAAGCACAAGTCTGACCATGTCACACACACTCCCTCCCCATTCAGTCAACTTCAGTGGTTCCCTCTTAACTCCAGGATCAAATAAAAAGTAATGTTTAGCTTTGAAAGTTCTCCATAACCCGGCCCCATCCTTTCCGTCTTTCTCCTTACTCTTCCTCCCCTCTGTCTCCACCATCCTCCTTGCTTGTCCCTTCATGAGACTCTCTAGTTTCTGATTCAGGAGATTTTCACTGGTGCCTATATCTCCCCCGACCATCTCTACCCTTCAGGTTTCTCAGCTAAAGTCCAACCTTCTGTGAGAAGATTCTCCTTAATTGTCATGCCTATATATATATATATATATATATATATATATATGTATACACACACACACACACGCACACACATATATACAGCAGGGGGTCCCAAAGAGTCAGATGAAATTCAGTTAGAGGACAACCATCAAATGGAAAGCTGTTGGTGGGAAGAGTCTATTGAAAATGTTCTGTATTATCAGCACTTTTTAAAATAGCAAAGATTTATATAGCACTTAGAAATTCGCAGTTTGATCCTCATAGCATCCGCGTGAGGTAAGTGCTCCATTTTGCAGAAGAAGAAACATAGTTCAAAAGGTTAATTTGACCAATGTAATTAATCATTATAATAATCTGGCCAGAGTCACACAGCTAGTGACTGTCTGAGATGGAATTTGAACTCAAGTATTCCTTATTCCAAGGACAACAATCTAACTACTAGACCCTCTAGCAGTAATGAAAACATGACAGAAATTAGAAGGTACTGCTCTGGGCGGAGCAGACTACAAAATAAACTTGTGCTGAATTGTGGCTATGATTATAAAGTCAGTGATCTTGGAAACTTGGGGACTCTTTGACTTGTTTCTTTGTCATGGTTTTCTATTTTCTTGCTAAAGTAATGTAGCTATTAAATTAATGCAGTGCTCAGAAAAGAAAGGATCTTGGACCTGGTCCTGTTCCAAGACAATGGTACTAACTGCCTTGGGAGCTGCCCACAGACAGACCTGCTCCAAGCTCCATCCTCACTTCTGCTCCTGATTCTTGCTTCTACATGAACACAAAACTGTCTAGGCCAAGGGTAGGGAACCTGGGACCTGGAGGCCACATGTGATCTTCCTAGGACCTTGACTGAATTCAAGTTTTACAGAACAAATGCTTTTATTAAGGGAATTTGTACTGTGAAGTTTGGATTCAGTCAAAGGGCTATACTTAAAGACCTAGAGGGTCACATGTGGCCTCAAGGCTGCAGGTTTCCCTTCCCAGGTTTAGGCATTCTCTTTTTTTAATTTTGTTGAGTTTTTTTTTATTTTAATATACATTTTTATTTGTTTTCTTGTTTATATAATTCATTTCCGTGAGATTTTTGAGTTACAAATTTTCTCCCCGTCTTTCCCCTAACCCCAACCCCAAAATAGCTATCCCACTGTAAAGCCCCTCCCCTGATCTGCTCTCTTTTGTGCCCTCCTCCAATACCCTCTAACTTTCTGGTAGGGCAGGGAGGGTCTCCCTACCCCAGTTCCTGTATATCTTAATTCCTAGTTGCATGTATTGCAGAGCTTTAAATTCTAGATTCTTTTGGTTCCTCCCTTGTCACCCACCCCCACTGGAAGGACAAGCAATTCAATACAGGCTGTGCCTGTGTAACTACACAGGACAGCTTCACAGTGGACATATTGTGACAATCTGATCATATGTCCCTCCTTCCTATCCTGCCCC
>CM053597.1:156057697-156076923 GCA_028646575.1 Pseudocheirus occidentalis
TTGTGAATTGTTGATACTATGAACATTGTACTGAATCTGATTTTGTAATGGAATAAACAGAGTGTTCACTAATACTGTGTAATCCGAATCTTAAAAGCTCTTCACAGTAGCATTCTCTCAGGAATCTACTGCTAATTGGCTTTACAATCACTTTCTGAAAGAGATCCCAAAATGAAAACTCTCAGGAATATTATAACCAAATTCCAAAGTTTCCAGATCAAGGAGAAAATATTGCAAGCAGCCAGGAAGAAACAATTCAAGTACTGTGGAAAACCTACATGAGATTTAGTAGCTTCTACATGAAAGGATTGGAAAGCTTGGAATATGATATTTCAAAGGGCAAAGGAGCTAGGATTACTACCAAGAATCATCTACCCAGAAAAACTAAGTATAATCTTTCAGGGTCAAAATGGACATTCAATTAGAAAGATAATTTTTGTGCCTTCCTGATGAAAACACTAGAGCCGAATAGAAAATTTAATGTTCAAATACAAGACTCATGAAAAGCATGAAAAGGTAAACAGGAAAAGGAAATTATAAGGGACTAAATAAAGTGAAACTGTTTACATTCCTCCGTGGAAAGATGATACTTGTGACTCACAAGACCTTTCTCATTATTAGGGTAGAAAGAGGGAGTATATATAGACAGAGGGAACAGATATGAGTTGAATATAAAAGGATGATATCTAAAAAAACCAATCAAGGAGTGAGTGAGGAATGTACTGGGAGAGGAGGAAAGGGAAGGATAGAATGGGATGAATCATCTCACATAAAAGAGGAAAGAAAAAGTTTTTATAGTGGAGGGAAAGAGGTGGGAGGTGAGGGGGAGCAAGTGAACATTACACTCATCAAGATTGGCTCAGAGGGAAACACATACATTCTCAATTCAGTATAGACATCTACCTTACTCTACAGGAAAGTAGGAGGGGAAAGGGACAAAGGAAGGGGGAGTGATAGAAGGGAGGGAAGATTGGGGGAGGAGATAGTCAGAAGTAAAACACTTTTGAGGCAGGACAGGGTGAAATGAGAGAGAGAATAGAATAAATGAGAGGGGAAAATAGGATGGAGGGAAATATAGTTAATAATAGTGACTGTGAAAAACAATTTTGAAGCAAGTTTCTCTGATAAGGGCTACATGTCTCAAACATATAAAGAACTGAGGCAAATTTATAAAAGTAAGAGTTATTTCCCAGTTGATATATGATAAAAAGATATTAATATCTTTAGATGAAGTAATCAAAGCTATCTATAGCCATATGAAAAAAATGCTTGAGCTCACTACTGATTGAAGAAATGCAAATTAAAACAATTCTGGGCTGCTGTCTTGTACCTATTAGATTGAATAATAAGACAGAAAAGGAAAATTACAAATGTTGAAGGGGATGTGGGGAAAATGGTGCATTCATGCATTGTTGTTGGAGTTGTGAACTGATTTGACCATTCTTTAGAGCAATTTGAAATTATGTGCAAAAGGCTATAAAACCATGCATCTTTGACTTAGCAATTCAAATCCACTAGTAGATTTGTATTCCAAAAGAGATTAAAAAAAAAGAAAAAGGACCTATATGTACAAAAATCTTTATAACAGCTCTTTTCTGGGGGCAAAGAATTGGAAACTGAGGGGATAACTCATCAATTGTTGAACAAGCTGTAGTATGTGACTGTGATGGAATATCACAGTGCTATGGGAAATTATAAGTGGGATGTTCTCAGAAAAGTCTGCAGAGACTTGCATGAACTGATGTACTGTGTACAACGTAACAGCAATATAAGATGATCAGCTGTGAATGACCTAGCTATTCTCAGCACTGCAGCAACAATCTGAGACAACTTTTATGATGAAAGACTTATGATGAAAAATGTTGTCCATCTTCAGAGAAAGAACCAATAAAGCATATTTGGGGGGGCTATCTAGTTTTCTTTTGGTTTTTTGTTTGTTTTGGTTTATATTTTATTTCACAACATGACTATTATGCAAATATTTTTCCTGACAATACATGTATAACCTATATCAAATTATTTGCCTTCTCAATGGAGGGAGGAGGGAAGAAGGGAGAGAATTTGGGACTCAAAGTTTTAAAAAACGAATGGCAAAAATCATTTTTACATATAACTGGGAAAAAATAAAATACTAAATTAAAAAAAGAAAAGAAAAAAAAGAAAAGAAAAAAAAGGAGGTAATTTGTTCTTTGCCAGAGTACCTAGAAGAAATTATGTCACCTTGAAGAAATTATGAAGCCTTGGAGTAGTCAGTGTGGACAGAAAGACTAACAATTATAAGAGGTATATAAAAGAATTGCTGTATAGCAATGAGGGCCTACATGAATTTGCAGTGATACCTTTTGGCATGATTTTGTGACTTCCATTAACAGCATTCCATACCTCAGTATTAGGAACAAAGAAGGCAGATGGTGGCAATGGTCCAGGCTTGAAGACTGGGAAGGCATGAGTACTTGAAGGATAACAAGAAAATGGACTCAAGATTAGAGGGATAGGGTCTTGTTGAAATGGTGAACTATAGGTTCAAGATTATGAAGGGCTTAATGAATGCTTTCTTGCATGCATTATCACATTGCTGTCTTATATTGAGTTTGTAAGCCACTAAAAACCCCAGATTTTTCAGATTAGTTACTGTACAGTCTCTTCTCTCTGATCTTGTACTTGTGAAATCCATTTTTTTAGCTCAAAGGCAAGACTTTACATTTATCCTTATAAGTTATTAAATATGATCTTATTAAATTCAGTCCAGTGTCCTAATCTATCAGTATCCTTTCAGGCCCTGATTCTGCCATCCAACATACCAGTTATTTCTTCTAGCTTTGTTTTCTCCATAAATTTGATAAACACCTCAAAAAAAGTTTAATTTCACAGGGTTGAGTACTGTTCTGAGGGCTAGTCTCATAGTGAGAGCTTTGTAATGATCACTCTTGAAGTCTAAACTTTCTACCAGTATTGGATCCCCCTAACTGTCCAGCTGACATTTTTTCATCTTAATCAAAGAATAGCATGAGAGATGTTGTCATATTCTTTGCTAAAAGCTGTATTAAATAATTTCTACAGCATTCTCCCAAATTTTTATTTTTAATATCAAATAGTCATATCAAAATTGGACATGAGGTTATTGGCCTCTGTTTGAGGAAATGATAAAGACTTTTTGTGGTTAACATTTCCCTTTCTAGATGTTCACTAGCCATCCCTTTAACAACATGTACTAGAATTCTGATAGGAATCAATTGTTCTCCAGAATGGTTGGGCACAGTTCCAACAGGACATCAATGTACTTATTTGTTCACAGGCTATCTAGTATTTGATTTGGCGGGTGGGTGTCATCATGTATGACACCAGTATGAAGAGTATGAGATGGTACCTCAGAGTTTACTTAATTTGAATTTCTCCAATTATTAGTTATTTGGAGCATTTTATGTGGCTATTGATAGGTTAGATTTCTTCCTCTGAAAAATGTCTATTCTTATCCTTTCATCATTTATCCATTAGAAAGTGGCTCTTATTCTTATAAATGTAACTTAAATCCCTATAAATCTCAGAAACAAAATTCTTATCAGAGAAATTTGTTGCAAAGACTTCCCTCCCTCATTTACCTACTTCTCTTCTAATTTTAACATAGATTTGACAGGTAATCTTTTCCCATGCTCTTCTAATTTGTTTATGATATTATCTTTGTGGCTAAATCTTGTATTCATTTGGAGCTTGAGTTGGCATATGGTGTGAGATGTTGGTCTATACTTAGTTTCTGCCAGAATGCTTTCCATTTTTCATAACAGTTTTTGTCAGATAATGAGTTCTTGTCCCATTCACTGGGATCTATGGGCTTCTCAAACACTAGGCTCTTGCACCTGTTTGCTTCTGATTTTTACACAATCTGTTTCACTAATGAACCTCTGTTTCTCACCTAATAACAAATTTTTTGGTGATTATGATTTTGTCTATAATTTGTGCTCTGGTATCACTAGGCCTCTGTAGATTAGCCACAAGATGAAGAGAGACAGATGTAAAATTTTAGCTATCAGAAATGGACATATCAGATGAGTTTTTCTGAAGATGGGAAAGATATAGGTGTATGTTTTTAGGTAGCAGGGAGACAATCAGAGAGAGAGAGGGATAATCTGATCACAGGGGTAATCTGTTGGAGAAGATAGGATAGACTGGGATCACTCAGGCATGTAAGAAGGGTTTGCCTTAGCAAGAAGAGAGTTTATGTCTTCATGTGAGATGAGTGTGAAGGAGGAGAAAGCAGGGAAGGCATATGAGGGACATGAGTTGAGGAGGTGAGGATAAGAGGAGGGGATAATCAGTCATCCCTGTGATTTCTATTTATATGCTCCACTCCCTCTTTCCTTTATAAGAAAGGGACCAGTCTGGTCAGACTGTATCATTCTACCTCTTGATATTACATTGGTGTAGTCATTGAAGCTCTTTCCAGGTATGTCTTCTCTTAAATGATCAATTCAGCCTCACAAAGAAGTACAAACCCATACTAATCTTAGAACTGGGGTGTATGAGGGTTCAGAGAGGACTGGTGTGAGGGTTTGTCAAGTCCTTTTTAGGGCTGTTCATCCACCTTTTGTATCTACCTGTCACTCAACATTCACCTGTGCCTCCAAGAAGCTGTAGCATGTGCAGTGGCCACACCCCAGTAAAAGCATTTCAGCAGATGGACTAAACCAGGTTGAAGGTAACCAACACTCCTCAAACCTGTCAGTCAGCTACGGTATGTCTACCCCAAGCACGTGAAGACTTCCCCTGACAGATTAGGAGGATGAGAACAATTTGTTCCAATGGCTATGAAGGTGGCTAAAGCAGGTGCTGTGGAGTGCTTACAGCTTGGTCAGACATTGAAGATTCCAAGATCACCCATTGCATCCCAGGTTATTCCAGTCACCTTGATTTTTGTCTTGTTGCTGGACTTTGACGATTCTGGAAGAGAGAGTGAGGATGATGACTTTATGCAACTCTGCCTCATTAGATCTAATTCATGTGCAAGTCAAGACATCATTCCATAATGTCATTGTCTTCATAGAAAACAAAAGACAAACAACAACATTAGAATTCTTTAACAAAATGAAGGTAGAAAAAATATGCTAAAGTCAATGATACACTCATAGAATCACAAAATCTGAGAATGAGACAGAAAATCAGAGGCCATCTAATACAACCTCTTCTCAAGAATCCTCTACAAAGTATCCAAGTGGCCATCCAGCTTCTCAAAGATGTCTAGGGAACTTCTTCACACTAGCTCATTCTACACTTTAACTGTTCTTATAGGATTGTTTCACACGTTTGTAATCATATCTGCCCTTGCTTCCATCTTCTGAATGCCCTCTTAATATTCTGTATCTGATTCTCATCAACAAGAAGGTTGTGGGGTGGAATGAAAAGAATCTTAGAGGAAGCGATCACTATTTCTTAGAATCTAAGAAACAGATGAATAAGCAAACCAAAGCATGATGTGACAAGCACCCTAGATTCAGGGACAACAGATTTTAAGGTATTCAAAGAATAGATAGATAGTAATCCCACAGCCTAAAATTCTCCAGGGAACGTCATCATAGGAAGAATGGGAAGTACTCGAGACAAATTCTGAAAACACAAAGAGAGATAATTCTGATAAAATAAGAGGAAGATGGAGAGAGACCCATCCAGAAATTTTAGGAACTCATTATCAACTTAAATATAAAGAAAACATACAGAAGATGTATTTTGCTATAAGGAAAATACTTTAAAAGAGGCTGACATGAATATAGTTGAATGGATTTTGAAGTTACCAACCTCTCCCTTCTTCTTCTTGAGTTGTTTCAGTCATGTCCAACTCTTCATAATTACATTTGGGGTTTTCTTAGCAAAGATACTGGAGTGGTTTGCCATTTCCCTCTCTAGGTCATTTTACAGATGAGGAAACTTTGGTAACGGTGTTCTGATTAAGGTCTGATTAAGACCAATCTGGTGGTACAGACTAGGAATAAAAATGAAATGAGATATTTTTAAACCATGTAGCATTTCACCAAAGGAAATTTACTTAACAATGGGATGGGAAGGATATTCGGCAAAGAGATAGCATTGATTCAACTGGGCACAGCTCCCTTACCTCTGATTTGCCACAGTGACTCTCTCAGAAGGGTATTTTAGTCATACGTATCTAAATTGTCAAACCTGAGAAGCCTTGACTTTTTAGGTGCTGGCCTTTTTAGACTTCTGTTGCCTGGGAGTTTGATTCTAAGTATGATGGAACAAATAAATCTTGAGGCTAATTTCTTTCATTTTTTTAAGGGAAAACTACACTGGTCTACATGACAGAGACTTTGCAAGTTTTATTTATTATTATTTTTATATGTTGCTTTTCCCACACCAGGCTAATATCATTCTTTAGAATTTAGCCCCATAGTGTTGACTAGTCTTCAGCTCAAGTTCCACCAGCCAAGTAATTTCTAGCTGCTAACTTGATTATGGAGAGGGTTCTACTCCTCTGGAAATGCTTCTGATTCTCAAAATCTGGGTCATTATATTAACTCTGGATAATCTGCCCTTCCAGGGTTCTCATCCTGAACAAAACATTCTTTTATTCAAAGACCTTAGATGGCATTCAGGAAGAGAGTTCTGTTCAGACATCTACTAAAATGATAGATATCACATCTATTAAAGTGAGAGGGTTGGCCATTCATTTCAGGTGGAATAATTTCCTACTTAGGCCACTGAGAGACAGATCACCTAGACATACAAAGAAAATCAAGATCTATAACAATACTTATCTACATTCAGAGGGGGATGCTTGTTTCTCTCTCTCTCTCTCTCTCTCTCTCTCTCTCTCTCTCTCTCTCTCTCTCTCTCCCTCTGTCTTTTTCAATTGACCCTTCTCAGTTAGCAAACAAACGACACATCGGACTCCAACATATCAATACTATTGATTTTGAATCTCTGCCTGTCCCCTTCATTTAGTAAAGAGTAGTATCTCTTGGCTTAGCTCTGTGACAGATGTAACCAGTTGCAGAATTCTTCAGATGATGGGAGGCAGTCTTATTGGGAGCTCCAGTAGGACGCTGGTGATTGGAGAGACTTTATAGTTGCTTAGCAAAGTTTTCTAGACCAAGGGTTTTTTGTTTTAAAACATAGAAGAGATTTGGATTTCAGTGAGCTCAGGCTGGCAGTAGCTGTTAACTGATCCAAACTGCTAATGTGCAGTTCTACATCTTGCTAAAAAGCAGCAATTACTCTTGCCTGGAGAACTTTGAATCATTAACTTTTGTGGATCTAATCAGCTCCTGCTTCATATTGCTCTCTATTAACTACTAAGGTAAATTCATGCTAGTGTATCTGGCATTCTATTTTTTTTCCTTTTAGAAGGGGGAAGGCAGGGCAATTGGGGTTAAGTGACTTGCCCAAGATCACACAGCTAGTAAGTGTGTCAAGTGTCTGAGGCCAGATTTGAACCCAGGTCCTGTTGACTCCAGGACCAGTGCTGTATTCACTGCATCACCTAGCTGCTCCCTGTATCTGGCATTCAAAGCCTTCAAAGATGTAGTCCCATACTACTTTTAACACATGTTAATGTGTATTGATCCCTTCAATGTGGTCTATGCACCAGCACAAATGGAAAGTTCTATGTTTCTTGGACATACCCTATGCTTTCTTGTCCCTCTTTCTTTGCTTATACTGTTTCTTATGCCTAGAAGATCTTAACCAACTCTTTGGCTATTGATCCTTTGTCACTCTGATGCTACCTCCTCCATGAAATCTTTCTTAGTTCCTCTCTCCTTAGAGTCATAGTAACTTTCTCTCTTTGTCTTCAAAGTGCACTTTATTGTACACTTCTCAAATTGACCAACCAATCAAGTATTTATTAAACACCTACCATAGGACATGCCAGATGCTATTCTAGGCTCTGGAAATACCAGCAGAAAGAACAAAACAATTTCTCCTCAAAAAAAACTTGCATTTTAGTTGGGGAGACACTAAATATATTGTACAGCATAAATATAAAGTGAATAAGTACAGTATACAATATTTCATATTGAATTTATGAAGGTGTTATATAAGGGTCTTAAGAAGGATGGCATTAGCAGTTGGGGAGATCAGGAAAGACTTCATGCAGAAGATGGTACTTGAATTGCCACTTAAAGGCAGAGAAAAATTCTATGAAGTGGAGATAAGGAGAAAATGCATTTTCTTCATGTGGGATGGTGAACACAAAGTCACAGACATGGAAGAGGGAATGCACTTGTGATATAATATTGGGTATTATGTTATGGGTATTTGTGGCTCTGTCTTGTTTCTTACACCACCCTCCTCCCCAATCTACCTCCCAGACTGTAAGCTTCAGAAGATAGAGATAATGTTTTACCTAATATTGCATATACTCCAGTGCCTAGTACTGTGTTCTGTACTTAGTAAGTACTTAATAAATATTTATTCAATATTTTGTTGTTGACTATATGGTCCTAGACTGACTAACTGGTGCGTAGTCAGCTCCATGATGAGATAAACAAAACTTAGGAAAACTCAGCCTAGCCAAGGCAGAGGGAATGTGGGTCTATGGCAAGCAGCAGAGCAGATGGTGCTGCTGTAGATGATAAATGTATCTTGGTTTTTGCCTTGGAACTTCACAATCTGGAGTCTTTCTTGACTCCTCAGCTGCTCTTGGATTCCCAAGTGGAAACCATTTCCAGGATTCTCTTTTTCTTCTGGATACACAGACTGCTGGGTTCTCAGGTGCCAGTCTCAGTAGGGTTGTTAATGGAATCACCTTCAAGACAGATAGCAGCGACCAAGTTCCAGGGTGGCTGCAAAATTATGGTGTGTCAAGGTTGAAAGTGACTAGTGTTAGAGCAGAGAGGAATGTGTGACATCATCTAATCTCCCTCTTCTATTACATGATTGAGAAACTGAGGCTCAAAATGGGTTGCCCAAGGCCAGAAGAAGCAGCATTAGAGTCAAGGCCCCTTTTGGAATTTCAGTGCAGTACTCTTTTCCCTACACCATGTTTTTTTCTTGACACTCTAAAGTTTCAATGGGTCCTGCCTTCAACATACTGTGTAGACTACATTTACTTTCAAGATTGAGTCAATGTATTAATAATGTTGTGGGTAGTAGGAGTTTTTATTGTTTGTTTTTTCTACAACTCTGAGCTACATATAGTTTGATTACTGGTTACCTTTTACTTATTCACAGATTTAGATGGACAACTGCAATGAAAAGTCCTTCAGGCAAGGAATGGATGATGTGTGGAATGCCCTCTAAGTTGCATTTCTTTCCTAACAGGAAATTGTAGAAGGCTATTGATTGACCTTTAGGGTTTGCTACAAGTTGTATCTTGGTGCTGTGACCTTTCCTGAAGGTTAAGTGTCTTATTATTTCAGTTAGTGAATATATATTGACCTATATTTTAGTCTTGCAAAGGTCTCCCCCTTCCCAACCTAATTCTGTATGTCTTCAATCACTTTGATGTAAACTAAAGGATGTAACTAAGACACTTTGGGATCAACTCAACCATTCGTTCTTTATTTTCTTTCTCCTTTCAGAGGGCATGTAATGTCACTGGCTTAATGGTTCTTTTCAAAATACCCTGGAAGTGGGAGCTGGATAAAAAGGAGGAAGATGGGAGAAAAGACAACAGTGACTTTTCCCAAATTACAGTCTAGAATTCTGACTCAAAGATTTAGCCAAGATAACTACGAACTTCAGAATTATCCTTTTGCCTGCCAAAATTAGATGGCATGTTATGTTTGTTTTGGCGGGATAATCAAGTTATATGAGACACTCAACACTTTAGAACACCTTGATCTGGACTCTTCCAGTGATAGGCAAACTTGGCTGGAAAGCTGGGAAGGAGGGAGGGAGAGAGAGAGAGAGAGAGAGAGAGAGAAAGAGAGAGAGAGAGAGAGAGAGAGAGAGAGAGAGAAACACAGAGAGACAGAGACAGAGAAAAGGAGAGACAGAGACAGAGAATGAGAGAGAGAGAAGGAAAGAGAGAGGAGAGAGAGAAGGAAAAACAGATAGGTAGGCAAGCAGACAGACAGAAACAGGGACAGAGATACACATAGAGAGAGTATGAATATATACATACTATATATATCTGAGTACATATATGCACTTGCACGAACACATACTAATCTATAGTTGAATATCTACAGCATTTATAAAAGTCCACATCCTGACCAAAGAAAAGCTTTATCTCTTACATTTTATTTCCTTATAACCTATAGCCAAGTTTAATGCTATCTGCTCAAAACTGACATTGAAAAAAATTATAATGATTCGTACAAGCCCACAATGAATTCTTTGATGGGAGAACAAGTTAATTCAAATGTGTGCTTTACATTCTCTAAAATAAAACAAAACAAAATAATACCATGACCTGTGGGGAAAGTGGGAATCACTCTAAGAAGAAATTCTTTGTCTCCCAGAAGAACTGGAGGGAAGAGTTACTGGAACTCTCCTGGTTCCTTTATTCCTAGTGAGTGGGACTGGGCCAGAAGTCAGGACTCTTGGAGTTTGTTCCTACTTACGCCACTTCCTCTATGTCACTGAGATGCCCTATATTGTTGTCTCAGTAACTGTAAGGAAAATGGAGATAAGCACACAGTTTCTCCAATAGAGTAATGGTCCATCTTGTTGCATTTTTTGCCAAATGTCCTCAGAGTAATAGAAACAACATACCCCTGACTCTTCTCCTTCTATTCAGCCCTCACACTCCCAGTTTGAACAGAAATGATTGCCAGCAGGATTGCTGCACCAGAGCCAGGAAGATCTGACACTCGGTGCCTGTCATTGGAAGCCAGACTTGGAATTGTCTCAGTTTCCTGGTGTAGGGAAAAGAGAGCTTCACCAGGAGTCACAAATCCTGGCTCTTCCCCCTTGTGTGACCTTTAGCAAGTTACTTATGTCTCTGGGCTTCAGTTTTCTCATTGGTAAAATGAGGTGATTTAGCTTTAGAGTCAGAGAAACTGGCTTCAGATCCTGCCTTTGACACTTCCTGTGTGACCTTAGGCAAGTCACTTAACTTCTCAGGGCCTCTATTTTTTAATCTATAAAATGAGTGGGGAGGGGCATGTGATACTAGATTGCCTGTGTAGTCCTTCCCAACTCTAAGATCTATGACTATCTGAGTTTAGTTAGGACATTATCAGCTTTTTAAAAAAAATTAAATTTCCTCTCCTCATGGAAAAGTATCCTGGATTTGCCCCAGATTGGGACATTAGATTACTTATTTGGCTCTAAAGAAAACTAAAAACCACTTCTTCCTATGGTAGAATTGATCTAGATCATGGCCATTGTGAAGGTGACTTCTCCTGGCAGGAATGCACAGATGAGAACAATTTGTTCCAACAACCATGAAGGCAGCAGAAGCAGGCATTGTGGAGTGCTTAGAGCTTGGGCAGACATCACACATGCCAAGTATATCCCTGGCATTCAAGGTCCCCAACTAGTCATCTTGACTTTTGTCCTAACATTGGACTTTGATGACTCTGCAAGAGAGAGAGTGAAGCTGACAACTTTGTGAACTCTGCCTCACTTAAATCCAATCCCTGCATAAGTCAAGACATTGGTCTTTACCCCCCAGAAAGTCATTGGTCCTTGTTGAAAATGAAGGATAAACAATACTTCTTTTGATGCTACTACTGAATAAACTTCCTATGATAACTGTTGAAAGACCTGTGAGTGACTCATTTGTACATTTGAACCTAGACCACCAAGATACTGACTTGATTCAGGCCAGTCCCTGACATAGCCAATATAGAGATGGGTGAGATTAGAATTCAGCTCTTCCTGATTTGTCTAGATCCCTGTCACTGGAAGTCATTAGGTAGAGGTTGCTGACAGTGTTTTAGAGGCATACATTTAGAAGTATATATTATCTCTCAGGTCTGTACCATCTCTGGTTGCTTCAGCTTCCTCCACTGTTTTGTTTTTTGGTGGGGGGAGGGTGGTGGTGCTGAAGCTTAGTATATGTATCTACCTATTCGGGTAAATTGTTCCTTGATAGGATTTTCCATTTGCCTTCAGTAGGGGGCCTGCCTAGAGTCTTAGAGTGCCAGAGGTCAAGAAGAGCCACAGACAGACGCCTACACTCAAATATCTTTTCTGTTTGTATTTGTCATCATTGTTGTTCCTCCTTTGTTCTTGAAGAGGACCAACCATGGAGCAACCAGAGCTGGTGTAGATCTCAGAGATAACCTAGTCCAATGTATATCTAAGGAGGAATTCCCTCTAAAACACTGCCAAAAAGTTGTCTATCTTCCAGTGACTTCCAGTGACAGGGGTGTAGATAATTAATAGTAATAAAAAATAGTGAGACAGCATGGTATAGTGGCTAAAAAGTCAGCCTTGGGATCAGGAAGGCCTGAGCTCAAGTTTCACCTCTGACCTATGGTGGCAGTGTTAGGGGTGGGCCTGACTCAAGTCAAATGCCTTGGTAGCCCAGCTTCAAAGGCAGATCCCAATGAGGCACTTGTAGCTTTTCAACAGTTACCAAAGGAAGTTTACTCAGTTGTAGCATAAAAAGAATTGTTGCTGTTGTTCATCTGTCATTTTCTTTTTTTTCCTTTTTATTTTTGGAGGGGGGAAGGCAAGGCAATTGGGGTTAAGTGACTTGCCTAAGGTCATGGCTAGTAAGTATGATCCATGTTTGAATCCAGATTTGAACTCAGGTCCTCCTGACTCCAGGGCCACTGCTCTAGCTGCCCCCATTCTTTGTTTTCAAAAGGGATCAACGCCTTTCTGGGGTGATGTCTTGACTCATGCAGGAATTGTATTTAAGTGAGGCAGAGCTGCACAAAGTTGTCAGACTCACTCTCTCTTCACTCTTTTTCTCACTTTCTCATCAAAGTCCAATGGCAGGAGAAAAGTAAGGATGACTGGTGATGGCCCAGAATGCAGTAGATGACATTGGCGTGCTTGATGTCTGATCAACCTCTAAGTACTCCACAGCACCTGCTTCAGCTGCCTTCATGGCTATTGGAACAAATTGTTCTTATCCACCCATTCTGTCAGAGGAAGTCTTCACATGCTTCTGGTAGACACCCCCCTAACTCACTGATGCGTTTGAGGTCTGTTGTTTACTCTCAACCTGTGCATTTGCAGACAGCTTTACTGGGGTATAGCTGCTGTGCCTCTAGAGCTTCTTGGAGCCACAAGTGAAAGTTGGGTGAGAGGTGGTCACCAAAGGATGAACAGCCCTGAAATGGGTTCAGCAAGCCCTCACACCAGAGGTGCTAGTCCTCCCTGAATACCCCATACACCCTATAGAAAGGACACTCAACAAGGACATTCTAACACTTAGCTTAAATGGACATGACCTCTTCCTCATTTCCATTTGGAAACGTGCCTGTGGATGACTCCACATAGGTGGTACTTTTTATGCCCTTAGGTAACCAGACAGTCGTGTCAAAATAGAGGCTACTGGGTGGCTAGGTGGCACAGTGAATGGAGCACTGGCCCTGGAACCTGGAGGACCTGAGTTCAAATCTGACCTCAGACACTTAACACTTACTAGCCGTGTGACCTTGAGCAAGTCACTTAACCTCAATTGCCCCCCCCCTTCAAAAAGAAAAAAAGACAAAATAGAAGCTACCAGCAAGCTGCATCAGCAAAACTGTGTCTTGAGCCTTAGCCCCCTGGGTCACTCAAATCCTTCGGACAACTTTCTTGCCTTTTAGGGAAAAATTAACCTAAATTGCATGGGGCAATGGAGTTAGAATAACGCTTTCACCACACACTGTGTGGGCCTGTTTGAGACACTTAGCAGTGATTTAGTCAACTTTAATATTATAAGTCACAGAGAAGGTGCCAACCTGTGTTGGTAGAGAGATTTTCCTCATCTGGGAATTTTCTATGCTAATGAAATCACCAATGAAATTGTGCTTGTTCCATAATATTAATCTACTGGAAGTTTAACCAAATGTTCACGCTATAAGAGAGGGAGAGAACAGCAAAGAAAGGGGATGCCAGTCACGGTGATTTATGATGGGAATTCAGCATCCTCTGAGACCACAAAATTAGCTGCAAAGGCCTGGCAGTAGCCCTGAATCACTGCTGAATTGGACTCTGGTGATTGTGTTAGCTGTCTGGTCAACGTGATTGAGTTGTTCCTATGAGTCTGCAAAATAGAAGGGCACTCAACTAGGTGTCTGACATGCAAGCTGTAACTGTAGCCTCAGCCTGGGGCAGGGAGCCCAAGGACGCCAGGAAGCTGTGGTGAATATTGAGACCTGAGGAGGCACTGAAGGACTTCTCCCTCCCTCTGCTTCAGAGGAGAAAGTGAGGCTGGTGACTCTGCACAGCCCTTGCCTCCCCTCCCGCCCCTCCCCTCCCCTTCCCAGCTTCCCATATCATCAGCATCACATATCTATTGCCAAAGGGTGATAAATAAGACTGGGGACTCTTCTAACTATGCGCCAATAAATGTTTATGTATTTTGTATGAAACATTCACAAATTTTATCACAAGAAAAAATAACATCTATAAACACATATAATAAAATACTACATTTTCTTAGGAGAAAAAAGAAAAAGAAAAACTAATAATTCAGTAATTATTGAACAAGTTGTTGAAAAAATGCTGTAATATTTATGCTTTATTATTTCAAAGTTTTTGGCCTACTGATAGTTTATTAATGCACTCTAAATATATAAGACATACCCAAGTATAGCAAGAATGTTCAAATTTGTTAGTCAACAAGGAAAATTGTTTTCCTTTAAAATAGTCACTAACACAGTAGTATCTAGAACAATTGAAAGAAAACATTTTTCAAAAATCTAGCATGCACATTATGCTACAATTATGTAGAGATTTCTTCTCTTCTATTACAAACTCTTAAGAGGGGAGTAAGTCTCTACCCTCACCCCAGAGTCCCATGATTTCTACCCCAGCAATCTATTCCTCTCTATTAGAAAGAATCAAATCTGAATAAAATTTCTTCTTGTTAATTTCTCCTCCATTTTAAAAGCGGGTAAAGAATAGTCTTGTGTTTATTACAATTTGTTTTCCTATTGGGAAATTCTATGTAAATCTTCTTTGTATATAAAGTTATCCCTTTCACATCACAGAAGTTAGGGACCAGAACCCCCATGATCTAGAAAACCCATGTAAAATTGTTTGGTACTCCCTTTGTACCAGAGAAGAAGTCTGACTTTTTCCTTTTTCTTTTATGGGGTATTTACAGTACCTTTATTGTCAAATTTGGATTGAGTATTTGCTCACAGGTTCTGTGTCATCTGCTGACCTGCTTGTGTTATCTGTGGCTTCTGTAAAACTCCCCCTCAAATTCCATTTAAGTTCTTATGTCAACCTGCAATATATCAAAACCATGACAGGGAAAGTCCCGACATAGGAATAACTACAATTTACATGCGTTCTCCCTTATTAGTCTGGGAGTCCTTGAGAGCAGGGAATTTTTTTTACCTTTTTAAAAATCTGTAGTGTTTAACATAGGAAGTAGCATATTGTAGGACCATATTGTAGGTGTATATGTTTATACACCCCGCCCCTTCCGATATACACACACACACACACACACACACACACACACACACACACACACGGGCAGCTAGATGGTGCAGGGGCTAAAGTGTTGGGTCTGGAGTCAGGAAAACCTGAAGTCAAATCTGACTTCAGACACATACTAGTGGTGTGACCTGGGCAAGCAATTTAACCCCATTTGCCTCAGTTTTCCCATCTATCAAATGAGCTGGAGAAGGGAGTGTCAAACCACTCCAGTATTTTTGCCAAGAAAACCCCAAATTAAGTTATGAAAGCTGGACATGACTGAAATTACTGAACAACTATATAAATGTATATGTATGTATGTATATGCTTATATATAAAATATATAGTCATGCAAAATAAATTCCCACATTGGTTGTGTCAAGAAAGAGAAAAAAGAAAAGAACCTATGCTTTGATTTATACTTTAATCACTTCTCTGTCTGGAGGAAGATAGCATGTTTCATCATGAGTTCTTTGGAATTGTGATTGGTCATTGTGTTGATCAGAGTTCCTAAGTCTTTCAAAGTAGTTTGCATTTACATTATTGTTGTAAATGTATAGATTGTTCTCTTGTTCTCTCACTTCATTTTGCATCAATTCATAAAAATCTTTCCAAGTTTCTCTGAAACTATCACCTTCATTATTTCTTATAGCACAATAGTATTGGATGATATTCATCACATCATAGCACATGACTTGTTCAACCACTCTCCAATTGATGGGCATCCCTTCAGGTCCCAGTTCTCTGCTACCACAAAAAGAACTGTGACAAATATTTTTGTACATATGGGTATTTTTATTTGATCTCTTTGGGATATAAATCAAATACTAGTATTTCTGTGTCAAAGAGTATGTACAGTTTTTTGCACATAGTCCCAAATTACTTTCCAGAATGACTGGATCAGTTCACAGCTCCACCAATACTTACTGTTTGCTTTATTTCTTCTTCATCTTTGATTGTGGTTACCTTGGGGTCTGGGCCTCAAAGCTATCTCAACCTCATTCCACTCTGAGAAAGAATTAATATTTTACATGTCTTGGTTTCTTTCCCATGTGACTTTTAGTAGAACATAACTGGTCCCAGGTGGATGCTGGACTTTTCCCTTTAGGTTTACTGGGGCACCCTACATGCAAACATCTTTCTCTAGTTCTCTCTGTTTCTCAGTTCTTTAAATGAACCCCTTTGTGGCACAGTCTCAGTCAGAGCAAGCTTGCTTTTGGTTTTCCATGTCACAAAGAAAGAATTAAGCAGAGTTAAGTTCTATTGCAATCTCATGGTTGGGTTGTGCTACCCTGTTAAAACGTGGTGGCTGGTGGGATGGGTAGGGGAGAAGATGCTGTGCAGTGTTCATACTTATGATTTATTCTTCTTTGCTGTTAGTTCATTAGAGTTTTTACTTTGTTAGGGTTCTTGGTGCCTTAGACCATGAAGAGAGTTGAAATTGTTTCATCTCTTGCACACAATTTCCATCTTTAAGAATTTTCAGAGGTTGTGAGGATTGTGGAAAGTATCTGGTCCTCCATTTTGCTGGTCATGTGACAGGGAAGTCTTGTGAAGAATTATCATCCTTTTCATGATGATACTCTCTGCTTGAATGGATGTGTCATGCACACATGTGTGGATGTATATGAGATCTCCTCATAACATTTAGCTCTTTTTTATCAGCAAAATAATGACTCTCGGTCCATGTGGTTCCCTCTGCTGTTTTAGACAGGTTATATGAGATAAAAAGTCAGGATCACAATTAAAATCATTCCTAACACTTAGGCAGAGGTTGAATTTTATGCCTTACTTTACATATATCTATCTCTAAATAACCTCTGGTTTCTTTGTGGTTGAGAAAAAAAATTGAGTTACCAGTAATCACAATATTGATAGGCTTCAGGAGGGGAAGTTGGAGAAAAGGTAAACTGTTTTCTGGAACTTCCTTTAGTTTTTGAGGAGGTAGGTAAAACTGATAACATCAATCAAGACTTCTGCTGAAAGATACCTGTTTTAAGTGTATCTCTTATAAACAACATATTATTAGATTCTGGTTTCTAGTCCATTTGCTATTTACTTCCATTTTATGGGTGAGCTCATCCCATTCACATTCACAGTTATGATTACTAAATATGTATTTCCCTCCATCCCATTATCCTCTCTCTCTCTGTCTCTCTGTCTCTCTGTCTGTCTGTCTGTTTCTCTCTCCCTTCCTCTTTCTTCCTCCTCCTCCTCCTCAATCTATTTTTCTTCTAGCTACTATCTCCCTTAATCTACTCCCCCCTTCTCTAATGTCCTTCCTCTCCTCTTCCCCTATTGGGTAAGTTATATTTCTATACACACCTGAGTGTGTGTATGTATGTGTGTGTGTATAGATAGATCGATAGATAGATATGTACACATATGTATATAAATATGTGTGTGTTAACATGTGGGTGTTACCCTCCATTGTAAACATTCTTCCTTGCTCTTTTAAGTGAGAAAAAAATCTCCCCTTTCTACCTCTCCCTTTCTCATTCTCCTAGCACATCCTTCTTCCTCCCCCCTTCATTTTTTTAGATCATTCCAACATAATTGACTTACACTCATGTCCTCTGTAAGTTTCTTTTAATTGCCCTAATGATGGTAAAATTCGTGGGAGTTACATGTGTCATCTTCCCATATAGGAATCTAAACAATTTAAATTTGAGTACCTTATAATTACTCTTTCATGTTTACTTTTTAATGCTTCTCCTGAGTCTTATATTTGACTGTCAAATTTTCTATTCAGCTCTGTTCTTTCTGTCAGGAAGGCTTGGAAGTCTTCCATTTCATTAAATGTCTATTTTTCCTTCTCTATGCTCTGGTCTTTACCAATGAAAGCTCCCTGGTCCCCAGCAGCTGTACCTAACACTTCTGTCTGATTTGGTACTGTGACTAGGGCCCTTTTCCTCTTGTGACTGTTCCCCAGCACTCCTCTCTGCCCTAGAATGGTGACCATTGTATGGTCAATAAAGTTGCTAATCAGTGCCAGCTGCATTCAGTCCAAGCAAAGCGTCCCCTGTAATATCTTTATGAACAGTCATTTGACCACCTGGCCATCTCTGAGAATTCCTGAAGCTGTTGCTGCTGAGACACTGTTACTGCTGTCACATATGTGGCCTCTAGAAAGACCACCATGTAGCAACAACCATATCCAGGATGGCTGCTAGCACAGGTTCTTAGATCTGTTTTGCTAAGAAACATGGCTGTTTAAGGGTTTGTAATGTTAATGAAACCAGAAGATCTTCCATGCCCCTTTCTATTGGCACCTAGTAAAGGCACTTAGCACCTAGTAAAGGCTTAGCTCCTTACTTCCAGTTAACTCCTTGGGAGTAGTTCACACCTTAATAGGAAGGGGCTGAACAGGGAGGAGCTACTTGGGAGTAGTTCACACCTTAACAGGAAGGGGCTGAACAGGGAGGAGCTACACTGTATATAAGGACAGAACCAGGAGGACCTTGAGCTCTTTTCCCAGTCACCACCTGGAGATTGCACCTTTTCTTGAGATCCTCCTTCTACAGTTTCTACTGAGAACTTCCAAGGACCAGCCCAAAATGTTAAGTTTTGGGGGATACAATGGAATAAGGGACTATGAGAAATTCTTCCACAAGCCCGATAAAAGATTCAGGATTTTCCCACCCCTACTAATAAGAAGGAGGCCCAAAAGTTCATAGGATTGTTTGGATACTGGAGGCACCACATTCCACATCTGGGACAGATTTTGAAAC
>CM053597.1:156077423-156107746 GCA_028646575.1 Pseudocheirus occidentalis
TACCTCCCTAGGCAGCCCATTCCACTTTGCTAGCTCTAATTGTTGGGAAGTTTTTCCTAACATCATACCTAAATTTGTGTTTTTGCACAGAATTCCCCAGTTATTCATGCCTTTCTAATACCTCAACATGGCTCTAATTTTCTCCATGCATCTTCTCCTCCCTGAACTAAACATTCCCATTTCCTTCAACCAGTCATCATATGATGTGCACTTAAGGCTCTTTAACATCCTGGTCGCCTTCCTGAAGACATTTTTGAAAGATGAGAAAAACTCATTGCTGGAGTTTCTGGATGAAAATAGGCATGCTCCTTCACTGCTAGAGGAACTGTGGATGCAGCTGCAAAACAATCTGGAACCAAGAGAGAAAAGTTAACAAACTGTTCCTGCCTTTCAGTCCAGGGATAGATACCACTTTTAGGAGTACTGACAGTAGGTTATTGACAGCAAAAAAAGACCTTTATGTACAAAAGTGATCATAGCATGATGTGTGATTAAAAAGCTAAGAACATTTGTGCCAAAAGATTAGACCAATGACTCAACAGCCCTAGTGGAGGAATGTCATCTATCATAGTGTAATGTAGCATTAGTATAGTATATTGATGTGATCTATAATGCCATAAGAAATTCTGAATATGAAAAATTCAGAGAAATATTCTAGATCATGAGATCACAGCTCTCGAGGCAGAGGGAACGATCCACCTCCCTCATTGAAACTGAGGCACAGGGTGGTCATGCCCAAGTTCTGTAAGCAGCAGCACAGGCGGCATGAAGTGGAGCTGAAGGAGAAAGCAGAGACAAAGACCAACGTTTGCAGTAATTACACCAATACAAGTTGAGTCAACATGAAGAGAGAGCAACGCTCTAGTTGCTCTAGGTCAACATAAGGACCACACTGAGAGAAAAGGACTCTGCTACAAATCAATGAACTAACTGTGGGGAAAGGAATGAGAGCAGTTATTGGGGGTGCTTTGGTAAAACATTATTTTCTAAAGTATTAAGCAAGATATGGGCAGCTAGGTGGCATAGTGGATAGAGCTCTGGGCCTGGAGTCAGAAGGTCCTGAGTTCAAATCTAGCCTCAGTCACTTATTACCTGTGTGACCCTAGGCAAGTCACTTAACACTGTTTGCCTCAGTTTTCTCATCTGTAAAATGACATGGAGAAGAAAGTGGTAAACCTCTCTAGTTATCTTTGCCACAAAAACCCCAAATGGGGTCACGGACAGTTAGACACAGCTGAAACGATTGAACACAAAGCAGAATACAGATGAGAGCTACTATTATTTTGGGTGCGTATCAGAGATCTCCAACATGGAATAAAAGGGAATCTCCATTAGCTAATTTTCCTTCTTTATGTGGTGAATGAGTGTGTCCTCAGTAAGAGTATGAATGGATCTGTCTTTACCCTCCTCTAGGAAGATGAAGACTCATCCTCACCACTTAGGAGCAATCAAGCAATTCTATCACTTTCTGTCACCACCCAGAGATTTCCGTTAATTAACTCAGGGAGATTTGTGGGGAATACAGACTGAAAAAGAAATCTTTTCATGGTACTGTAGGTGTCATTCTAAAGCTAGTACCCTCTTAGTCCAGGTTTGGTCTGGGGACAAAATGAAGCATTCGTGAGTCACTGAACATTTAACAAAAGAGGTTTGCTTTGCCCTAACATAGCAAGGATATGCAACAAGGAAACAAAGGCTCAGCTTCATTCTTGTCTGGTTGGTCACTTGTGGAGGAGTGGTGATGGGGCAGCTAGATAGTACAGTGAATATAGCACTGACCCTAGAATCAGGAGGACCTCAGGTCAAATCAGGCCTCAGACACTTAACATTTATTAGCTGTGTGACCTTGGGCAAGTCACTTAACCCCAAATGCCCCTCCAAAAAGCAAAAAAAGAAAAAATAGATGAAGGAATGATGACCCAGTGGTCTCAGGTACCCACGAAGTCTGAGAGGAAATGCCTATGGCAAATGGGGCCATTTTTGCCCCTCCCTTCTTCCCCGCCCGACCCCCACCAGATTATTAAGTTGCATCAGGGAAGCTGGAGTCAATCAAGCTGTACCAGAAGAGGAAACTACAACAGGTTCAGGGAAGCTGCACCAGGAAACTGTTGGGCCTATCACACAGGGTATCCTCAAGTTCTTTTGGAATCTACAAGGAAAAACCCCATCCAAACCATGAGCTCCTTTGAACTGAGAGCAACTTAAATTGGGACAAGACTGTGATCTAGAAAGGACCTGGGGTCATCTTTTCCCACCCCTTCATCATTTTTGGAGATGAAGAAAGTGAAGCCCAGAAAGAGTAAGTGACTTCTCCAAGGTAACACAGTTATCAAATGCTGGGGACAGGATTTGAACCCAAATCTCCTGACTTCAAATCTGCTGCTATTTCTGCTCCATCATTCTAATTAGATCCTCTCAATCAGTGGGTCCTCAGGTTTTGCTGCCATGGGCCAAGGAGTTCTGAATGTTGAATCTTTTCACTGGAGAGCTCTCACAACACACTGAGCCAGGTGTTGGAAGGGGGCACCCCACAAGATACCCTTAACAGTGATTGTCTACCACTTATTACAAGTACATGTAATATTATTTTGCTGAAGGTCTAGGGAGTGATTTGTTTTTCTCGGTTCATTATAGTTCAATAGTTACAGAAAATGCATAGGTTTGGTTCTGTTAAAAATGATTTGGGGTTTGTTTGGGTTTTTTTGGTGGGAAGAGGATGTTTTTTTAAAGAAAACCTTTGTTTGGCTCATAGTTTAATTCTTTAAAAACTGCCATTTGATTTCTGTTTGGAGTTCATCAAATTATTATTATTATATTATGATGTATAACAGCATAATATATTATTATAATTTATTCTGGTTTGGGAGAGATGACAATTTATTTAGTTTATGGCTCTTCCCTTTATGCCACAGTGAAATAAGACCCCAAAGTCCAGAATCTGTTGCTTGTTATTTTTATGAACCCTTTCTAATTTCACACAGAACTGAGAACCTGTTGTATAGCCAAGGCCAGCCCTGAGCATAGAGAGAGGACCATAAGGCCCCACCAGCAATAACATCTCTTAATTTACATAGTACAACAACTAGGTCCCTTCAGTTACTGTTTGGCTAACTGAACTGAATTTGGCTTTATAGCTGTTCCAATGAACCCATTATTGTTTTTCTCTTGCTCCAAATATCTTCTCCCATGTATCTAGATCTGATATTAGTCAATCATAAGACATTACATGGTGGTGATGAAAAGAGATGATTTACTTAAAATAGAATAAAAAAGAATGAAATTAGAAAAATCCATTAACAGCAAATATTCTTAATATCGTCCAAGAAGGGCCCCTTCTCTACTGTTGGCATTTAAATTCAGTCTGTTTTCATTCAGCAGGAATGAGACCCAGCCCTTTCAGATACAGATTCAACTACAGACCCCAATAGGTAAGGAAATGGCCCAGTCCCTCATAGGAGCTGATAGGAAACCTCTTGGGGTAAAGTTCCTGTGGTGTCCTGGAACTGGAAACCAGGAAACACTGAAGCTTGCTGGTATGATAGTAGACTAAAACTGTAGCTGAAGGGGAATGCCTCTTGCTGCACCTTCCATCAGGGATCCATAGTGTGAACATGCCAACATGATCCATTTATAGCTGAGGGGAAAGTATCTGGTGAGGAAACATAGCCCTGGATCCCACTACCTTAGTACTGCTGACATCCCTGCCTCCTGGCTAATCCTAGAATAGTCTGTGTGCAGCAGCCATAACCGTCTTGCCATCCCACAATCTAGTTTCCCATTTCCCAGAGCACTGTTTCAAAAGCGGCAGGAGGAGGCAGACAGTGGCCACCATTCAGACACCACTATTGTACAGGCTTTCAGGAAATGTCTGTCCCGCTACAAAGGGCACATGTCTGTTCCCCTAATTAAATTAAAATGTACAGAGCACTTTACCCACAATAACCTTGTGGGAAGCTAGTTCTGAGAGTTATTGTTCTTATTTTACACATGAGAAAACTTGGTGTCCCAGAGGTAAAGTGACTCTTCCCAACTAATTTTTCCCAAGTTAGAAGGGAGTAGATCAGAGAACCAAACTTAATTCTTTTTAACTCCAAACAAGTATATTGTCCACTGGCCTAATATTCCCTTAAGAATGGTTTGCAAGAAAAGAAACATCCCTCTTCTGCCTACCTGCTGACACCCACTGAACACCTGAAGAGATTAAGAGATACCTAGTCGGGCCTGAGACATTCCTCACCCCATTCTGGACTGTAGCATAGCAGAAGCAGGAAGACATCAGGCAACAGAACTCAAGGAAGCTGGGTTCTTGTCCTGCCTCTACTACTAACTAGTAAAATTACTTTGTTTTTTAATCTAAAAAATAGCTTTATTCATTGCACTTCAATTCACACAGTATTGAGTCCAAGCACAATTATTCATTCATTTCTTGAGGAGAAAAAAATAGGATTTAGGGGTGGAGAGAAGAGGAGGAAGAAAAGCTCCTGTTGCCCTGGGACAGGGGAGAGTCAAAAGAAGCCGGACACTGCGCCTGGGAGGCAAGCCCATGTTTTATCATGAAGACTGTGTCTGCAGCTTCTAGATTCAAATACTTAGCTCTGAACAATGGCAAGAGAAAAGTGACCGCCCAGTGACCTAGGAGAGTGGGTTGACTGGAGGTGGCAAATAAGAATGAAGGCAGCTATTCTGGGAGCCTGCTGGTTATTCATGTTCCCCTGGAAAGCTGCTCTTGGGAGGAAATGGGGTGTAGGGCAGAAATTTTATTTTTGTAGTTACAACTCTCCACAAAATGTTATAATACGTTACACATAAACATGTCTCATTTCAATAGCCTTGGATGTACAACTCAATTTATTAAAATATTGATTCCTTTAAAAAAACAAAAACAAAGTCAAAAAGGCAATGTTTTCAATCCTGTACCTTTTAGCTGGTGATTTTCTAACCTGTAATGTGGGCATAGTGCACCAATGAATGTCCTTACCTCTGGGAGATTCTGTGGTTGGTGGGTCGATGAGGCCAGGCCACTATGGCAGAAATTAATTCTCTGGGCAGCCCTGCTCACTGGCTGTGCTGGGTGCAGCCGTGGCCAGACTCAGTAGCTGGCCATTTGAGACCTGATTCACAGTCTGGCTAAACATGGGCTGGGTCAGGTCCTGGTTTGCTGGCATAGAAATTTGTTGACTCTTGTAGAGCTGCTATTCAACTGAGAACTGGCTAAACTACTGCTATCCTTGCTAGGTTTCTGTCTATATGATTTGCTAGGCACTAGATAGGAAGATTTGGATTTGTTCCTGATCAAACTGGGTGCTTGATACAGACAATGCTGAGTAGATATACTGTATTTGGTCACGTTGAACTGCATGAGAAGTTGCCAGATGTGGGTATAGGTTTTAGGCTTCCCTAATTGCCTTTGGTCCCTGTACTGACAGACAGGCTTCAGGGGGACACAGTCTGTCTTTTGGTGTAGACCTGCATGAATGAAGTTGATTTGCAATAGTTTTTCCTTGGAATTATTGATCTTTTCATGATTGAATTGTTTTTTAATTCTTGTATTTGTAATCCTTCTGAGAAATGTGAATTGTTTTGTTTCTATTCATTCTGTCATGTTAAAGAGAGTTTTCAGTCATTTCTGATATTTCTTTGATGTATTATCTATCTGTTCCTGAGTACTTAAATTATCTTCTTTTTTTTTTGACCTATAAACTCTTGAACTTGGCAACTACATTTCTGAGTGTGTTGAACCTGGATTTTTGTCTCTGGTAATAACTTTTTTTTTGGTCTTTTTTGGAGGGGGAAAGGCAGGGCAATTGGGGTTAAGTGACTTGCCCAAGGTCACACAGCTAATAAGTGTTAAGGGTCTGAGGCTGGATTTGAATTCAGGTCTTCCTGATTCCAGGGCTGGTACTCTATTCACGGCACCACCTAGCTGCCCCGTAGTGATAACTTTTATATTTGGTTTCAATAATTCTTAGCAATTTTCTTTTATAACCTCCTGAAAAAAGTTTTCACTTTAATATGTTTGTTTCATCATGTGTTTCTGGGAAGCCTGTCAGCACAGGTAAGTCAGGGAAGTCTAGAACCTATACCTATATCAGGGATAGGGGAAAGGAATCCTGGATGAGAGTCTAGCCAAGGAAACCCAAGGAAACTTGCTCTTATAATTGTACTGCTCAGTCCTTGGACTAAATATCTGGAACCTATAGAGCTTAAAAATGGAGGATAACAATTAGGGTGCATCTTGGATCATGTAGACTGATGTGGAACAAATTGCCCATCCTGCAAAGAAAAACCATCATAACGTATTGGCAGGGATTGGTCCTGAGGTCCTTAAATAACACAACATACCTAACACAGACTCTGTGTAATATAGACAAATGCCAAAGAAGTCCCCAGCATTCTTTCCAGGAGTGTACAAAACCTGGAGGAGGGGGGAGAAGAAGAGAATAAGCAGTTACATAATACCAACGATGTACCAGTCACTGTACTAAGCACTTTTTATAAATGCTATGTGTTTTAAATCTCACAACAGCTCTAAATAGTATGTGCTATTATTATCCCCATTTTATTGTTAAGGAACTGAGGCAAAGAAAAGTTAGATGATTTGCCCAGGGTCACACAACTAATTCATATCTAAGGTCGGATTTGAACTCGGGACTTCCTGACTCCAGGCCTAGGGCTTTGTCCACTGCTCCGCCAGCTGTCACTACAGGCTCCTGACATGAAAATTTAATTCAGGAAGCAAGGCTGAAAAATGAGTAAACAGGGGAAAACACCAATGTTAAAGAATATTATGGAACCAAGAACACTTAGAAAACAACCCCAGGAGAATGGAATGACTTCATGCTATCTACAAGCAAAGACATAAAAAATTAATAAAATAAAAACTATTTTTTCCAATCATAAGCCAAAAATATAAATTAAATGGATGAATATTTGTGAAAATTTAGGATACTCAAATTAATGGAAGAAACAGAGAATTTTAATAACCCAGTCTCTGGAAAAGAAATTGAACAACTCAGAGATGAAATTGTCAAGGAAAAAACACATAAGATTAATGTGAATTGCATCAAAAATTCAAAGAATAGTTGATTATAATATTACACCTCAAATATTGCCAGTGAAGAGGCCCAAAAAGAAAATTTTTAAATCTCAACGATGAAGAGGAAAATTGAAAGAACTTGGAACCAACTTATTGGCCTGTTGTTTCTGGTGTCCAGCTACAGCCTCTTTGCTTTCCCACTGCCTGCCATGGTAATAGGGATAGGGGAAATTTTAAGTACCACTATCCAGAGTTCACCCTTCAAAAGGGCCAAAGCACCTTGACCCAGAGTGAACTGAGATTCCATTACTCCTACAGCTCCCTCAGTTGTTTTCACCTTACCACACCCTTCTTCTCAACAGAGTTCTTGTATCTTGGAGTTAACCCAAGAGTAATAGGTGATTAGGTGGAGGAGTGGATAGAGTACTGGGCCTGGGGTCAGGAAAATTCATTTTCCTGAGTTCAAATCCAGCCTCAGACACTAGCTGTGTGACCCTAGGTAAGTCACTTAAGCCCGTTTGTCTCAATTTTCTTATCTGTAAAATGAGCTGGAGAAGAAAATTGCAAACTATTCTAGTATTTTTGCCAAGAAAAACCCCAAATGGAGTCATGAAGAGTTGGATACAACTGAAAAAGGACTGAACAACAACAAATTAATTTCCTTCAGAGTTGCCTTTTTTTGAGACCAGAGGGGCAGGGTCACAGAGTAAATTAAAAGCTAGACTTGGAGTCAAGAAAAATTGAATCTAAATCCCTCCAGTACTATGTATGTGACCATTAGCAGGTCAGTTAACCTATCTGAGCCTCGTTTCCTTACCTGTAAAATGGGATAATACTCTTTGTACTACCTAGTGCTCAGTGTTATTGTGGGAACCACAACATTATCATCATTTCATGCCTGTACTATTTCAATAGCTTTTTGGATGGTCTTCTTGCCTCAAGTTTCTTCCCTCTCCAGTCTATCCTCAGCTCAGCTGTCAAATTTATCTTCCTAAAACACAAACAGAACTATGGGAGAAATTCCAGGGTTTCAACAAGCTTCAGAAAACATAGATAGCAAGATATATAACCTTAGAGTTACATCCTCATAGCCTTCATCCACCAAGGGGGACCACATTACCCCGCCATTCAATAAATTCCAGTGACTTCTAATGACCCCAGGATGGAATATAAAACCCTCTGGCATTTCAAGTCCTCCAAAATGAGCCCTTCCTCCTTTTCCTCTCTTCTTACACCTTACCGTACATACTTTTTGATCCAGTGACACAGGCCTCCTTGCTGCTTTTTAGCCCAAGATACTTCTTGTCTGCTAGCACTTTCATTGGGTGATCCCCAAACCTGGAATTCTCAACCTCCTCATCTCCACCTTCACTTACTTCCTTCGAGTCCCACTTGAATCCAACCTTCTGCAAGAAGCCTTTCCTATTTCCCCCTAATATTATTGCTTTCTTTTTTTGCTTATCTCAAATTTATCCTAAAGATATTGTACAGTTGCTTGTGTGTTTTCTCCTCCAGTAAATTAGAAAAAAGCTCTTTGAGAGCAGGGACTGGTTTTTGTCTTTCTTCGTGTCCTAAATGCTTAGGATAGTGCCTGATATACAGTAGGCACTTGATAAATGTTTATTGACTGACTGACATGTAGGATCAGAGAAAAGCAGGTTACTCATGTAGAGATCTGAGTGGCCAGAGAATGCATGTTTTCACTGGTCTCATGGTCACTGGGCTGGTCTCTGATTTTATTTGCTGAGAGATAGTGGTTTATAAGTCTCTCCCTGGTAAGGAGAACTAACAGCTCTTTCACTGTATGACTGACCAAGGGCTAGAAGCTACCTGTCTAGTCAGACAGCCAACAACAGCTGGCAAGATGCCCCAGGCAAAGACTGTCTCTTCTTTTGATCAATCCTGACCCTCCACTGCTTCCTCTTACTCCCTGGATATGACTTTCATCTGAATTATGTTTAGAAATCTACAATTCCTATCACAGCTCCTAGTCTTGAAAAATATTCTTAGGACCCACCTTCAGCAAGCGACATAGGTGCTCCTTGCTGCGGGGTTGCTTTTGTCGCCCTCTCTTGATATGACTTCTTGTTGTTGTTCTATGCAAATTACAAGATTTAGGTGAGTTAGTGAAGACCTAAAAGGGCTGGGGGAATTTGAGCCCCCTTTACTCAGTATCTAACTAGTTAACCTTTTGTTGATTACTGTATTTGGTTACTTGCTGCTTTTCAACATTGCCTTCTGGCCCACCCAAAGACACTGGTCTTTCCATGCATGTTAATTCACTGTCCTCAAAGGCGGTGAGGTATGTAAGGTATTAAGTGTTAGGTGTCTTGGGAGGAAGACTTGGGATTTAATCACATCTTTGAAACTTATTCATGCGTGTGTATATGACCATAGATAAGTCACTTAACTTCTTGAAACTTTAGCTTCTTTATCCATAAAGGAGGAATAATAATACAACATGAGGCAACTATCTGACAGGGTTACTATGAGAATCAAATGAAAAGTTGTATGGAAAATGCTTCTGAAACCAGTAAACTCCATGTAATTGCCAATTCTTATTTTTTCACTCACAATTCTAATTCAGGATTCTACTAAGAATACAGATTGCATCTTATTCAGAGGTTATTTCCATCAAATGCCTCATTCTCTTCAGAGTGGTAACAGATTCAGCCTGTTGGTTGAAATCGTCAGCAATCTGACCACCAGAAAAGAAGGATTTTCTGATGCACCTGGAAATATGTGAAGGACTACTGTACAGAATTAAAAATTAAAATTGATATAAAAGAAGTTGATAAGATGAATTTGTTATTATTTATACCCAAGTACTCTTCAATAGATTTAGTTTCCAACTTATCATTCATCAAAAAGCCATCATTAGGGGGCGGCCAGGTGGTGCAGTGAGTAGAGCACCGGCCCTGGAGTCAGGAGTACCTGAGTTCAAATCCAGCCTCAGACACTTAACACAAAAACTAGCCGTGTGACCTTGGGCAAGTCACTTAACCCCAACTGCCCTCCAAAAAGCAAAAAAAAAAAAAAGCCATCATTGAAGGCAAGACAAATCCAGCAAAATCTGTAAATCTGTATTGTCCATAGTGATTTTAAAAAAGATTTAGAGGCGGGTAGGTGGTGTAGTGAATAGAGCACCAGCCCCGGAGTCAGGAGGACCTGAGTTCAAATCTGACCACAGACACTTAACACTTACTAGTCATGTGACCTTGGGCAAGTCACTTAACCCCAATTGCCCTGCCCTACCCCTTCCAAAAAAAAATTTACTTTTTCTAAACACAAATTGGTAAATAGATATGTACCCAATTACTAGAAGGAAAAGACCAGCCTTATCCAGGGTCATTTTACCTGAATAGGAAATCCATAGAAGAATGGAATTCCCATTGGACAGTATCCAGGAAATGTTCAAATGGGGTCCCCTTTGTCCACTTTCAACATTAACTCTTAAAGATGAAGACTTTCTGTTCAGTCAATACATATATCCCAAACATGTTAGAAGAGTTCATTAGATCATTCCATAAAACCCTCTGAACCTCTTGGAAAAGGTCCCTTTAATAATTTGGGCAATCACATGGTGCATGGGATAGAACATTTGTCTTGGATTCAAAAGACCAGAGTTCAAATCCTACTTCAGATACTTTACCATTTGTGTGACCCTGGTGAAGTCACTTAACTCTCTTCAGCCTTAATACACTCAACCATAAAATAAGGATAATAGTAACATTTATGTCATTGGGTTATTGTGAGAATTGAATGAGATGATATATATAAAACGCTATGTAAACCTTACAATGCTTTCTATACAAAGGCTATTATTGTTGTTGCAGGGGTACCTGTCTCATCATTCCAATTCCATGTGTCTGTCTGTCATGTCTTTCAAGCATTCTTATTATGACTTTGCTCAGGCTGTCCTAAATTCTTTGAAGCTGCTGCTTATTTAAAATCCATTAAGGGTTCCTCCCAGGAAGGAGAAAATAACCCAAAAGCCTGTATCAGTCTCTCAAGCCCCAAAGTACAGGTTGGGGACTTTGCCGCAAGCCCATCCTTTATGCAGTAATCATACATTGGAGCAGTAAGAGGACATGGCCAATCTTCAAATCTGGTCCCATTAAGAGGCCTGGGCTGTCCTCATTCCTGTAACTGATTCTCCAGTTCCTGGAATTTTTCTTTCCAGGGACGTAGTAGAGGAAACTATACCACTTCTCTTCTGCATCGGTTACACATGGGCAGCATTATTACTTCTAATGTCAAACAGTTTAAACAAAGGGTGTCTTACCAGTGGGGCTCAGGATATTAAAGATCCTGACAAGAAACCAAATGCAAATTAATACAGTTTGGGAGAAATGTGAGAAGTGGAGATGTGTAGGCCCAGTCGATTTAAATATTCCAGTCTAGGCTTAACTTTTATTTTGAGTAGTGAAGGTGCTTAGCTTATAATAGGCATTTAATAAATGCGTGTTATTTGATTAATTAAAGACCTTTATACTAAAGGATATGTATAACCCTGAAATAAATCCTATTTCACAGTTAAAAATGTGTAATGGCATTTTTTCAGTGAGATGCTCTCAATTCTGAAAATGTTCAATTTCTCCTATTCAACTTACAAGGCAGTCTGAACTGAAATCATCTATTACTCCCATCTTCTGTCTATTTTGCTACTTGAATTCCTTTTGACGTGATCAAGGGGATGCATATTATATCTTAATTTTGTCCACAACAAGGCCTAAATTTAAGTAATTCAATTCTATAAATATTTATTGGGTATCTAGTGTATACAAGGCAATGTGCTAGTGCCAGGGTTACAGAGATAAAACAGGGGCAAGACCCACCTTTGTTAATTCTACAACTTGTGTACAGAAAAATAAATACAAAAATAGTTCATGTTTCAAAACAGTTCTGGACTCACAGAGACCCAAGTTCATTACTTCCAGTGTTTTAATTAACGAATAATGCTTGGATTGTTTCTCCTTTGACTAAGTAACTCTGAAGTTAATGTCAGTCCTAATATTTGGTGGCTTTCCAAACTAACTGATCCAAGCTAAGATCTTCAAAGACTGACATTATATCCCTTGTGTCACCTAGCTGCCTGAATTATTAAAGTGTTCTTTTCCAAGAAATCCAGAAGGTTTTATGAACATGATCTAATGAACCCTTCTAACATGTTTGGGATGTAGGTAGTAACTGAAAAGAAAGCCTTTACCTTTGAAAGTTACACTAAAAGTAAACGAAAAGAGCCCTGTTCCTTTTTTTTTTATTTTTTGGAGGGGGGAAGACAGGGCAATTGGGATTAAGTGACTTGCCCAAGGTCACGTGGCTAGTTACATTTCTGAGATGGAACTTGAACTCAAGTCCTCGTGACTCCAGGGCTGGTGCTCTTATTCACTGTGCCACCTAGCTGCCCCAGGGAGCCCTGTTTCTTAACAAATCTGTAGTAAGTTTGGCATTGGAAGGGAATTTAGAAGTCACCTATTCCAACTTCCTTAATTTACAGGTGAAGAAACAAACCCAGAAAGTTAAAGCCACTTGTCAACTTTCTAGTGGCAAAGCTGAGATCCGAGCTCAGATTCTCTGAATCTGATACAGTGTTCTTTCTACTCTGCTAATATGATTTCCCAGTGGATAGGAAAATAGAAAAAACTGAAGAGTCCTAAAGGCCCCATCCGTAAGTTTTAGTGGGGCAGATGAGAGTCATGTGGAGATGATCAGATCAAAATCCCAATGAGGAAGAAATAACTATGGATGCTCTGGTGTATCCAGGGCTGCCTCATCCTACAGGTAACCCTGTCTGGTCAGAAGAGAGTAATCCTTTGGTAGTTTAATTGGTACAGCATTCAAAAAGTAATTTAATTTAGATAGTTTTATCACTTTTACTATGTTGACTTGTCCTACCCATGAGCAATTAATATTTTTTCCAATGATTTAGGTCTGTTTTCATTTCGGTAAATGATGACATACAGTTGTTTTCATATAGTTCTCATTTATATCTTGGTAAGTGGACTCATATATTTCATGCATTTTGTAATTATTATAATGGAATTTCTCTTTCTATTATTGGTATTATATAGGAATGCCAATGATTTATAAGGCTTTATTTTGTATCTTGAAATGTTTTTGAAGTTATTGCTTCAATTAGTTTTTAGTTTAATCTCTAGAATGCTTTAAGTATATCATCATTCATCTGCAAAAAGTAAGAATTTTATTTTTTTTTATTCATGCTAATTCCCTCAATTTCTTTTTCCTGTTTTATTGCTATAGCAAACATTTTCTAGTACTCTGTCAGATACAAGTGGTGGCAATGGACATCCTTCTTTTAACCTCAATTTTATTGGAAAAAAATTCTAGTTTATCTCTATTACATATGCTATTTACCATTTTAGGAAAATATCTTTGTTACTGTGTTTTCCAGTCACGAAAAAGCAGTGTTCTATTTTGTCAAAAACTTTTTTACATTAATGATATGATCATATTATTTTATTATTAATACTAATGTGGCTAGTTACATGAATCATTTTTCTAATATAAACCCATCCAACATTCTTAGTGTAAATTCCAATTGGTCATAACGTCTAATCTTTATATGTTGTTTTAACCTTTTTTGCTAATATTTTCCTTATATTTTTATATTACTCATTATTTGTATTATTTTATACTTTTCTTCTTCTGGTTTATGTATCAAGACCATATCTGTGTCATAGAAGGAATTTGGTAGAATTCTTTCCTTTGTTATTTTTTGCTAACAATTTATATAATATTGGAATTAATTGTTCTTTGCTGATTCCCTAGGATTTTCCAAGTATGCCATCATATCATTTGGGAATATCTGCTCTTTACCTATCTTTATGCCTTTGATTTCTTTCTCTTATCTTATTGCATTTCTGGAACTATATGAAATAATAGTAGAGGAAAATGAGCCTTGCTCAACTCTCATATTTACCGGAAAGGGCTCTAAAGTACCCTCATTACAGATGATGTTCGCTTAGGATTTTAGTTAGATGCTTTTTATTATTATTTTTTTAAGGTTCCTCTATGCCTATGCTTTGTAGGCTTTTTAGCATAAAAGAGTGTTGTACAGGGTGTCCCTAAAGTCTGGACACAGAGGCAATCTCATTAACTATGCATATTTTCAAGAAATGAAATGAATTTTCAAAACATTTTATTTAATTAGTATAAATTTTAGCCATGACAATTTCATATGAAATAAAAACTTTCATTAGTTATTGGGGACTATTTTCCATATTAATGAGATTAATTTCATTAAATTAATTAAAGAGATTTACTGTGTGTCTCATGTCTTGCTATGAAATCTCATTTATGCTAATAAAATGTTGTTGAAAATTTCATTCATTTAATTTCTTGAAAATATGCATAGTTAATGAGATTTCCTATGTGTCCAGACTTTAGGGACACCGTGTACTTTATCAAAGGCTTTTTCTGCATCTATTGAAATAATGTGGTTCTGTTTTTGTTAATAATTAATTATGTTTCTTGTTTTCCTACTGGTGAACCATTTTTGGACCCCTGGTATATAGATCCCACTTGTTAAAATGAATGATTTCTTGGATAAATTACTATAATCTATTTCATCGAATTTTATTTATAATGTTTGAGTAAATATAAATTAATGATATTAGCCTATAGTTTTCCTTCTGTGTTTTATCTTTCCCTTGTTTAATATACTACATTTTTCTCCTAAGAGGATTCTGGTAAGGTGCTTTCTTTTTAAGTTTTTGAGAATATATGAAATATGGGTACTAATTTTTCTTTGAAAGTTTGATAGAATTCTTCTGTGAATTTATCAGGATAAGGAAATTCCCCCCCTTTTTGGTAGTTTCTTTGTGGCTAGATTTATGACCCTTTCTGAAATTGGGTTGCTTAATATCTCTCTCTGGTTTTCTGATAGCTTGATATTTTATATTATTGAAAGAATTTTTCTATTTCTTTTGCATTCTTAGCTTTGTTAGACTATAACTGTGCATAATATGTTCTGATTATTCTTCTTATTTCTTCTAGTTTTACTGTGATTTCACTTTACTTGTTTGCTATTTTAATTGATTTGATTTTTCATTCTTTTTTTTTAACAGATTAGCTAAGGGTTTAACAATTTTTGTTTTATTATGTCTGCGGACTTTTTTTGTTTCCAATGTATTTCCTCTAATTTTTAAGATTTCTTTTGTGCTCATTTCAGGTTTATTTGTTGACCTTCTAATTTTTAAAATTCATGTTCACTTCATTAATCCTGTCCTTTTCTATTTTGTTAATGTATGTTTGTAAGGATATGATTTTCCCTCTGAGGACCGCATTAGCTGCCTCCCAGAGATTTTGGTATATTGTTTCACTGTTATCATTTTCATTCATCATAAGCCATTAATTGCTTCTATGATTTGTTGTTCAATCTATTCATTATTTAGCATTTCATTTTTAAGTCTTCATTTGATTTTTGTATCTTTCGTTTGTGGTTTCTGAACCAGTTGCTATTATGGTCTTTAATGGTCTTTATGGCTTTAGGCTTTATAAGCTTTATAAAGCTTAAAGGCTTTATGGTCTATAAAGGACATATTGCCTATTTCTGATATCCCTATGCCCTAGAACATGGTTCTAGTTGATTTTTAATCCTTGTTTTTTCAGTGACCTTTTATTCAATATAGTCCGTTAAGGTTTCATATAACATTTTTGCTTTCTGCGTTTGTCTGTGAGGGTTTTATGTCCTAAGACATCATCATTTTTTGTAAAGGTGCCATGTACACCTAAGAAATACAATAGGGTTTATCATACTTAATTTTTCTGAAATTCTTTTCATGCCCTTAACTTCTTTGTTGTTTCTTTGATTAGATTTATCAAGGGCTGAAACAGGTACATTGAGGTCTCCCAATAGTTTTGCTATGTCTCCTTGTAATTCACTTAGCTTTTCCTTTAAGCTATGCCATTTCCTATGCCATTTGATGTATAGATGTTAAGTTTTGAAATAAATTCATTGTCAATGTTACTTTTGAACAAAATGTAGTTTCCTTGCTTATCTCATTTAGTTGTCTAATTTTGCTGTTGCTTTGTCTAATTATAGACATGTCTTTGCATACAAGTCCAATTAGAAGGTTGCCAACCTTACTAAAAATACAATTGACCATGAAAACTTAAGTTTATGCTATTTTACACTCGGGGGCAAACAAAAGACACTCTTTACAAATGCACTTATCTGAGGTTATAAAATCCATATGCATTTTATAATATACCAGTTAGAATTAAGCCAGACAAGGAGGCACACAGAGATTAGTCCAATTCCTTATCACTTAGCTATAATATCTCTGGATTTACTTGTCTCTCTGGCTATTTCTGTTTACATTTTGGGAAAGGGACCAAAAGTCTGATCATACTGCTTCAAATTGTAGGATGGTTTGCCAAGGAGTAAATTTTGAAGGCAGAAAGACCATTTAGAAGGCTTTCTCAATAGTTCAGTTTGAGATGAAGAGACCTTGAACAAACATAGGGAAAAAGGGAAAAAGGAAGCTATATATTCAAAGGAAAAATCAGTAGGATTTGATAACTGACTGAAGATGGATATTGAGGTAGAGAGGACAGAGAGGGAGGAAAGAAAAAGAGTTAATAAAGATAAGGAGAGAGAGAAAGAGGAATCAACAGTTTGAACCTAAGTTACTGACAGAATGATAACAAAGGTGAGAAATTTCAGTTTTAGACTGCGGAATTCAAGATGAAGCTGGGCTATTCGGGTGTAGACATACAGCAGACAAATGAAGACATATGAGTGAAATACAAGAGACATCCAGGAATAACGATGTATATTTGGGTACCATCTGCACTGAGGTGCCAGAGGTAGAGGTGAGGACTGGACCTGGGGTTTCATTGTTCTAGAGAATTCCCAGGTGAAGAAATTTCTTCTGCCAATGGAGGTCAGCACCTACTCCGCATATTTTAGAGTTGCCTAGAGCATTATATATCATATGGTTAATTTCCTTTGCAAAATTAGATCAGAATCTTATAGTCTTAGAAAGTTGCCTGAAGCACTGAGAAATTAAATTACTTGCCCAAGGTCACACAGTCAGTATGTTCCTGACTTTAAGAACAAGTCCCTACCCACCTCCCCATGCCATCCTGCCTTTCCCATCAACTAGAAAAATGCATACAACGTCCGAAAAAATAATATAGAGTGAGAAGGACTTTGTTGTTGTTGTTCAGTCATGTTCGACTCTTCATGATCCCATTTGGGGTTTTCTTGGCAAAGATACTAAAGTGGTTTGCCATTTCCTTCTCTAGTTCATCTTACAGATGAAGAGCTGAGGCAAACACCGGTAAGTGACTTGCTCTGGTTCACACAAGTGTCTGAGGTCATATTTGAACTCAGGTCTTTCTGACTCCAGTTCAGCACCCTATCCATTGGACCATGAGGTTTATGTATATGAAACAAGTAAAAAGTTGATGCAAAACCTTATATAACAAAAGGCTAAATTGAGAGGGACCACTGGGGGCAGCATGATGTTGTTTAAAGAGCAGGACAGATGAGTCATCAGGAAGATGAGTTTAAATCCTTCTTCTGACTCATACTGACTGTATGACCCTGGACAAATCTCTTAACTCTGAGTGCCCAAGGCAACTTTCTAAGATCTCAAGATGTAGACCTGCTTTGATAGAGGGAATTTATAATCAGGTGTTACAACATAGAATAAAAATAATACGGGGAGTAGAGATGCTAAGGGAGGTCAAAGTCGGGGAGATGGGGGGAAGAAGTTCTTCATAAGAATCTATTGTACAGTAACTACCTTTACTGAGGCCCTCTCAGGCCAATTTAGGGGCCTTCAGATTTTGAGCAAAACCAACAGCTGCTCCTCTAAACACACACAGATGCTGCTGTTTTCCAATCACTTCCTCACCAACATGCTTTCATGGTGTTACCTGTCTGCTAATAATTAGTTTTCAGGTCCAGGACAGCCTAGCAGAGAAGTCAGGTAGGATGTAGGGGTGAGAAAAATGGGAAAAGGCAGCAAGCAGCCTTCTGAGGACTTGGCCAGCCGGTCAGAGAGGTGGCAGCTCTCCAGATAGGGACAGGGACATTTCCCATGCTTGCAGAATGCTTGCCTATTGTTAGTGTGGATCGAGCTGTTCCAGAGGTGACAGATGGGTGAAATGAACCGGAAGGCAGCATCTCTCTGGCTCTCCATCCGTAGTCCCAGCAGCTGGTGAGGGAGAGATTTGAAGGAAATGGCTTCTTCATTTTCACCTTGGCAGAATTTATTGCCACTGACCAAATGTTCATATGATGCATCGGAGAGGAAGGTGGAAGTGGAGCATTTGGGGGTGGAGGGAAATAAAAGAACAGTGAGGTTTTAGAGCCTACATGCTTACATCAAACCAATATCCTGGAACCAGACTGTTATATCCTTTAGGGAGATTTATTTAACAGCATTTGACATTGAAGCAAGCTCAGTCAGACACACCTTAGATTAAGGGGACAAAAATATCCTCCAAACTCAGTGTCTTGTAAGAGGGAACCGGCTCAAGTTCTTACAATAATGGGGGTATTCTCCCTCTTTTAGAAATAATTCACATTTATATAGCACCTTATACATTATCTTATTTGATCCTTAAACCTATCAATCAATTAATCAACAAGTTTTTTTTTTATGAGCCTACTATGTGCCAGGAACTATGTTAGGAGCTGGGGTTACAAAGACGAAAGTAAAGCATTCCTTTCCTGGAAGGAGCTTACAAATTCAAATGGGGGGACACAACACAGAAATAGGTAGCACAGAACCTAACACATAGTAGGTATTTCACAAATGTTTATTGATTGATAATAACAAAAATACATACAATGTTAGGTAGCACAGAATCCAGCACATAGTAGGTTCTTAATAAATAGTTATTGATTAAAAAAACAAAAGTGCGTATAATGTGTGCTGCCTGCGTGAAGTGTTTATGTATCCATATGCATTATCTAAATGTGGCTCATGGTGAGACATGGGTCTTTGAAATCCTGTCCACCCCTCTCCAAGGAAGACTTTGAGTCTTGCCTATGAGGGAGCAGGAGAAGAGAGTATGAAGCTACACACTCAGTTCTCCGAGAGAAAGATGTATGGACCTAGACTTGTATCTGTCTACTCCCATAAGTATCATTGACCTACAAGCATGATTTTTTTACATTAAAAAAGCAACAAAGCCCCTAAATTGCCTGATTTCTATCCTGTAAAGGGGTCTAACTCAAGCTTACATCTGCAGCCCTGATACTTTCCCACCAAATTATAGTTACTCAAAAGACCATGATAATTGGAGGATAGTAAGTATGCGTATCTCCAAATGGATCACAATCAGAAATTAGAGTTCTACAAAGGCGAATATGCTAGAAACGCACAAATTGACGTGCTCTTTAGATGAAAGAAAGATGAGATGAGCAAGAGAGTCTTGCTCATCCAAGAGAAAGGCCTCAATTTCACCCAAAGGAGAATTACCCAGAGTCTCTAAGCTGGAAATTAGAGACATGTTGAGGAGCTAGCTTCCCCTTATATGTCTATAAAAGAATCTCCTTCTCCTCCCTGGAGCTAGTCCCAAAGAGAGTCTGGCCCTAGTGTCCTCTCTTGCAAACAGGAATGAAAAATGGGATTTTTCTCCAAAGTTCTTGCACCAGCTCTGCCCCTCATACAGTCATGCAAGGTTATGTCATAATTCTTTCCACCAGCCTGGACTCACGCCTAAGCAGTAGCATGCACATAGCTTGTTACCATTCCCAGAAATTTACATGAAGGAACAATAATTATTTTAAGCACAGCTCAAAATATTGGGCCTAATCTTGCAGACATGAACATCAAAAAGGGCTGAAAGTAGGGCTACAACACATATACAAAATAAACACAAGCTAATTTCAATGGTGTGGGAGAGGGATGTAAGGAAAACCTTCATATAAGAAGTGGCATGAGCTGAGCTTTGAAAGAAACTGGGATTATTAGATAGAGACCATGGAGAGAGTGAATTCCTCATATGAATGACAACTTGTGTAAAGTCATTGAGACAGGATACAAAATGCCATGTACAAGGTATAAGAAGTTGACCAATTTGGCTGTAGCACAGAGAATATGAAGGGGATTGCTGTGCATCCAGCCTGGAATAATGAGTTTTAACTACATTGTAAAGGCCTTAAAATGCCAAACACAGAAGGGTGTTATAGCCTAGAGCAGTGGTTCTCAACCTTCCTAATTCTGAGACCCTTTAATACTTTATTTGGATGTATCGGCATGTGGGCGGACCCGCCTGGAGATGGATAGAGGAGCGGTGTCTCAGTTCCTAAGACCATGGGAAATATATGTTTTCCAATGGTCTTGGGCGACCCCTGTGACCCTTGTGAAAGAGTCGTTCGACCCCCAAAGGGGTCATGAACAACAGGTTGAAAATCTCTGGCCTAGAAGCAAAAAAGAGACAATGGGGTCATTTGAGCAGAAAAATTATATCACACCTATGATTCAGGAGTGTCACTTTGCCAGCTATGTGGAAGATGAATTAAAGAGAGGAGAGGCTGATGAGAAGTGGTAAGAATCTGAACTAGGGTGGAGGTCTTATGAGTGGAGATAAGAGGATGAATTAATGAAACTTGGCTATTGATTGGCCGTGGAGACTGAAGAAGGGTGATGAGTTGAGGATGACTCTGAAGTTGTGAACCTGGATACCTGGAGGATTGGAGGTTCAACAGTAATAGAAACATTAGGAATAAGTATAGATTTGGAGAGAAATATAATGAGTCTCATTTTTGATGTATTGAATTTTAAATGTTTTTGGAACATCTAGCTGGAAATAACCAAAAGGTAAATGTTGATGTAAAACCAGAGCTCCAGAGAGACGACCCTAAGGAGGATGTTGCAAGAATTATTATATCCATTTTACAGACAAGAGAATGCAAGTTAGGTGAGCTTAAGCATTTTCAGATGAGGAACCAAAGTTTCCAAGATTAGAGAAGAAGTTTCCTCTATTTCCACAGTGTCAAGCTTCACTAAAAACTGTCCTTATTTCTTATTTTTATGACTTGCCAGAGAAATCACAATAGTCCTCGGGGGACTTAATTCAGAACGTCCTTTCCACTTTGAAGGTACTTTGACTGTTACCCATGGAATTCCTTCTAGGGAGGCTTCAGCTTACTGAACAGCCCTTTTCAGTGTTTATGTCTACAAGATTAGGTCCAATATTTCAAACTGTGCTTGAAATAATCATTGTTCCTTCATGTAAATTTCTGGGAATGTTAACAGCGGCAGCTACAGCAAACCAAACTCCCTAAGTAACAGAGTGCTTGCATTTAGACAGTATGCTCCTTTGGACTGTGAAGTGTAATATATCTTATGCCTTCATCTTTTACCTTAATAACCAGCCAGGCTACAGATTGTAGTCTGGGTTGTGCAGTATAATTTTAAATGGAGACTAAGAAAAAACCAAATAGGGACAATAAACTATGCCGAGGGAACTCGGTCAAAATGGCATCTGAATAGGTAATAAATTCATGATATCATTGATGTGGAGAACTTTGTAATGTGGAAATGCCCTCTAATGATACAGATCAGCAATTCATCTGTAGTTGTATAATTATAGAGCTGCCTGGGGCATGGAGTGACTCGTCCATTGTCACAGAGCTTATATGTATCAGAGTCTAGTAAACCCAGGTCTTCCTGACTCCAAGGCTCTCCATCTATCCACTCTGCCACAATACCTATCAAATTTATATTATCTACATAAAAATGGACCTTCATTGTTGTTCAGCAGTTCTAACAAGGTCAGATCTATACTTGAGGAAAATTAATTTGACAATTTAGAGAAGTGGGGAGGCTGGAGGCAAGAAGTTTGTTTAGGAGGCTATTGCAATATCTAGGCAAAGGGTGATGAGGAATTAGTTGTGGTTTAAGTAGAGAGAAACAAATGAATTCAAAAGATGTTGAGGAGGTAAAATTGACAAGACTCAGTCAACTGACTGTGAAAACTGAGAGAGAATGAGGAGATAAGTTTGGGAAAAGAAGGCAAGGGAAGGCAAGGCAAAGGAAAGGAGAGGAGGGGAATAGATGGGGAGGGGACAGGAGGATAGGGGAAGGGCTTTCCTGATCCCCAACCAGCCTTCTCCTAACCCCAACCTGAAAGTATTCCTTCATTTTTCACATTTTCCTGGAAAACTTTTGCTGATTCTCTCCTCACCCTGGCCCCATCCCCATCACAGTTTACCTTGTATATTTCATGTATGCGTGGTATTCCTCTAGTAAATTCCCTGAGGGCAAAGGGCCAGTTTTATTCCATGCATCCATAGCACTCTAACATAGGTACTTCATAACCATCATTGTAGTTGTTGTTCTTAGATTGAAAAGACATGCCCAGGGTCCTAAAGCAAGTGAGAGTAGGAATGAGTGCCCAAGACGTCAGGCTAGTTCTATTTGTACTAGACTGTCACACAACTGAAAATTGGAGAAAGTAGGGGAAATGAGCCAGAATAATCATAAATACAAAATTTAAGACCTCGAACAGTAAGTCACTATTTTTTCTTTCTGTAACCCTAAATTGGACACCAGTCAGGCTTTGGTCATCCTCTCCTCCCTAGAAAAGCTTCTACATTTCTCACCTCAACCCACATTTAGACTGAAAGTAGGGAAATACATCTTCCTTGATGATCACAGAAGTTATTAAATTAATGAGGGGAAGAAAGTGAAGAAGGTTTAAGGGTGGGTGGGGTATGGATAGAAATAGTTAATATATGAAGGGTCTTAATAGAATTGTTTTAGTCAGAGGTATGCTGATAAATGTTTAACAACTGATTCTGGGGGGGAGGGTGGGGAATGTATTCAGGACATAATTTTAAGTTTAATTTGCACTATTAACATTTTCTCATTATGTTATTAAGTCTAAAGAATCAACAAAACACGAAATCAATAAATACTTTGTGACATGGTGATTTCTTAGGTATAAATGTTCATGCCAAAAATTTGACAGTTGGTTCTCATGGACTGGCTCAAACTTGTTCCAGTACACCCTTGGTTTTAGTGCGTCATAAGCTCAATATGTATCAGCAGTGTGACTTGATAATCAAATGAGCTGTTTGCCGCTAAATGCAATCCTTGGCATTAGCCACAGGAGAAGTATGGTGTCCCAAAAAGGGGTGATGATAGTTCCACTCTTCTTTGCTCCCCTCGGACCACATTTGAAACACTGAATCTAATTCTGTGTGATACATTTTAGAACGGACATAGACAAACTAGAGCATATTCTGAAAAGCATGACTAAAATGGGGGAGGGGAGACTTGAAACAGTGCTGTATTAGTATCATTTGAATTAACCGGCAATGTTTACATGGAGAAAAGAAGAATTGGGGTAATACAATTGTTCAGATATTTAAAAGGTTATCTTGTAGAAGCGAGTGTGGATTTATTTTGTTTTGCCCCTGTAATGGGAGTGGGGATTTGAAGATCTTCCCTGCCCCTTAATAGGCCTAGAGGGGAGTTTGAAGACCTCCCCTGCTTTGAAAGTAAACTCTGCCCCCAAAAGGCTGAATGTAATCACAGGGAGCCTGTGATGGAGGGAATTTGCTGAAGGGAAGCAGAGCTCACAGGAAGCTTCCCTGCTGTGAAGATAAACTCTGTCCTCTGGTAGGCTAAATATAGCCACGTGGAGCCTGTGGTGGGAAGAGTTTGCTGAAGGAAAGCAGAGTGCACAGGAAAGGGAGCCAGAGCTAGAGAGACAGTAGGAGAGAGAGGTACTAAGGCAAGGAGAGAGAGAGGTTTGTAAGCAAATACTGGTCTTGTATTGGTTTGTGGGAAAACAGAAGGATGGTGTGGCTCTCAGTGTTATTATGGTTTCTGAATATCTTTGGAACTATGATGGCATCGGCTTACTGGTTTGGGGATTTGGTTTTCTGGTGTCTAAATAAATGTTTCAGTTCTGTCCTCTATATGGGGAGTTTGGTATATTTCATGATCAAACATCATGCAGTATTTATAGTTGCAGTCTTTATCATGATTATGGGCACTGTAAATATTGCATTGGTGCTACAGCCCCAGAGGACAGAGCTAGGGCCAGTGGAGAGTCAAAAATTACTTATGCAATGTGACTGGGGGAAGAAGGGCACCTCCTCATGATAATTTACTTCCCTTGTACTTGAAAATCCATTAGAGAATATTTTTTGGACAGGAATGCAAAAAAAAATTTAATTGAAAAACTAATGAACAGAACTAGTTGGAAAGGAGGAAAGGGAGAATCTAATTGATTGGAAACTGAGAGGAAAAAATAAGGGCGAGGAATATATAAATAGATAAAGGCCCAAAAGAAGAACAAACGAACAAATCCCTAAAGGGGAAAGGGTAACAAATGAAAAGAGAGAATCAGGAGGAAAGGGAAGAAAGCCAGTGGCAACAGGGCCAACTTAATTTTTTTTTAAGATTAAGACAAAATAATTGAAGGAATATAATACTGTTTTTACAATAGAAGATGGAGGGAATCGTAACTTGAAAAAAACTATTTTAGAGACAGATGAAAGAAAATATAAGCCTAACTCATCACTTCAGATGTGACTGGATTAAATAATCCAATAAAATGGAAAAAAGCAATAAATTAGATAAGAGAATTAAACTTTAATCTGTTACTTACAAGAAACATAATTAAAAAGCAAAGATACACACAAAATAAAAATGTGGATAATTTTAGGTGAAGAAAGGCAAGAGATAAGGGAAAGTTCATAGAGTCTAAGGATTTAGACCTGAAAGGAAACTTGGAAATCATCTAGTCTAACGCCTTCATTTTACAGGTAAAGAAACTAAGCTCAGAGTGGTTAAATGATTTGCCCAAAGTCCAATGGCTAATAAATAGCAGAGATAGGATTCATCCTTACCTATAAATCCAGTGCTTTCCCTACTAACATGCTTAAGTTGTTGTTCAGTCATTTCAGGAATCTTTGTCTCTTTGTGACCTCAAATTTGGGGTTTTATTGTCAAAGATACTGGAGTGGTTCACCATTTCCTTCTCTAGCTAATTTTACAGATGAGGAAACTGAAGTAAACAAGGTTGAGTGATTTGCCCAGTGTCACACAACTTGTAAGTGTCTGAGGCCAGATTTGAACTCAGGAAGATGAGTCTTCTTAAATCTAGGCTGGTATTCTTTGCACTGTGCCACTACCTTCCCACTAGCATGCAGTACAACCTAGCATGAGAGAGTATGTAGGGTGAGGCAGGTGAAAAATCAAGCTTAAAGTAGAAAATGGAATAAAGATACAAGAAATAGTTGGACTCCCCAGACCAAATTTTCTTCTCAGTGTCATTAGTGGTATCCAGGCATATTATAAGAAGATGTGGAAAAGTCCTTTTCATAAAAGCCCTTATCTTTAAAAAGAGAAACTGCATATAGAGAAAAAGTGTGGGACTCAAGATAAGCTCGTTTTCACACAGAGAGGCCACAGAGACCTCCACAGAACCATGTACATTGAAGAACCAGTACCAGTTAGAGCCTCAGAATGAATAGGGGGAAGATTCTCCTGAAGGAAAAGTCTCCAGAAACTCCAAATTCTCCTAAGGGATATTGCTATACAATAGGGAGGAAAGATCAAAATAGTTGGGAGAAATCTAGATCTATTTCTTCAGTGGTGCTAGGATTTCTGGAATGTATTGTTCACCCAAAAAGGAGAGACCTACCAGAGAACAAGTTTTCTTAACTCCATAGCTATCCTGAATTCCTTTCCTTTACAGAGGAACCCCATCCAGGGCAGTCCTAAATTAGGAAGACCATATAGGTTCCCAAGAGGACCTCAAGAAAAAACAGAAAACAGGGCAGCTAGGTGGCACAGTGAATAGATCACCGGCCCTGGAAGACCTGAGTTCAAACCCAGCCTCAGACCCTCAGACACTTCACACACTTACTAGCTATGTGACCTTGGGCAAGTAACTTAATTCCAATGCCTTTCCTTTTCCCTACCCCCCTGCAAAAAAAAGAAAGGGAAGGGAAAATACTGTTTCCTTGGTTTACTGGGCACATAATTACTGTTGGATGATAGCTGCAAAGGGCTCTTTCCCCAAGAGAAGTTGTTTTGAAAATGATGCTATAGATGTTGCTGCTGTTGTTCAATTGTATTCAACTCTTCATGACCCCATCTGAGGTCCTCAAAAATGCTGGAGTTGTTGGCCTTTTCCTTCTCCAGTTCATTTTACAGATAAGGAAACTGAGGCAAATGGGGTTAAGTGACTTGCCCAGAGTCACACAGCTACTACACGTCTGAGGCCAGATTTGAAGTCAGGAAAATGAGTCTTCTGAATTCTAGGTCTGGCATTCTATCCACTGCACCACCTAGCTGACCTGATGCTATGGATGGTCAGCACTTAACCACATGCACTTTGTCGTTTCTCTACTGAAAGCTAGGGCCTACTTTTTCTCAGAATTAGTCATGGACCAAGCTTGATATGACATACCAAATACAATTTTGAGTTATATTCTATTGTTAGTAAAGGCCACCTAGATCCAAAAATAAAAATGAAATAAAACATCCAAGATTGGATTGATTGGATGGGATGTCATCTATGGCCTACAAGCGAAACTCTGGACTCCGTAGACCAGGTTCAGTCTCTGAGGCATTTCTTCCAAATCTCTGATAGCTCATTTTGTTCTACGGACACTTCTCTCATGCGCTGTTAACATGCAGGCTAGGAAAATACTGACTATAAGAAAGGTTTTATTTTACCTTACAGAGAGCTCAAAGTACTCTGACTCAGACAGTCACTGGGTGCTTGGTCCCTATTGACAAATGAGTTAGTTATACCAGCGCTGCCCTTCCAGTGAACTAGGCCCTGACTGTTTCTTAGGAAGAGTAGCAGGGCCTAGATTTCAGAAGAGAAACTACCAAGTACATCTAGTCTAGAGTTAATGATCCATAATAATCCTTTCCAATACAGCCTCTCTCAGGCAATGGGCCCATTGCAGCTGTCATCCTGAAGAAATCATGGGCCAGGGAAACCAAGGAAGCCATCTGAAATCTCCCAGAGCTGTGTGGCCTGCTGATCTAACTAGGCATTTGGGACTCAAGTCTCTTTCCTACTTCTGGGATGGAGGAGGAAAATAGCTGGGAGTCTGGAAGGGAGGGAGGGAGAAAGAAAAATGCCTACTTCCTTTCCATTTTTAATGTTAAAAATCCTAGTTTTGATCTGTCTGATGCCAGCCTTTTGGTGTATGCTTTTCTCCCTTAGGAAAGACTGTGTTTGTGATGGCTCCAATAAGAAGCAAGAGGTTACTTAACCATGAATGAATATTAATCAGACATTTATCTAACAGCTACTGTACTGATGAATAATTTAAATTTTTTATTACAATTTAGGCAAAAAGCACTCTACCCAAATAAACTGGCCTGTCAGCTCTTCCAAGGGGAAAGTACAAGTGCCCTAAGAGTAGCTTGCTATATACTTGACTCTTTTTTGGTAGGGGTTGGAGTAGACCTGGGGGAAAAAAGGGGTGGGTTCATAAGGAGGGGCATAAATAAAGCTGCTGCTCATACTAGAAATCTCTTCAGGACACAAAGTAGCTGGTTATCAGGGGGAGGGAGGAATGGATGAGTCCGTTTAGAAAATTTAAGGGCAGACCATAGGTCAATACACAGATAAAGGGAGGCAGAGGAAGAAGAAGAAGAGAAGGAGGAGGAAGAAAAGAAAAAGAAGGAAAAAAGGAGGAGAAGCAAAAGAAAGAGGAAAAGGAAAAGGAGGAAGAGGAAGAAAAGAGAAAGAGGAGGAAAAGAAGAAGGAAGAGAAGCAAGAGGAAGTGGAAAAAGAAAAGAAGAAGAGGAGGAAGAAGATAAGGAAGGGTAACTTCAAACCCAGAAATAATGGTGATTCAAGACCATTCAAGAGTCAGGAGGAAGAATAGATGCTGGGTTGTTAAAAGAAAGAACTGCATCATATTTCTGTTTGTTGTTCGGTTGTTTTTAGGCATGTCTGACTCTTCATGATCCCATTTGTAGTTTTCTTGGCAAAAATACTGGAATGGTTTGCCATTTCCTGCTCCAGCTCATTTTATAGATGAGGAGCTGAGGCAAACAGGGTTACGGGACTTGCCCAGGGTCAGACAGCTTGTAAGCTTTCCTGATTCCAGGTCTGGAACTAGCTAGCTGCCCATATTTCTGGATTTGTTCTTAAATACTTGAAATGGCGTCTTGCTTTGTGCCAGTTCTACTAAGGAGGGAGCCATTTTTAGCTATAACAGTCCTAATATGCCACTACACTTTGCTGTCCTTCCCCTACTTAAAGTTTGCTTCACTTTACTCCCCCCACCCCCATCAGTGCAGTGCCCCTTTGCTTATTTTCTTCACTGCAGATCTAAGTGCTTTGTGCCTGAGAGAGCACACACAGATCACTCAATTCTGTGGGTCACATCACAGAAAAATAAAATCGACAGCTCCCCTGATGTATAGATGGGTTGACCAGCTGCACCATCCTGAGCAATCTTTGTGGCAAAGGGACTCCAGGCCTTCTACTGTGGCAGACCAGGTCTATTTGCCTAGCTATTTGAAAGCACTGGGTCAAATGGACTGGGAATTTTTCGTCTAAATTTTTGGTTTATTATGGATCATTAACTCAGCCTTTCCAATAACTAGATCAGACTGCATAATTAGAAATCAAATCCGGGGCAGCTAGGGGGCGCAGTGAATAGAGCACCGGCCCTGGAGTCAGGAGGACCTGAGTTCAAATCTGACCTCAGACACTTAACACACACACAAAAAAAACTAGCCATGTGACCTTGGGCAAGTCACTTAACCCCAACTGCCCTCCAAAAAAAAAAAGAAAAAAAAAAGAAATCTAATCCTTTGCTCACCACTCAACTATTGTGTCTACTGATCAGACATAGAACTAACCCCCAAATGCTTAGGTTTATTAGTCATTACTTATGCCATTACTTTTAGTTATTACTCTATGGAGTGGAAGACTTTGAATGCCAAGCAAGGGATTTTCTATTTGATTGTCCAAAGAAAAAAAGGAAGCTCATTCATCCAGCCTAGCCTTCCTTCCTTCAGGGAAATCACTGTGAGCACAAGTGAACAACTTGGAAGCCTGCTAATGCTCTAATCAGAAGTGCTCCACGGTTACCTGAAAAGTACAGGGTTAGGTTGGAGGGTAGGAAGCAAAAAGGACTCTCATGAGTAAACTCAGGGGGGAGAAGTATAAAGCTGCAGCAATCTGATCTGATACTGCAGAGACCCCTGAAGACAATAGTGCTCCAATGATCCAAGGGGGCCTGAAATCTGACAGCATTCTAAATAAAGGCACACTAGTACTGATGGAAGCCAAAGAAACTGAGTTCTACTGAAAAAATCATGTTAGCCAAGGCAGCAGTCAAAATAAATATGGTTAAAAGAGATATAAAAGGAAAATTAGATTATACTTAAAGTTCTCATTAACAATGAAATACTTAAAATAAATGTACTTTATGGCATAGCATCTAAGTACTTAAAGGAAAATTTAATTGAAATGCAAGAGAAATACAGAGGGAAAACTATAATAGTTTGTCACCTCAATACACCTCTTTCAGACCTAGACAAATCTAAACAAAAACCAAGAAACTAAAGTCTTAAATAGCATTTTAGAAAAGTTAAATATGATAAATCTTCCCATTGATGGAAGCTTGCTTAGGGAGGCTTGCTTGTAAGAAGGCTTTCACACCTTTTCTGATTTCTAATTAGACACTGAGTCAGGAGGGTTGTGATGCCTCCTGGCTCTGGGAAGTGTGTGTGTGTGTATATATATATATATATATTCTGAATTGGTATTTTGCTTTGGGGGCTCACTTAGGAGAAGAATCTTGTGACTCCCTGCTCAAGATTCTGAGTGGCCGTTTGTCCAGAGCTCCCCAGCTGCTCAGATGTAAAGGCTCTCTTGATCCAGAGATGTATGTAAACTGTACAGTTGATTCAGGCAGTCAGAGCCCTGTCTGTTGGTCTTTATTTCTCTGCTTGTATTTTCTCTCTTAAGTTCAGGGTGCTGACTTTTTCCCTGAACTAGTGAATACAATTAAAAATGATTGTTGACCCCTGTATCAATAATGAGATATTCACAACACCCATGATGGTTATGAATATGCTGGTATAGTTTTGGATCACAAAATGTAGCAAACTCTCCACATGGAAGGCAGAACCAAGGTCTTTATTCAGAACCATAACACTGAGTCCCAAAACCAGAAGGACAAGTCCCCAAACCAGAAAGCCTAAGTCATTATAGTGGTCACAAAGTTGATACACATAGTTAACGCAGTGGACACCCACATTCCCAAGCCTTCACAAATAGAACAGGATCCCTC
>CM053597.1:156108246-156148056 GCA_028646575.1 Pseudocheirus occidentalis
GTAATTATTCTTACTAATTATAATTAATTATATATTGAATATATCATATATAGCATAATATATAACAATAGCGTGACAATAATGTATTATTAATACATAACATAATCTATTACTGGCATATTAATAATTATTGTTTTGTTATAGTGCTAATATATTAATCTAGGCTAATAATATTACCATGTATGTTATATGATATATATCACATTGGAACAGATAATTTTTATAATATATAATTAACATAATTAGTGAGCATAAATTTGAATTATAACTAATTATAATTACTTATTTAGGAAAAGGAAATTATCCTTATACTAAAGTTGACAAAGGTTTCTCCAACTTTCCTTTGTATAGCACCCTTCTCTGCAATAGGTGGCAATGCATGGGATCATCTTCTCTCTCCTCAACAGGAAATTGCAATAGAGACCAGAATATGTTTTCTCTCCTCCTTATTCTTCTTAGTAACCATTAATAATAAAAAGTAGTCTCTGCTGATTCCTTTGTTTTCTTCACAGCAACAGACAGTGGAGATAACTTCTGCCTCTGATAGGTCAACCAGTTTGCCTTATAATGACTTACAGGAGAGAGGAGGGGAGGGGAAGGAAAAAGGGAGAGAGAGTTGGAGGTCTTCTCTGCCAGTTCTAAAATCTATTCTTTCATCCTTCTCCCCTCCTCTTCTAACCTTTCTTGGTTCAGCACCTGGTTCCTCTTTAGCTTATGATTTTGTAACCAAATTCTCACCTTCTATGTCTAACCAACTTATATTTAGCATATTCTTTGAGGAGTTCTGGTACTCATATTTTCCTAGTTATTGATATAGAGCTTATCCATCACTGAAGCAGACTGTTCTCCATGAACTCCACTATTCTGTTGCTTGTCTTATTTAGATGAGCAAATGCTGTTGCAGAGCTCAGACTTCTCAGTAACTGCTTGTCATGGAACTTTAAGGCAGACCTACGCTTCAGATAAATGAACTATTAGAGCAGACTTACTCATCAACTGTCTTTCTTAGAACCTAAATACTTATGCCCTCCACAGGTAATTTGTCAGCAGTTACTCCCTTACATAAATGTAAGTACTTGTTTCCTCCCCTTACCCCCTTTAGAATGTAAGTTCCTTAAGGGCAAGGATTCTTTGTATCATTTCCAAAGTCTTGGATAGTGCCTGGAGGATGGTATATGCTAGATTAATTGCCTAGTGAGATAGCTTATAAGATCTTAGCGTTACTGACATTTAAAAAAGTTAGAAATGAAAGGTAGGCTGAAAAAGATAGAATCTCCTGGTCTTGGTTGTTGTTACAGTCTAACTCTTCGTATGGGATAGTATGAATTAAGAAGACCCAATCATCAAATAGCTGTCCATCCTGACAGGCATTTCAAGGCAGAGCTTAAAGCCCTCTTAATTCTTATTTCTTGCATCTCAGACTAGGTATTTTAAAAGGAGCCTAGGGATTTGAAGATCTTGGCTCTGCTTCTAGGTCTGCTACTAATAACCTCTATGAACTTGAGCAAACCACAGTCTCTTTGGGCTTTAATTCTTCACCTGTAAAATGAAGGGGCTAGATGAAATGAAGTCCTTCCTGTGCTTCTAGTCTATGGTCTGAGATGAATGATGTCAGTTTCTAGAATCCTGGCAACTTTTGGCTAGCATGGAATGATTTGGAAGGGGAAAAAAACCTTGTATAATGCTTCTCAAAAGTACAATACCTTGAATTCACCATGATTTCTACTGGTGATCTCACACACAACAGTGCTGAGAACATGATGGAGACTTTGGCTGACATATTTGACTTCTTATAAATTTTACCATAAGTAAGTGAGTTGCCTTCTCAGATCCAAATTTATTGGGTGAAGAAACTTACTTGGTCATATTCTAGGGGTTGTCTATAAAATACCTAGCTAGTCAAGCTGGTTGAGAGCAGAAGTCATTGGAAAGATTTGTTTTCCATATAGTGGTGAAGGAAGAGAGGGAGTTCCAGCCACATTCCCAGAGGAGTTGATTGGGGTCAGGGAAGAGAATACTTTGGCGTCCTATTTTTTTTGCCTCTCTTGGCTGGAGAAATACCTTGAGAACTACAGAGGGTCTTGAACATTTTCGACTGGATGGTGGTGTTCTAGCAGCATACCTCAGTATAATAGCAGCTGATAGCGGTGCTTCCTTGGAAGCCATGCACAGACTAGATACAGATTCATAGCTCTACAAAGAGTGCAGTCAAAGAAGCTACATCATGCCTAGGGGGAACTTCTTTAGCACCCCATGAAGAGAAGAAAAGGATTTACAGCAACTAGTTGCTATGAGATAGCCCTTTGCTACATGTGCTTTCTAAACTTGAGCTCACTTTCACCTACCAGGGAAGCCATTTAGATCCTTAAACGTAGCCTTTTGACTGAATCCAAAATCTAAAGGCTGCACATAAGGATCTAGAAGGCCATGTGTGGCCTCAAGGCTGCAGGTTCCCCACTCCTGAGTCCTAGACTCTTTATATGTGCTAGGTTAAGCGGAAAAGAGGCAGATTTAGGCTTGATGTTAAGAAAAGTTCCCAAGAATGAAAGCTGTGCCTAGAACATAGTAGGTACTATATTAGATGTTTATTCCTTCCCCATCCCCCCCAATCTAAAGTCCTCTATAGCCCAGTGACCTTTTATTTATTTTTTGCAGGGGGGACGGTAAGGCAATTGGGGTTAAGTGACTTGCCCAAGGTCACACAGCTAGTTTTGTGTTAAGGTCAGTGACCTTTTAAATCTTCCTTTACACTACTCTGCTTCACAGAGTATTTCTGTATATTAAAACTAAATTGGGCTATTGGCCATTTCCGGAACTTAACAATCTGTCTTCTCCCTCTGTACATTTGCTTAAACCATTCCCTTTGCTTAGAATTCACTTCCTCTTCACTTCCACCTCTCAGATTCCTTGTCTTCTTTCAAGCCTCAACTTGGGTCCCACTTTTCTATGAAGCCATCCAGATTAAATTTTTCTAGTATTAATTCATTTACATGTTTGTAACCCTTCAGTAGAATTTAAATCCTTGAGGGAACGGAGTGTTTCATTTTGTGCACCAAGCACTGTGCCTTGTACCTAGTACTTAAATAGTTGGAGAAAAAAATTGTAAATTCTAACAGTTGGGGAGCACAAGAGAAGACAGAGTACTCATTTCCACCTTCTCTCTGTTGACTTGGGGTATTCCCATGCCTGGAATGGACATTTCCTCATCTACATCTATGGAAGTGCATAGTCATCTCCTCCATGAATGCACCTCTGAAAGTGACCTCTCCCCCCAATTTTTATAGTCTGCCTCCTGGTTCTCTTTTGTGCTTCATAATCTCTCCTATTTCTGTCTTTCTTATCATTACATCACAAACTCCTTCAGAACAGGGCATGTATTATATTTATCTTTTTGTTACCAATAACTAGCTTGCAGAGGTGTTTAGTAAATGTTAATCAAACTGAAATGTTTGCTGATACCCAGCTGGACAAACTAACTCTTGGATAATTTATCCAGTTTACTTTCCATTAGAAGGCTCTCCCGATCTTAACTGCTTTTTGGTTAATGTGTGGGTGTTTCAGCTGACCTACCCCACACAGACTGGGTAAGTGTTCTTTACAATACACTGAGACATTCCAGGTAAATTTCTGAGTCAAGAGGAGAGCCAGCACCTTAAGTCATTTGCTGCAGGAGAGTTGAGTATCTCCCCCAGAGAAAGACCCTCTCCTTTGTCACCTGTAAGCTTTGAAATCCCATTACAGTAATTAAAAAGAGGTTCCATGGGACAAAAGCAAACTCAAGCGGTTGTGGAGGTTTTCTCCTTACATCTCCTGTTTATGAACTAGACAATACACTTACCCTCAAGCCTGCCTTGGCTAATTTCTTCTGCGGCAGCTGCTCAGATGTGAACTGCCTTCTTACTACCCATTTGGAGACATGTACCTAAGAAAATACTGAGATCATAATTTAATCAAGCTTCTTCTCAATTATAAACCATGACTTCACTTTATGCAGTAATAGAGCAGAACAAGGAATTACTTGGATCATATTTCATGTTATTATATAAAGAGACTTGGGACATCATTTTATATAAAAACAATTTATTGAGATGATGTAATTATAGGCTTTTCTTTAAAAATTATTTGCAACTCACTGGCCCTGAGAATAGGCATTTTTTTTTTGTATTTGGTTACATTCATTTGATTCAGTCCCTTATAAACCCCACACCTCATAAACAACAGATTAGAAACTAAAAAAAAAAAAAAAAAAGAAAAATGAAAAAAAATCTAGATTTATTCTGGATTTACAGGTGGTTGTCACAAAGAAAAACCTTTAAGAATAGTCACTGGGCATGTGAGAGATTTAGAGAGTTGGTAGTCAATTAGTGTTGATGTAGATGTGACTGAGAGCCTATTACTTGGCTTCTATAGTTTTCAACTAAGCAGAGGATTACTTTTATGTCCAGCTCTGGATTGGAACATTACCCCCTTCAGTCCGAGTTTCTGTTCAGGAAAGTAGTAGATTAAATGCTTCCGACTAGCACCAAATATTTTGGCAAAGAAATGCTACCATTTTTTGTTTATTTTTAGTATTTTTTTCCCATAATTTTCTTCAGCTTCCTTCCAGGTGGTGGGTCAAATGGACTATGGCTGAAATAAAGTTTGCTGTTCTAGGCCCCGAACCTAGTGCTGTCTCTGACTTGCAGTCTCCAATTCATGAATCTGGCTATGCCTGTACTCCCATCTGCAACAGGCAAGTTAAATCTTCTAAAATATTTAGAGTTTTGGACCCTAGGTAGTGGAAAGTGGAAATTATGTTTGTCTTCAACATTTTTACTTGAAAGGTAAAGATATGCTCTTGATTAAACAGGTTGCCATGGTAGAGGACAGTGAATGAAAGGGACCTGACCACATTCTAAATAGAGATTATTCACTGGGTTTGGTGAACTTTTGGTTTAAAAAAAATTTTTTTTTAGTATTTTAATAGAATTGGTTTCCTTTGTAATTCTATAAATGTTTATCTTATGCATTTAAAAACAATTCTGAGGAGTCCATGGACTTGGCCAGACTGTCAAAGAGGCCCATTACACAAAAAGTCTGAGAATCCTCATTCTAAATGAGGGCAATCATTGATACCACTGATCGTCCTCTCCTTGTGGTTCTCCCCTAAGTGGCTCTTGAACAGCTGGCAAACTGGTGTCCCAATCAGGAAGGAGGCTAAAAAGATTGAGTGTATTTTGGAGATCTTAGAGCATGTGCATTCAGTCCAGCATCTCCGCCATCATTTCCCTGCTTCAATCTGGTGGAAAGGTGGCAACCTGTCAGTGATTTATTGAACAAGATGCCCCGAATAGAGTGGTTATGGTTTTCTGGCTTCCAGTGGTACTGGAAGAGATAACGGGAGATGTCAAGGAAACAGGGTGGTAGAAAAGTACAGGATGAAAGTCAGGGGTCCTACACCTAAGATAAGGAGGCCAATTTTACTTCACCAGTTCCACTGGGACTGAGTGGGATAGAATTCATGATGGAATCATGGCTACAGAAGGGCATTACCTTATTTGAAAGAAGCACAATAGATCATGGGAAAAGTGAGACAGCACTGCATATTTAGAAGTTATATTCATATGGGAAATCCAGGAACGTCAAAAGGGGGGAGAGAGACGTTGTGGAGAGCATCTGGGTAACAACCAATAGAGGGACAGATACAGAAGTACTGTTTTGAAATACAAAGACAAATTAGATGAAGGGTGTCTTTAGTAATCCAGTCACCTACCTGTTGGCATTCTATCTGCTGAAAGGAGAGAAGCTGATAAAGTTGTGGCTTGTCTTGACAACAATTTTACCTTTCAAAAGGTGGGAGAAGCAACAAAGGGGAACTGCCTTCTTGGACCATTCTGATCAACAAAGAGAATTAGTTGATTAAGGCAAAGCAATATAAACTCTAGCCACTAAGATACCATTTGTGATAAAGCATGGGGTAAGAAAAGCCAAGCAGAGGTGAATAAATACCCAGACATATCTGGGGATCTCATATTTCAAACGATTTGGATCCAATAGCCTAATATTTTGTTAGGGAAGTTGATTCAAGGGAGTTGGAAAGCCTTCAAGAATGAAAATGTGAACACTCAGGCAGATCTGGTTCTGACGAGAAATAAAATGGTGGGCTGCTTAAAGAAACTGAAACATGGATATACCAAGAAATTACTGACCAATTAGGAATTTTAGAAGACCTATGTAAGATGGAAGAAAGGATAATTGAGTATGAATATGATGGAGAAGCATCAACATGGAAAAGACAAACTCATAAAAACTGATAGGAATCCTAGGGCCCAGAATGAACTAATGCTGACAATAAATACTAGGAAAATAACTACAACAAAATCTGTATTAGGAGGAAGAGGAAGGAAGGCCACCAAGAAAGGAAGGAATGGTAATAGGTGAGAGTGAAAAAAGTGAATTGTTCAATTTCTTTTTTCTCTTTTGTTTTCTCTTCCAAGAAGGATAGTTTTTGGACTGGGAAGGTTGGAATAAAAGTAATTAGCTGGGAGCAAAAATCCATTAGATTGTAGGCTACTTGAAGGCAGTGACTTACTTAGCACAGTACTTGGCACCCAGTAGGTGCTTAGTATTGATTGGTCAGACAAGCATCTAATTGTTCTTTATTGGCTTAAGTCACCCCATCCAAACAAACTAGAACCTATGGTAGCTGGGGAACAGAGATAGTAGATTCCCCGTTATTGTTAGAGTTCAGGCAGATATTGGACAATCCATTTTTTTTTTTCAAGCTATTACAGAGGGATTCTTGGTCAGGGATAGGTTGGGCTGTTTCAGCTCTCAGATTCAACTAGAGGAGAAACAAAGAATCTCCCTGGGATGGCAGAAAGAAAAGAAAGGAACTTTGTAGGGTGTGGAATGAGTTTTAAAATTTGCCTAAAGTGACATTTTGATAACTGGTGTCATCTGGTAGGGGAGAAGTGGCAGACAATTTCATATTAGTTAGAATATGTCCATAATTAGAGAGGTTTTAAGGTATAGATCGTGTGAATGCTGTACTTGTGTTAGGTTCCAAGGGTCCTATCTCTTCCTTCACAGAGCACACCATCAGCTGGAGCTTGTGGCATGAACATAATTAACAGCCACTTTTAGGCAAAGGTGTTATGTAAAATATGTGGATTAATAATGGATTACTAAAAAATATACACAAAAAGGGATTACGCAGAAATAGATATTTTTGCCATTTCTTCTTCAACATGATTATCTTCGGTATTTTATATTCCCACAGAGAATGCAAGCAAATATAAAACATTAAGGAAATGTTTTTTCCTTTCTAATTCTCTTTTCCTAATTCTATCATGTCCACTTGGATAATAAGAGACTCAACATTTGTCTCTAGTTGGGAGTGACGAGAAACTAATGTCCTAAACTAAAGGACCAGGATTTTCTTTCCATTTCAGAGACATAAAATATGGCTTCTGGGTAAAAATTCCTGCCCTTTCTCTTGTGAAAATATGAATTATTTTCACAACACACTAAGTACAGTCACTGGCTCAATTTCATCCCCCTGAGATCCATTATCACTTAGAGGGTAAAAAATTTCTGGCTGTTGTTTCCAAGCATACTGAAAAGATATGCGCTTGAACCATGTTGGGGTGAACCATATGGCATTTCACCTTTACTAAAGCAGAATAAAACAAAGAATTTTAGTCTGTCACTCTATTGACAGATGGGAATCTTCTAACTTCCTACAAACCCTAATCACTCTAGACAGTGAGTAAGTGATCATTTGATTTTGCACTGACCTGGGAGATGTTGAGAGGTAAAGGATCCAAGTAAGACAAAAGAGAAATTTGTTGTCAGCTATTCCTGGCACTCTAGGATCTTAATATTTGTCACCCTGATAGGTTCCCCCATTAGGAACTGTCCAGAAAGAGAAGCCTGCCCAAGTCCTCAGCACACCTGACTTAAGCAGGAAAGGTAGAAGAGGCAGGAGGGGTTTGTGGAGAAAGCCCAGGTGTTCTGGGTGCCTCTATTGGGGATGGCAGCTGCCCCTCCTGTCACTGAAGTAGTTGTGAGAGTCTTGCCAAAACGAGTGAGTCCACAAAAATGATATAGTTCATAAGAATAATGAAGCCTTTTTATTTAATTTTTTTTTTTTGGTTGTGGTGGTGGTGGTGGTAGTGGTAGAGTGGAGGAAAAGTCTGTGCCCTTCATTCTGGAAGCCTTAACCTTTATAAGATAAACTCAATAGAATGCAAGCTCTTTGAGGGCAGGGATTAGTTTGTCTTTGTATCCACAGTACCTAGCACAATATCTCACACATAGTGGGTGCTTAATAAAAGTAAACTGAGTTGAACTCAATTCTAAATGCCTAGAAAATTAAAAATGCCCATAGCATCTCTTTAAAAAACACCTCTCTGTTATTAGTAAAAGTATTAAAAGGTGGGATAGTCCTCACCTTATGAGATTACTGACTTAATTTCCAAGAGAAACAGACTGATAACTGAGCCCTTTCCCAAGTTCAGACATCCCATCCATAAGGAAGGAAGGAAGGGCTGATGACGAGTCCCAAAAGGGAAGAGAAGATCCCTGCTGGCAGCTGATGTTGCCCTGGAAGTTCCTTTCATCTCAAATTCTCTAATTCAAATGGGAAATAAGGGGAAAATAGGTTAAAAGAGGCTATGAAATCATTCATAAAAAACTCTGGATAATGGGAAAGACAGGATAGGGTGTGGAACCATTTGCAAGATGATGTTGGGGGTAGGGCAAGAAGAACAGGGCATTTCCCTACCCCCTCTCCTCTCTCTAAGTTCTCCACTTTACAGCATATTTTTCACTAAGTCCCTGTGTTTCCTCATTATATTTTCATTTTCCAGTGTTACACAGAATCCTAATTCTTACAGACATCTTGGGCAATTTGGGAGCGGTGTCTCCAATGCTGTCTTGTTCTTTGTAGGTTGGTTTTCAGGCCTAGACTGTGTCCTTTGGAAATACACCTGTGGAGTTTCTGACCTCCCTAAGGCATATTTGGAATGGGTGGCCAAATGCTGGTACTCTGTTTTGACTTTCTAGCACTTAGGTCACTGGCTTTAGTTCATGGGCCAGCAATTTCCAAGGTATTCCTAAGCTGAACTATGCTGAAAGATGTCCAAAGCCTAAAGGCAGGCAGGAAGGAGAGAAGGAAAGGGAAAGAGGTAAGAGTGAGTGCCCCTTTTCAAAAGTTTTTTTCTTTTTAAGTAAGTTTTCCTCCCAGTCCTCCAGCAGCCAGGACACAACAGCAACAGAAGCAAACCTTCTGTGTACAGTAGAAGAAAAAAAAGAAACCTTGCATACTCTCTTTCCTGTCAGGTTGGATTTTTATGCCATGATTTGTGAGACTTGCAAAAAAAATATAATCGATATATATATTTCCATAGGAAAGCAAACTGTCATCTTGCCCTATATGAATTATGAAAAAGTCAAACTGCACGTTCATAAAAAAACAGCAACAACCCCCAAACCCAGAAACTAACAATGGGCAGAGGGGTAGGGATGAGGAATTACAGGCCAAGGGAGATCCTCAAAGGAGAGTGAGATAGTACATAAGTCCCAGGCTCTGGGCCCTCTACCAGAACACCAGCCCTGCTGCTGTGGATGCTTTATCTAAGGTGTCTGGGGTCCTTCTGGTCTGGTCAACTCCCAATTCTGTGTTTCTTCCTTTTTGCTTTCCCTCAATCCACCCTGCTCCCACACACCTCCAGCACTCCAGCTGGATGGTTTTTCTTTTCATTGATCCATCCTCTGAGGTGGCACGTTGGTTCCTTCAGCACTCATCCTCCTGGTACATCTGTTCATCCAACTCTTGAGACTCGAGGTGTTCAAGGCGATCTGTTCGGCCACTCATGATTTCATCTGGGGTTTTCATAAACCTTTTTTTTTTCAGCAAGAAGAGGAGAGAGAGAGATTAAGTTTTTTTCAAAGATTTCTCCATTCCAACACTGTAACTAAGAAAGGTCTACTATCATCACATGTTAGCTAGAGAATTATTTCCTATTTATTCCTATTTGGAATCTATAAAGATCCATTTGGTCTTTTTATCCTTAGAGAATGGTATATAACCTTTTAGCCCAAAGGTGTAGTCAATCAATCAATCAGTCAATCAATCAATCAATCTAGGCACTAAGTGCTGGGGATACAAAGAAAAGCAAAAATACAATCTCTGCCCACATGGAGTTGACATTCTAATGAAGGATATGACATGCAAGTAAGGATGAACATATAAGATGATACAGGCATTTATTATATATGTATAGACCTATACACATGATATATATGTATATGAATGAACTAGGAGGTAATTATATATGCATATGTATATATGCACATGCACATGTTTGTGTGTGTATGTGTATGTGTATGTGTATATGTATATGTATATGTATATGTATTTGTATATGTACACGAACTGGAAATAATTTCTGAGGGAAGCATGGGGGGGAAGGGAAGTCCAGTAAGGTCTCCTGCAGTAGGATTTGAGCCAGATCTTGAGGGAATAAAGAAGGCAGAAGTGAAGAGGAAGAGAATTCTAGGCATGGAGGACAGAGACAGTGTTCTGTACAAGGGAAGGCAAAGATGCCAGTGACTAAGGATGGTAGAGTATGTGGAAGGGAGTAGATTGTCAGAAGACTGGAGAGATGGGAAGGCAACAGGTTGTGAAGAGCTTTGTATGTCAAACACAGGATTTCCTATTTGGTCCTACAGGCAACAGGGAGCCACTGGAGTTTACTGAATAGCAGTCAGACCTATATGGCAAATTGGTGGTGGAAGGAGAGGAGGAAAGGTAGAAAAAGAATCAGTTCTATTACTTCAGAGCTTTTTGGCTGAAATCCTTCTTAACTGAACTTCTCTTTTACGTAGATCTTACGTTAAGTCCTAGAATGTCTCCAATGTGCTGCCTCTAATACTAGAAAAGCTGACAGTTTCATAATGTAATTTCAACTATGGCGCAAGATAGATATGGAAGATGAGCTGACTGTGTGAACTTCAGAATACATTGCGATGCCTGGCTCCACGCTCTCCTGTCTCCATCTCACCCTATGACACCAGATGAATCCTTCCTAAAACACCAATTTCATCAAATCACTCCCTTCATCTAAAGGCTAATTAATAATTATGATAACAATAAGAATAGCTAATATTTATATAGCCCTAACTATGGGCCAGGCACTGTGCTAAGAGTTTTACAATTATCATTTCATTTGATCTCAAAATTTACTGTGGAACAAATAAAGTCAGATCTGAATAATTGGAAAAACACCAGTTGCTCGTGAGTTGGTGAAGTTAATATAACACAAATGTCAATTCTACCTAAATTAATTTACTTATTCAGTGCCATACCAATCAAACTACCAAAGAACTATTTTACAGAACTAGAGGGGCGGCTAGGTGGCGCAGTGAATAGAGCACCGGCCTCGGAGTCAGGAGTACCTGAGTTCAAATCTGGCCTCAGATACTTAACACGCACACACACAAAAACTAGCTGTATGACCTTGGGCAAGTCACTTAACCCCAACTGCCCTCCAAAAACAAAAAAAACAAAACAAAACAAAAATACAGAACTAGAAAAATAATATCAAAATTCATCTGGAGGAACAAAAGGTCCAGAATATAAAGAGAATTAATGAAAAGAAATGCTAGAAAAGGCAGCTTTGCCATACTAGATCTTAAACTGTATTACAAAGCAGCAATCATTAAAAACTACTTGGTACTGGCTAAGAAATAGAGGGGTAGATCAGTGAAATAGGTTAGGTACACAAGACATAGCAGTCAATGATTATAGTAATCTACTGTTTGATAAACCAAAAGACCCCAGCTTCGGGGATAAGAACTCACTATTTCACAAAAACTGCTGGGAAAACTGGAAAATAGCATGGGAGAAACTGAGCTGACACCATATACCAAAATAAAGTCCAAACGAGTACATGATTTAGTTATAAAGGCTGATATTATGAACAAATTAGGGAACAAGGAATAGTTTATCTGTCAGATTTATGGAGAAATGAAGAATTTATGACCAAACAAGAGAAAGAGAACATTATGAAATGCAAAATGGATAAGTTTGATTACATTAAATTGAAAAGCTTTTGCACAAACAAAGCCAATGCCACCAAGATTAGGAGGGAAGCAGAAAACTGGGAAAGACTTTTTACAACTAAAGACCTCATTTATAAAATATATAGAGAACGGAGTCAAATTTACAAGAATATAGGTCATTCCCAAATTGATAAATGGTCAAAGGATATGCACTGGCAGTTTTCAAAGGAAGAAATTAAAGCTATTCTATAGTCATATGAAAAAAGGCTCTAAATCACTATTGATTAGAGAGTTGCAAATCAAAACAACTCTGGGGTACCAAATCATATCTATCAAATTGGCTAATGTGACAAAATAGGAAAATGATAAATGTTGGAGAGGATGTGGGAAAGTTGGAACACTGATTCATTGTTGGTGGAGCTGTGAGCTGATCCAGCCATTCTGGAGGGCAATTTGGAACCACATCCAAAGGGCTATAAAAATGTGCATACCCTTTGACTCAGCAATAACACTTCTAGGGCTGTATTCCAAAGAGATCATAAGAATGGGAAAAGGACCCACTTGTACAAAAATATTTGTAGCAGTTCTTTTTGTGGTGGCCAAGAACTAGAAATTGGAAGGGATGCCCATCAACTGGGGAATGGCTGAACAAGTTGTGGTATATGAATGTAATGGAATACTATTGTGTTATAAGAAATGCTGAACAGGCAGACTTCAGAAAATCCTAGAACAACTTATATGAAGTGATGCTGAGTGAACTGAGCAGAACCAGGAGAATATTGTTCACAGAAACAGCCATAGTGTGCGATGACTGATTTTGATAGACTTGGCCCTTTTCAGCAATGCAAGGACCTAAGACAATTCCAAAGTACTCATGATGGTAAAAGCCATCCACATCCAGAGAATGAACTCTGGAGTCAGAATGCAGAGAGAAGCAGACTATTTTCTTTTTTTTTGGTTTTGTTTTTTTCTTTCTCATGGTCTCTCCCATGCATTATAATTCTCCTATTCAACATGACTAATGTGAAAATGTGCTTAATAGGAATATCTGTGTAAAGCCATGCCATATTGTATGCCATCTTGGGGAGGGAGGAGAAAATTTAAAAATTTAAAACTTGCAGAAGGGAATGTTGAAAACTAAAATAAATTAATTTTTAAAACTGCTGTGGAAAAGAAGAAAACTGTGTATAGTTTAACAAATAGCCCAGAATTGGGTAGAGCAGGTTTCAAAGGGCTCAGAGAAAGAATACAGAGAGTCCCTTAAACAAAATTTCTAGAAGGAAAAATCAAGACACAGAGAGAAACATTTCTAATGAGGAAGATGTGGGGAGAGAGTAGCTTCTGGGGAAGATTTGAGGATGGAATAGATTCCAAAAAAGAATAAGTAGCATCCCACGAGTTAAAATTCTATAGATGATCATGCAGACAGACAGAAAGAGTTCTGATGATGAAGAAAAAGAGAATTATCTAAGAGATTGGATACAAACGGAACTCATCACCAATGGTCATGGAAAAAGAGGAGAGTGATTAAAGAACAGGGGCTCATTCCAGACTGCTACCCCAGCTTAGGCCGCTGTCTCTCCTGTTAAGTGTTTTGAGGACAGAGATCATGTCTTTCAAAATTTATTTTTTCTATCCCCACAGCGTCAGGCATACAAGTATCTTTGTAGTTGGCCTGATGGTATGCCCAACAAAAAATACTTAAACAATAAACAACACTTCACGATACACACTGACTTGTTACACTGGAGGTCACAGATGTTATGGCAGAGAGAGTCCTTTTATCTGTTCATCAACACTTAGAAGGTACACATTATTCATGTAATGAACTGGTACGATCTCAATTCTATAGATCCGTGGGGTGGTGAACGTTATTTTTGAAATTTCTTGCAGAAGGATGCTTTATTATATATTTTCAAGGATGGCCCTGCTAATATAACTTTTGCTTGACTAGGAAGGACTGGGGAGAACTTTTGGTTCTCTCTCTCTATGGTCCTGCTGTTTAACATGTAAAAGATAAATCACTAAAGAAATGACAGCAGGTTTGTGGGGTGCGTCATCGATTTGTTTTTTTTCAGGCTCATCTTTGAAGACTCTTGGGCAGTAATGTCAAACTTAACAGTGCTGGCCCCATAAGGATTCCTGCAGGTGCAGACTAACTTAAAAAACTACATATAAACAATTATCTGTATTATATTCTATTTTTACTCATTTTGTTCAATACTTCTCCATTACGTTCTAATTCAGTTTGTGCCACACTCAAGACTGCTGTGCGCAGCTGGTGGTATGTCTGACCCTTCTGCTATTGGGACTCACTCAGCTCTTCCCTGTTTTAGAAGATGCTATTTGCAGCCTTTCAACATTCTCCTCTCTAACATTTTTGCTAACAAGTTTATATTCTAAACCTGTATCCCCCTCAGTTTCTGAGTCTCTGTCCTTAGAAAAGAGATCAAGTGTTTACTGAGGTGGTTTCTGGGATATTTTAGCCATCTTATTCTGATGTTAAATTCACTAACTTCTGTTGGAAACAGTAATAATCCCAATAAATGCCTTTTCCTCTATAATCTGGCTCCAACCTCTCTTTCCAGACTTATTCTACTCTCCCTTCCCAAAACTTTATATTCCAGGCAAATTCTGCTTACTAAAAATGATATTCCACCTTCCATCTCTATCCTTGGCACAGCCCGTCTCCCATGAGTAGAACCTTCTCACTCCTACCTCTGCCTCTCAGAATCTTTCATTCCTTTCAGCTTTTAGCTCAAGCGTCACCTGCTTCTGATCCCCCCTTGTTAGCATGTCCTCTCATTACTTTGAATTTACTTTTTAACATGTCTTACGTTTGGTTATCTATGTATGTGTTGTATCTCCCCATTAAAAAAAAAAATTTAGACTTCTTCAGGGCAGGCACCACTTTGTCTTGCTCTGTATCCCCAGTATCCCCAGAATGTTGTGTAAATGGTCAGTCTATTAAAAAATGTCTCAATGGGAGGCGGCTAGGTGGTGTGGGGAATAGAGCATCGGCCCTGGAGTCAGGAGGACCTGAGTTCAAATCCAGCCTCAGACACTTAACAAAAAAACTAGCCGTGTGATGTTGGGCAAATCACTTAACCTCAATTGCCCTCCCCCCCAAAAAAATGCATGAATGAAATTTGGCTATATCTTGCTCCCATCTACCACTTTTGATGCTGATAATTTGTTTAAACTGGCTGCACTGGAGCTGTTATCAAGGAGGTGTCTTCTTCTCACCTTTATCTTTTTTTCTAATGCAGTGCCGATTCTGATTTTTCACTATGGCTAGTAGATAGCTAGACTGCACATAGGTAGCTGATTTTGAAATGACTCCCTTGTCAGTAATCAGTTGTTGCCGGTCTTTAAAGACAGAGGTAGTCTGCTTACCGCATCTGTTAACAGCCTGGCTGCACATAAGTGGCTGATTCTGAAATGACTCCCTTGTCAGTAATCAGTTGTTTTCTGTCTTTAAAGATATAATCAATTTGCTTACCATCTAGTACCTTCATAGATGCCTCTTCAAGAAGGCGTTTATGATATATAATTTTGGAAGTTTTGAGTAGTCTCTAAGGTTCTGACCTTTTTTATTAAAAAAATTTTTTTTTTACTGATCTTATGAATTTTTGCATCACTTTTATTTCCAAATATATCCTTCTCTCCATTGCCCTGCCCAACTAGCCAATCCTTGTGACGAAAAATAAAAAGAGAAAGAAAAAAGGAGCTTGGCTAAACCTGCTGAGCTAGACAGCAGATTCATTGTTCTAACTTCCTCTCCCATGCAAAGAAGGGAAGGAAGCACATTCTTGTCACCTCTTCTTTGGGGCCAAGTGTGGTCATTATAAAGTACTCCATTTCATTTTTGCTTTTAATGCAACTCTTTCCATAGTCACTGGGTATGTTATTTTCTTGGTTCTGCTGACTTCACTTTCCATAGAGGCCTTTCCATGCTCTTCTGTATTCTTTAGTCATCATTTCTTACACTACAGTAATTTTCCACCATGTTTAAGTATCACACTTTGTTCAGTAATTCTCTAATTGGGGGGAAGCATCTTTGTTTTCAGTTCTTTGCTGCTATATGTGTTTTGATACATTCACTTAGCGCCATGCCTTACAGAGAGTATGAACCTGATGCATGCTTATTGATTGATTGTTCATGGGATCCCTCTACCTTTGATATGTGGGGGTGGGGCATATGACTAACAGGGGAATCTCTGGGTTAAAGGGCATATGATTCATAACTTGAGCCCCCCCCCCTTTTTTCTAGTTTTCTTATACCTTATAACCTTCCCACTCCTACCCTCACCGTACATATTCTGGGGTCCACTGATGCTGGCCTCCATATTGTTCCCTGAATGAAACCTGTCATATCTCCCTACTCTGGGTCTTTTCACTGGCTGTGTCCCCTGCCTAGAATACTCTTCCTCCTCATCTACGCCTCCTGGTTTCCTTCAAGGCCCAGCTAAAATCCCATCTTCTACAGGAAGTCTTTCGGTATACTCTTTAATCCTCTTTGTCGCTTATTTCCAATTTATCTTGCATTATAACTTGTTTGTACATAGTTTACATGTTGCCTCCCCCATTGGATTATGTGGTCTTTGGGGGCAGGGACTGTCTTTTGACTTTCTTTGTATTCCCAGAGTCATGAACCCTGAATATTTCTCCAGTTACTTAACTAATACTTTGGTAGATTAAAGCCCAGGTATTTTATGTATTTTGTGGCTATTTTGAGCAGGACTTTCCTTTCTATTATTTCCTCCTGGATTATGTTCTTGCTATAAAGAAAGGCTATTGATTGGTGTGGGTGTGCACCCTACTATGTAGCCTCTTTGATTTTTTAATCCTGAACCCAATTTTGAAACATTTTTTGTTGCCCTTTCCTGTGTTCACTTTCACATGGACATTATTAAGTATCTTTCTCCATGTTGACCTGGATTGTAAAAATCTATCAGATTCTTCAGAGAATTTCCCTACCTTCTGATCCTCTGCAACTGATGCTGATATATAAACTAAAATTATCTTCATGATCGTTTTTTGGCTTATAATCACTGAAAGCATTGCAGAGCAGGATGGCCAAATATCCCATGAAATGGGAATTTTTTACTGAGTTTTTGGTGCATGATGAAATGAATTCCTGTTACTGGAACCAAAGTCAGAGTTATTCCAGCACAGGAGAACTGACCAGGGTGCTTCACTTCTTTGGTACATTGTTTGAGAATCCACGGTCACTTCCATGCTACATTGGAAGTATTAGAAAAGATTTTCTGTAGAGATCTTTCCAGTACTCACAAAAGAGTATGGGCTGATGATCTGAAAATTTAGGTTCAATTCTGCCAATATGTGGCAGAAAAAACTCCAGTGGACTTACGCAGCTTTTTTATAAAGTACAAAGATAATGCTAACTGATTATTAGTATTCTGGGAGGTGAGTCAGCTAATACTTAGCCAGTGCTTTCAGCTCTAACTGACTAAAAATAACGACAAATAAGAGGTTTCTCCATTATTTCCAAATGGTATTGTCTTTAGCTGTGATGGTCTATGACATCAGAAGATATATCTAGCTCCTCTAGAGCCTCCTCACTGTGGCCTCACCAGCAACCATTCCCCGTTGGAATTTTTGCCTTGGGGACCCACTATCCTCATTGGAGACTGCCTTTCTACAGGAACACAATTTAAGGAAAGTTCCAGCCATACTTCACTTTATTCTCTTCTCCATAACCTCCTTAATACTTCCGTCTTGCCCACCCTCTAGTTATGGACCCATTTGCCATTGTTCTTGGATAGGATGTGTCAATCTATTCCATTAGATTGTTGAGTTCCTTGACGGCAATAACTCTCTTTGCTTTTGTAATTTGTACTTCTGGCATTTGGCACATAATAAGAGTTTATGAAATGTTTTTTCATTTATAAATTTTTCATTTATCCCTCTAAAAATTTTACATCACTGTTACTTCCTAATGCTCCCATTTCCTCCATATTATCCTCCCTGGAAACAAAGATATAATTAAGCAAAAGAAACCTACTCATTGGTCAGTTTCGACAACATATGGCTTGTTTTGTGCCTGTGGTTCTGCACCTCACTGTCAGCAGGATGGAGGTGTGTTTCATGGCCAGTCTGCTGTTGGTAAGACTGGTTATTACATTAATCTGAGGTCTAATGTAAAGACCATTTTCCTTTTTGTTACTATGATCACTGCATACATTATTCTTCAGGTTATGCTAACTTTATTTTGTATCAGTCCATATGAATCTTTCCAAGTTTCTCTGAATTCTTCTTATTTGTTGTTTTTCAAGGTCATTTCATTCATATGCCACCTTTTCCCAGTGACACCTTAACTGATAAATATTACTTTGTTTCCAGTTTTTGGGTTTTTCTTTGTGCTATCAAAAAAGTGCTCATATAAATATCTTGCTGTTTTTTGGAACCTTGTCTTTTGCTGTCCACCATATTGGAATATATATATGTATACACACACACACACATACACACACACCTATTGGTGGTATTTTTGGGTCAAAGAATATGTACATCTTAGTGACTTTCCTAGTATATTTTCAACCTGTTTTTCAGAATGGTCAAACCAATTCACAAATCTACCAATAATGCATTAGGATGTATGCTGGAACCCTTGAGACTATAACAGTTATACAGATTTTGATAACTTCAATCTCTGTTTAAAGAAAATCTACCACCTGGAAGAAGCAAAGCAGAAAAAAAGGAAGTGGTACCTGAACAAAAGCCTTTGTCCTGGCTCCTTCCTGATAATGTTGAGTTTGTAGTAGTGGCGAAGGGCTCGGGACATTTTCTCATAGGTCATGTTTGTTCTGTTCTGTTTGTTCAGAGAAGGGAGAAAAAAACAAAAGCACAGGGATGAAATGAACTTCAGAAAAGTCACTAAGGGATCTATTCAAAAAGAAAACACAACATATACATACACAGAGATAGACAGATAGATAGACACACAGACACACACACTCCTCAAAACCAGCACTTGGAGTGGTCCAGCTAGTTCTGGAAAGTTACCTGTTCTGTTCCCCTTGGCTCTTTCCATGCCTGTTTCACCCTACCCCTTTGTTTTTACACACATGACTGCGGTTTCCTTTTAGGGGAAGAATAACCTTTTGTAAAACATCTTTAGATCAATAGGGAACAATGTACCTTTTAGCAATCTTCCTTAATTCTTCTTCCCACGAGTACTTTCTGGTTAGCCTGAGGAATTTCCCGTGGGCCATTTTTTTTTCCTATGCCATCAGTCCAGCCTCCCTACAGTGACACTTATTCAGCTGGTGTTTCTGTTTTATCATTTGAAATTAAGACTAAAAAAGGCCCAGCTGAGGAATGATTCTTAAACAAGAGAGATATGACACAAGTCAGAAATGGGAGAGTTTTCTTTCCCTTCCTAGTAGGCCACATATCCAACCCCCGTCAACATTATCTTTCTTTATTTGGTCAAGAATTAAACTGTCAGGACCTGTGTTCAGTTGTTCAGTCATGTATGACTCTTTGTGACCTGTTTTCTTGGCAAAGATACTGGAGTGGTTTGCCATTTCCTTTCCCAGCTCATTTTTCAGATTAGGAATTGAGGCAAACAGGATTAAGTGACTTGCCCAGGGTCACACTGCTAATAAGTGTCTCAAGCTAGATTTGAACTCTGGAAGATGAGTCTTCCTGACTCCAGACCCAGAACTCTATCCACTGTGTCACTGGGCTGCCCTGTTAGGACCTACAGGATCTCTTTAATTGTACTAGGGGCATGCCAGAGATATTCTTTTCCTAGAAGACAGAGGAAGTCCCAGGAAAAATTCGGTCAACTCCCAGATTTTTTAGTCTCTACCACTCCCTAATATAATGGTGAAGTTGTCTCTTCATCCTTCCTTTGGGAAAGTTTGCCCCAAATCGGCCTGCCTACTAACTGAGTAGCTTGGAATACTGTACTTGAACTAACTTTGTTTTCCTCTTGGCACTCAACAAATCCTGCTCTTCAAATTTCATCCTCTTTTACTACTTTCCTTAATCTCCTTGGCTTTCAAAATGATAGGACCATCATATTTTGGGAATGATTACCATTACATTCTGAAGTGAGAATCAAACCGTTATCTAAGCATAAACTAGGCTTTCATTTTTCCTACAGTTTCTAAATGGACTGGACTCAAAGTATTATTTCCCCAAAGTCCTCTTCTGCCTCATATTAGACTCATAAAGTCTATAATTCTTAGATGGCAAAGAAGTCAGACCTTAGCTGAAGGGGATAGGAGACAGGATAGTTTTTTTTTAAACAAATATGCCTTTAACAAACTGGAAATACTGAATTAATGAGCAAACTTTATCTTTTGCAAGGTGGGCTACAATATCTTTAATAATTTCCCCCTCTTCAGGACAATCAAGTATGAATTAAATAACAAACTACTGAACTTGGAAATAGAAGAGAGACAATTCTCTGGTTCAAGGGAAAAAGACTTAGTTTTGGTACTGGTTTCACCAAATAAATCTCCTTTTACCTTGTGATTTCCCCACAGTCGAGCCAGTCCGTTGGGATCCACTATCCGGAATATTTTGGATTCTTTGTCCTCCCATCGGATAAAATTTTCGTACCGGCTGTCAGAAAGCAACTGATAGACATAGTCCCAGAGCAGCCTGCAGTCTATGGGAAAAAAGGGGAAGAAAACAGTGGTGACAGAGGCTACTTGGTGAGATGACACTCAGGGAAAGGACTTTCACTGAAGCAATAATGCAGGTGACACCTTTCTTTCTTATAGCTTAGTTCCCTAACACTCATTTTAAACTAAGTAACTTAGTATAAAATAGATTCCTCTTCCTCCCCCAATCTGTAACATCTCCTCATTTAGAGAAAAAGCAAAGGAAAAGCCAATAACCTGCACAAAGTTACAAAGCTAGTTAGTGTCAGAGCTGGAATCAGCCCTCCACTCTCCTAATTTCAGTTCTAACTTTGCCATGAACAAGCTTTGTGGCTGTGGGCAAATCATTTCATGCTGCTGGGGCTTAGGGGTGTCTCCTAGAATGTAAAGGGAGTAAATGGTCTCTAAACATACGTCTAGGTCCTCAAGTTCCTTGGTTCTTTCAGCAAATTATTTTGGCCACATTTCTGTCACTATCTGCAGAAGGTCCCATAAACTAGGCTTTCACTTTTCATATAACTTCTAAATGGGCAGAATTGGAAGTGTCAGTTCTCCAAAATCCTCTTCTGAGTCAGTTTAAGCCCACAATGAGTCTGAGATTGCAAAGAAGTCAAGCCTTACTTGAAGGAGCTATAAAGGACAGGATGGTTATTTGAAACCAGAAATACTGAACTAATGAACAAACTTTACACATTGGCTGGGTTCTGGGTAATGAAATGAGCAAGCTCAAAGACCAGGATCTGGTGGCATTTGCAGGACATGGCTTGTTGAGGCTGCTTATCCTGTTGAAGGAGACTGGTCAGGTTCCTTAAATGGCCATTGGAACAAAATGGACTACTTGCTAATAAAGTTCTACTGCATAGTTTCATCATGGCACAGAGGTGACCTTGAGTTCTTCGAGGAAATAGCAGTAGGTGGCAAACTTTGGCAGATTTTACTTGACAGGTACAGACTTGGTAACAAATAAAGTCAACAAACATTTATCTTAATTTGCTTGCTATATGTCAGGCACTTTGCTAAGTACCATGGATACAAAGAAAGGCAAAAGACAGTCTCTGCTCTGAAGGAGCTCACAGTCTAATGGGAGAGTCAACATGCGAATGCCTTGTGTACAAACAAGCTACAGAGAGAATGAACTGGAGATAATCTCAGACAGAAGGCACCTGAATGATATTAAGGAGGACCTTGAGAAAGATTGTGTCTGTTCCTCATGGAGTTCCTAATCCTAAAGAAGTCTATGACTAGAAAACTGGCCACAGGTGGGACAAAGAAACCCATGAAGCAAATAAATACATAATATGTAAAAATATAAATGAACAAATACATATAGTCCCAATCCTAGATGGCAACTTTCTTCTTGGGAGATGTGGTAGAGTGTACTAAAAATCACAGTTTTTAGATCAACTATGTATAGTTAATTGCATTATGCTGTATTTTCCAGATGAAGAAGACAAAACCCAAAGAGGTTAAGTGATTTACTCATGGTTACACCAAACTAGGTCTTCTGATTCCAAATCCTATGATCATTCTACTATACCACAATGCCTCCCAGAAAGGATGACTTGTAGATTGTCCTTGAGGAAATGAACCCTTTTTTTTTTTCTGGCAGAGTTGAGAAGAGGTTAAATTTCTGAAAATTAAAATGTATGTGATAGAAAAACACTGAGGTAAGGAGAGGTCTGGGCTGGGTTATGAAGATGAAACAGAAGTTTGGGGTGGAGTAAAATCGAGAAGAGGAGAGATACAAGTGAAGGGAAGAGGAAGGAAGGGAAGGGAAGCAAGATTTGATGGAGGGAAAATCAAATAATCGTAACACGGAGGAAGAGTGGTACTGTGCTTGGTGCTGGGAAGACAAGGCACAAGTGAGACAATCGTTGTCTGTCAAAAAGCTTTACATTTGAATGGGGAAAGGTGGCACACATCTGGGAAAGGCAGGGAAAGTTTTAGTTTGTGGAGTCACAGGCATGGTAAGTGGAGCCATGGGACAGTAGGAGATTCTGTGGAGATCCTCTTGAAGTCTTTGCTGAAATGACCCCATTTCACTGGTGCCTAACATAGAACTTGGGGGATTTTTTTTTTTGAGGAAGGCAGCTCATTCTTCAATTGATAAATGGCCAAAAGATATGAAAAAGAAGTTTTCAGACAAAGTAATCAAAGCTATCTATAGTCAATGTGAAAAAAATGCTCTAAACCACTACTGATTAAAGAAATACAAATTAAAATAACTCTGAGGTACCATTTTATACCTATCAGATTGGCTAATATGACAGAAAAGGAAAATGACAAATGTTACAGGGGATGTAGGAACATGGAGACACTAATGCATTGTTGGTGGAGTTGTGAACTAATCCAAACATTCTGTAGAGCAATTTGGATATGCCCAAAGGGTTATAAAACCATATATATATAAACATACCTTTTGGTGCAGAAATACTAGGCCTGTATCCCGAAGAGATAAAAAACAAAAAGGAAAAGGACTTACATGTACAAAAATATTTATAGCAGCTCTTTTAGTGGTGACAAAGAACTAGAAATCAAGGGGTTGCCCATCAACTGGGGAATGGCTGAGCAAGTTGTGGTATATGGTTGCAATGGAATATTCTTGTGTTATAAGACAGGAACAGGATGCTCTCCGAAAAACCCAGAAAGACTTGCATGAACTAATGCAAAATGGAATGAACAGAACCAGGAAAACATCATACAGAGTAACAGCAATATTGATCAACTGTGAATGACCTAGCTATTCTCAGCAATATAACAATCCAAGATAATTTCAAAGAACTTTGAATGAAAAAATGCTATCCATCTCCAGAGAAAAACTGATAGAGTCTGAATGCAAATCGAAGCTTACTTTGAAATTTTTTTTCTTTTTTTGTATGTTTTTTCTTTCACAACATGACTAAGATGGAAATGTTTTGTATGACTGCACATGTATAACCTATATAAAATTATTTGCTTTTTCAATGGGGTGGAGTGGGGAGGAATGAAGGGAAGAAGAGAACTTGGAACTCAAAATTTTAAAATGCATGTTAAAAATTGTTTTAATATGTCATGGGGGAGGGGAGAATTAAATAATCTGAGGAAGGCAGCTGGGTCCCTATGAACTCCTGTGGTTCACACTCTTGACTGTGGCTCTAGGCATCTTGCCTGTTACCGCCAGCCAATAAAAGGAAAGCTTTTAAGTGCCCCCTCTATAAGCACATCTGGGACCGTGATGGTTCATTTGTGATGATCCAACTGTGATGGTTCCTGTTGCTGATGGTGAAAATGGTTTGTTACAGTAATCTTCATGGATCTTTTCTGCTTTTCTTCATTCTATTCTCTTCCTTTGATATTCATCCTTAAATAGTCCTGCGATAATTCTGCTTAGTTTTCTTTGAACTGATTTTGCCCTTTACTGCTTCTCTTAGCTTTATGAGAGGACACGGCTCATAACAGCACATCACTCTGTTTGGTGAGATCTTACAAATGAGTTTATATTCTAAACTGATGTTGTCTGTTAGCGGTCATCTCTATTCTCTTAGTAATTAAATCAAATGTGTTTGCAGCATCAAGGCACTTTCTGGGGTCTTCTGATCTTACTGTGTGCCAACAAATCCACATCTGTTAAATTTCTAGATAAAATAATTATAATTATTGTTAATATCATTCCTATTGTCCATTTCCCCTTGTTAGTCATTCATTTAAATAGTTTAGGACTGAGTATTTCAACTTTATGCCATCTCATTTTTTTCTATGCTGACATTCTTTTTTTTTTGGTGACATTAAAAAAATTTATTAGACATTCTTTATTCTTGCTTTTTACTATGATCTTTCACATAACAACCCTCCAAACACCTGAAGATGGTTATTGTGCATTACTGCACATCCTTTAAACCTTCTCCAGGTCGCAAATTCCTAGTTTCCTTAACTGAATCTCATCTGGCATGATCTGAAGGTCCTTTGAACATTCCTCTGAATGACTTCTGCTTTCTAAAGTGTGGAAATCAAATCAATTAACATTTAAGTGCTGTCCATGGGCCAAGTACTCTGCTAGCTGCTACAAATACAGAAACCTAAACAATCCCTGCCCTCAAGAAGCTTATATTCCTTTTTTGGGGGGGAAAGGAGGGGAAGTGGGGTCAAGTGACTTGCCCAAGGTCGCACGGCTAGCTCTGTGTGTGTGTGTGTGTGTGTGTGTGTGTGTGTGTGTGTGTTAAGTGTCTAAGGCCAGATTTCAACTCAGGTCCTCCTGACTCCAGGGCTGGCGCTATATTCACTGTGCCACCCAGCCGCCCTGAGAAGCTTATATTCTAATGAGGGAATTATACTCTAATGGCGACACTCATAACTGAACACAATACTCTAGATGCGGTCTCATCAGAGTAGGGCACAGGAGAATGTGAGGGTCTCCTTAATCCTATGCAGCCCAAGATCACATTTTACTTCTTGGTTTTCATGCCACAGCGCTGATTCATAGGAAGCTGGTAAGTTATAACAGCGCCCCAATCTTTTTCACCCAAACTTCTTTCGGGTCATGCCTTCCCCATTTAGTCCCTGTGAAGTTGAGTTCTGAAACCCGAGGGTAAGGCTATACAGATGTTCATATGACATTTCATCTTAGGAGATTCAAGCTGGCATTTTAGCCTTTCAAGAACATCTTGGATTTTGGCTGTCGCTCAGTGTCAGCCACACACACTTATGCTTTGAGTCACCTTTAAATCTGATCATAATGTTGTCTATGCCTTCATCTAAGACACTGTAATAAGATTGTTAAAACCACAGAGGAGGATGCTGATCCCTGCAGCACCCCACTAGAGGCCTCCTTCCAAGGTGACATCCAACTCTTAAATGTTCCTTGGCTTCAGTCATTCAACTAGTTATAAGTCCATCTTGTCTATAAGACTGCCCTGAGAGACTTTGTCAAATGTTTCACTAAAATCTAAGTAAATGTCTATAGCAGTGGTTCTCAACCTTTCTAACGCCGCGACCCTTTAATACAGTTCCTCATGTTGCGGTGACCCCCCCAACCATAAAATTATTTTTGTTGCTACTTCATAACTATAATTTTGCTACTGTTATGAATTGTAATATAAATATCTGATATGCAGGATGTATTTAAATTGAACATAACCCCCAGGTTGAGAACCACTGTATAGCAATCCTCTGGTCTATCAGAATAGTCCTTTTCATCTTTTTTTAAAATTAAAATTTTTTTTTGAAATTATATTTTAATTTTTAGTTTAAACCATTCATTTCCACAAGATTTTGAATTACAAATTTTCTCCCCATATTTACCCTACCCACTAACCCAAAACAGTGATGCCACTGTATACCACCCCCCCTAATCTGCTCTGTCCTATATCCTCCTCCATCACCCCTCTGACTTTCTGCTAGGGCAAGATGGATCTCCCCACTCCAGTGTCTGTATATCTTATTTCCCAAGTGCATGTAAATAATGATAATAATAATGATAATGATAATAAATTTTTAAAAAACATTTGCTTTTACAACTTTGAATTCCAAATTCTTTCCCTTCCTCCCTCATCACACACCCTTACTGGGAAGATAAGCAATTCAATATAGGCTGTGCGGGTGTAGTTACACAAAACATTTTCATGGTGGATATATTGTGAAAGACTGACTATATTTCCCTCCATCCTATCCCACCCCCCACTTATTCTGTTCTCTACTTTGACCCTGTCCCTTTTCAAAAGCATGTGCTTTTAACTACCCTCCCCTCCATCATCTCAATTCCTTCCCCCCGACTCTCCTGTAGGGTAGGATACCCAAGATAGTATGTATGTCATTCCCTCCCCCAGCCAAATTCAATGAGAGTAAGGTTGACCCATTCCCTTTTGCCTTCCTGTGCTTCTCCTCCATCATAACAGTTTTCCCTTGTAACTTCTATATGAGATAATTTACCCCGTTCTGTCTTACCCCATCTCCTCTCACTTGTCAATTTTACCTTTTAAATATCATCCCTTCCTATTCAATTGATCCTGTGCCCTCTGTCTATGTACACCTGTACACATATATACACACACTCAACACACACATACTCTTCTACACAGATATATATGTATACACATATACATAAATACATACATTTATACTCCCTTCAACTATCCTCATACTGAGAAAAGTTTCATAAGTTACAATGATTGTTTTTCCATGTAGGCTTTGATAAGTTCCTTATGATTTCTTTTCCCTGTTTATCTTCTCATGCTTTTCTTGCTTCTTTTATTTGAGTGTCAAATTTTCTATTCAACTCAGGTTTTTTCATCAAGAATGCTTGAAAGTCCTCTATTTCATTGAATAACCATATTTTCCCCTGAGACATTATACTCAGTTTTGCTGGGTAGGTGATTATTGGTTTTTAATCCTAGTTCCTTTGACCTCTGGAATATTATATTCCAAGCCCTTTGATCCCTTAATGTAGAATATGCTAGATTCTGTGTTATCCTGTTTGTGTTTCCACAATATTCAAATTGTTTCTTCTTGGCAGCTTGTAATATTTTCTCCTTCATTTGGGAACTCCAGAACATGGCTATAACATTTCTAGGAGTTTTCTTTTTGGGATCTTTTCCAAGAGGTGATGGGTGAATTCTTTCAATTCCTATTTTGCCCTCTGGTTCTAAAATATCAGGGCAATTTTCCTTGAGAATTTCTTGAAGGATGATTTCTAGGCTCTTTTTTTAATCATGGCTTTCAGGTAGTCCAATAATTTTTAAATTGTCTCTCCTGGATCTATTTTCCAGGTCAGCGTTTTTCCCAATGAGATATTTCACATTGCCTTCTATTGTTCCATTTGTTTGGATATGTTTAATAGTATCTTGATTTCTCATAATGTCATTAGCTTCCATTTGCTCCAATCTAATTCAGAAGGAATTATTCTCTTCAGTGCGCTTTTGAAATTCTTTTTCCATCTGGCAAATTCAGCTTTTTAAGGCATTCTTCTCCTCATTGGCTTGTTGGGCCTCTTTTGCCATTTAGGTTAATCTATTTGTAAGGTGTTATTTTCTTCAGTCAGGTTGTTGACTCTCTTTTCATGATTTTCTTGCATCACTCTCATTTCTTTTCCCAATTTTTCCTCCACTTCTCTTACTTGATTTTCAAAATCCTTCTTGAGCTCCTCTATGGCCTGTAACCAGTTCATATTTTCTTGGAAGCTTTTGGTGCAGGAGGTCTGACTTCACTGTCTTCTTCCCATTCCATTCTATGATCCTTTTTGTCCTGAAAACAAAATCTAACATTGGATTGCTTTGCTTGCATTACTTCCTTTGCTTGCATATGTTGCCAGTCAATTACTTGACTTTTGAACTATTTGCCATAGTAACTCTGCTTCTGGAGGAGAGAGCTTTGTCCCAGATTGCTGGGGTCTTTGCAGCTGTCAGAGCTATGAGGGGCTGCTGTCTCTACAGCTCCTACCAGCTCTGGCTCACTGGTCACATACCTCAGGACCACCACCCAAGACTGTAGTCCAGATCCAGGCAGGTTAAAGAAGAGCAATTACCCCTCTGAATGTTTTCTTGGCCCCCCTATGATCTGTAGGCCAGGAATTCTGAAGCAGCCACATGGAGGTGGCTACAGGGCCACTGCACCTCTGCCATTGCTAGCTCTGGGGATGGGGGCTGGACCTGCTCCTCTGTTGCCTGTAATTCCAACAGAGTTACACTGACTTTTTACTTTGTCTTTGACATTTATGGGTTGATAATTCTGGAAACCACCACGCTGCTGGTGATCTGCTCTCCCAAAGTCTGCTGCAGCTGCTGGTTGGGGCTGCCCTGGGGCTAAAATCGTGGTCTCAGGCAGGCTTGGCTTGGCTCCCAGTATCCTCCAATGATCCCTTCCTGCCAGCCTGCCTTCAGTGGGAGATTTGTTTCTCTCTGTCACTTTGTGGGTTCTGTAGCTCTAAAATTTGTTTAGAATCATATTTTATAGGTATCTGAGGTGGTTATGGGGGGAGCCATGGAATTTTCCTGCTTCTACACAGCCATCTTGGCTCATCGGGCTCCCTAAGCCAATTTTGTAAAGAGACAATGGATCTAAGGAGTCTCTCAATCAGTTCTAGATGAATATAATCAGTATAATATCACGTCCAACTAGAAGTGTTTCTTGCCTCTCTGGCTACAGGGGCTTCCTCTTCAATCTGGACTTTGTGCTGGACATCCTCCATGATGGCAGCAAACACTTCAACAAGCACGTGTTTTATTTTCAACTAATAGTAATAATCAGAGGGTCATAAAAAAAATTGTGCCCTTTGTTTTATCTTTTAAGGGACCTCGTATAATTCTGACACATGCACTGGAGACATCTTGTTGGACAAGAGCTACTGGAGAGGTTTCTTGTTCTATTAAATCAAATGCTTTTTTATAATGAACAAACAGTAAGATCTTGTGTTCTTTACGCCAGACTAATGACCCTGTCAAAAGGAATGCAATTGGTCTGCAGAGATCTGCTCTTGAAGGAGCCATAATGGCTCTTAGTGATCACTGCTTCCGTCTCTAGATCTTTACACGCCTTCTCTCATGATATATTTATATATATTTAATGATATATTCTAAAATTTTTCTGGGAAGTCAAGCTCACTGATCTATAGTTTGCAGATTCCATTCTTGAATCCCCAACATCGCCCTTTTAAAAAAAATGAAAACAATATTTGACCTTCTCCAGTCTGGTCTCTTTAATTCTCCATGACCTTTTGGAGATCACTGATGGCTCAACAACCGTACCTGCCGAATCTTTCAGCGTCTATCGTCATTGTTCTGTAGCAGAGTCTGTGGAGGCCACTTTGGAAATCGGTTTTTGTGCTATTACTAGATATTCTAGAACCATCCTGGATTTCTGGGGATATATAATATGGGTTGCAGTGGATCACATAGAGAATGACCCATCTCTGTCCCACTGCTGAACAGCAACATGTTTTCAGCTCAGCCTTGCTTGGAAAGGAGGAGGTAAGACTTCTGTTTGATCCCTTAATCATCCTTGTTCTATCAGACCCTTGGAATTCGATCAATTGTTCACCAATCAGGTAGTCATTGGGGTGAGAAGTACTGCTGGTGGAGAGCATCAATGAAAGACTTTTTGGACTTCACAGGGTACTGTGTGATACAGGACTTGCTGGCTCAGAAACAGAATTTTCTGAGATGTGAGCTAAGCAGCTATATCACCTTTGCTGCCTAGGACTGTCTGATGTACATAGGGTAGTGCTTGCCTCAAAATGTTATTTTCATTCATTTATTTGCTTTTTTATCCTTATAACCATCCTGTGATGTATGTGATATTACTATGGCCAAGAAAGTTTAAGTGACTTGCCCAAAGTCATATGGTTAGTAATTGCATCAAGTATCTGAGACTGGATTTGAACTCAGGTCCTCCTGACTCCAGGGCCGGTGCTCTACTCACTGCGCCACCTAGCTGCCCCTCCAATCTCTCCTGACAGCTATTCATAAAACTGTGAAGTGGATAAAGCATTTTAAAAGTCCTAATCTCCCTCTACTTCTTATTTTGAGGATCTTTCTTTCTTAGGTGGTACCTCTTCAGACTTGCCTTGTAGTTCTTCCACTAAAACCCTGTCCCACACCATATAAATATCTCATAAAGTATTACCCCTTCCCAGTGCACTTTTCACATCAACCGCGATCAAAGCTTTAGGGGAAAGCTTAAAGCTCCAAGAGTGAGATTTCAGGCATCAGCCATACCACAAGAGAGAATTTTCTGAGCATCAAGACCCTGAAATTCTACTGCACACAAGCAGAACGGAGAGAATAGAAGTAAGATCTTGTCACACACTTTAATGCAAATACAAACTGGGATTCTATTTTGTGATTATACTGAATATAGGCTTAAGTTGAATAAAATAGGTCTGGCAAGTCTAAGGCTTATGGAGCAGTCTTTTGTTTGTTTTTTAACCATCCCGTGATTATGATGCAGTTACACAAATCTTAATGCAACTGGATCCGTTGTTTGAACCGGGTGTTTAGTAATGTAAGGGTTTTGACTGCATCAGTCCTGGATCACTGCAGAGCCTCCTAAATGAAATACAGAATCACTCAAGAGTTCACCTCAACTATCTACACGGGGAAAAACAAATGGATGAGAAACACTTGTTCAGACTGTGGTAAGCAGTTAGGCAAACGACTGATCTATGGGTATATAAGCATCCTATAAAGATACTGCAGATGACAGCAACTTTCCCTGGGACTTCAAAAGTGGAAACGTACTGGATTTCATTTGGGAAACTGCACAGTTCTTTCGCCAATGCCAATGTTTCCTCTGAAACAAGACTCCTTTTTCCCCACTCCAACATTCTTCTAGCAATACTATATGAGGATACAAATCAATACCACAGTTTCTGAGCAATGAAAATTGAAGGTCAGCCAAAGGGAAGTGCAGCGACATACAGCGCGTCTAATAGGATAGACAGTATTTGGCAGCAGAATATTGTGATAAGTTACAAGCAAAACTAGCATGAAAGAAACCTTTAGAGATACCGTGTATGGTCAGAAAAAGAGTGAGGGATCGTTAATGGATGGATACCCTGCATGCTTCACCAGTATCTACATAATATCAAGAGAGCTGGAGGAATAACCTTGCGTTTTGGGTGAAACCCCGGTGGAGGCAGCTAAGTGGCATCCTAGAGAGAGTGCTGGCTGGGCCTGGGCCTGGGCTGGGCAAGACCTGAGCCCAAACCCTGCCTCAGACACTCACTAGCTAGTTACCTAAACTTTGTCTGCCTCAATTTCCTCAACTGTAAGATGGAGATCAAAATACCACTGACCGGGGCGTCTAGGAGGTGCAGTGAATAGAGCACAGGCCCTGGAGTCAGGAGGACTTGAGTTCAAATCCAGCCTCAAACACTTAACACAAAAAAACTACCCATGGGACGTTGGGCAAGTCGCTTAACCCCAACTGCCCTCCAAAAAACAAAAAGAAAAAAAAAACACCACTGACCTCAGAGGGTTGTTGTAAAGATCAGATGAGATACCAGTCACTTAATAAATGTTCATTTCCTTCCCTCTGTCTGTACATATAATGATGTGAACAAGAACAGCAAAGGATAAGAAGGCATTAATGGGTGGCAATTTGCATTGCTGCAGGGAGGACCTACGTCAATGAGGAAATTTTTAAATAGATCCTTTTATGAGGTCCTTGTAAACACATTTCATTTGATTGATATAAAATAGAGAAATTGGAGGTGGGGTGTGCTACAGATGTGGGATGTGGCATGTACTTTCAGATAAGGTCATTATATTAATTTTCCTTAACTGTTTTACTTTGTTACAAATGATCTCTCAATGGGAATGACTAGTAAACGTTTACAATATAAAAACAGAATACATAAAACATATGCATGTGTGTATATGTGTGTATATACAGACATGCATGTATATGCATATGAATATATGCACACATGTGTGTGCATGCACGTATGCGTGTATGTATGGATAGATGGTTTGGGTTGCCATAGCCAACAGCTGGTGATGAACTTTTCTGTACTTAACAAATCTGGTCCTTAAAAAGAAGACACTGTTTGACAGAAGGCTGGCAGAGGATGACAAAGCTTGTACTCTGACGGCATATTCTTCTAAGGAAGGTCGTATTCATTCCCTGAGGAAGCATCAGAGCAGTACAATTTATATTATGCTATGCTGTCTTACACAGGTTGTATTACATCACATCATACAACACAATACCACACCATATTCCTTCACAATTTGACCCCAGCCCATCTGTTCAGCCTCATGAGCACCTTACTTCCCCATCTACATTATCCAGCCAAACAAGTCTTCTCTCTGATCTTCTCCATCTTTTATCTCTGTGTCTTTGCACCGGCCATTCCCATACCTAAGATGTACCATCTCCTTTCCTCTACCCCAAAGAATTCATCTCTTCCTTCAAGATACCTTCAGTATGATCCATTTGTTTTTTGATTCCCCCAGCTTCTGATGCTTTCCCTTCTTAAAGAGCTTTGCTATATGACCAAGGGATACCATCACTCCATCTTTAAGGGCCGCAGACAATTGCGTAGGGCTGTAAGCTGCAGAGAAAGTGTAGACCTGCACTGTTATGAGTTTCCAATAAAATCAAAGGCCTAGTCCTTACCTCTATTTTCTTTGCATTTATTCTGTATGTATTCTGTACAAATGCAGTCTCCTTCTTTAGACATGTATGCTCTTTGAGAGCAGAGAATGTTTCATTCTTTTTATCTGCACCCCAGCGCCTAGCTAGGCATAATACCCGGACCATTTGCTGTTCAGCTGTCTTTAGTTGTGTCCAACTTTGTGACCCATTTGAGGTTTTCTTGGCAAAAATACTTGGAGTGACTTGCCATTTCCTTCTCTTGCTCACTTTGCAAACGAGGAACTGAAGCACACAGGGTTAAGTGACTTGTCCAGGGTCACATAGCTGGTAAATGTCTGAGACCACACTTGAACTCAGGCCCAGCGTTCTGTCCCCTGTGCCACCTAGCTGCCTGACCTGGGCCATAGCACGCACTTAATACGTACTTGTGGAGAGATGGAAATTTTTCTTTTTTTGTGCAAATGTGAAGAATTATAATACTATAATAATTATAATTCTAACATAATAAGAATATATAATAATTCTTTTTATTTCTTTTCATATGCACGAAGGAAGATTACTACTGCTCATGTAATTTCCATCATCTAACATGGCCTGAGGTCTTGTTAAAGCTCCTTAGTTTTCTGCCGAAAAACTTTTTCTCAAATTTGGTCATAGTGAGTAACTAAATAAAGAAAACAAGCCAGATGCCTCACAAGCCAAAGTACACTGGATATACCCACATTTAAGACTCCTCTGTCATTCTAATCTTCTTTCATTAGAACAAAATAATACATAATCTGTTTACAATAAACATACTTGAAGAGTTCCTCATACCAGGTTTAAAATCTCAAGAAAACCAACTAAAACGAGGGAATAGGGAAGAAACAAGAATAGCAACATGGTATTTTCAACCAGGAAATATTCTGAAGAACGACCTTACCTAGCACTAATTATATGTGTTGATAAATGACCTTTTATTTAGGCACTCGAAAGTGCTGCACAGAAATTGGTCTTATCCTTAGGATGTTCGTTATGATCTGGGAGGAGGGAAGTGTTATTCCTATTTCATAGTTGGTGACGAGTAAGTGAGAGAGGCTTGTCCAACATGGCCACAAATCTCAACAGCTAAATGCCTGTAGAGTAACTACCTAAGGTGGGCACAAATCGGGCGCTGTACTTGTCTACTCCGCCTGCCTATCTCACCATCTGACTTAGGACCCCCATTCCAGTGTTACTCCTGGATACAAACTCAAATAATTGCTCTGGTTCATGTTATTTTAGTTTATTAGTTTATGACAAAAATAGAACAAAGAGATGAATAAGCATATAACATTCATTTCTCTCTCAAATAAAACTATTAAAAACAAGTATTTTGCATTATAAATCAATTTCCTTGGAAGAGAGCCCACCAGAACAATACCTAGTTAGACTGATTATGGGAAATTTTATACAATAAACGATCCTGCCTAAGAAATATGGATCCCTTGGATCCCTCTCTGTGTAATACCTTCTGTAAGGGTGCAGGAAGAGAATAAGAAGAATATTCATCAAGGTGCCCATCCAAAAAGGCAGACAACATTCCTGGGACTAAGAGGAAGTCTATTTAGTCCAATCCTCTTATTTTATAGATGATGAAACAGGGGCCTAAAGAGGCTAAACCACATCAAAATGGCAATTATACCTCAATTCCTCTCTTTCCTATTTCAGGAAAGTAACCTAAATTCCCTAATCATTTACGTGTGTATGTATATGTGTGTGCGCATACATGTACATTACTATGCATGTACATGCACATGTTGGTATATATGCACACATGTGTGTATACTGTGTGTATGCATCCATGCATGTAATCTGGTCTTCCAAACTGGACCACATGCATGAGACCCTCCTCACTGGTGGAGAGAATGATGATGCAGCCCTGCATGCCCCTGTGAAAGGCAGAGTGGTGTGAGAACACATCTTCTTCACAGCTTCAAGAGAGGACACATGTGATTCTGGACTCTCATCAGGACCAACTCCAGGAATAGAAAGAAAAATGCCTCTGGGAAGGGGCAGGTGGGCAGAGGAGCCGGGACTTCCACCCACTCCTGATTTCCAGCCTGCCTCTGCAGAGACTTTGGGGGAATTTTGCTTTGGGTGAGATCAGGTTCTCTCCCTTTTGGTTAAGCCACCTCACCCCACAGTGCGAGAGCTCAATCACTCTGTGTGTTGCCTGGCATCTTCCAATCTGCCAAACTTCTCTGATTTCTGTTTGCTCTCTGCTTGGATAAATGGGTTTATTCTTGATTCACCGTTTGTGACAGTCTTTTGTATAATCAGCACCACATGCTCCAATTCAACACATATATATGTGTATATGGAACATGTGTTGCCCACGTAGGTTTTGTCTGTCTGTATGTGTGTACAGTATAAAATGAATGTGCTGTTGGAGTCTATGGGATATATGTGTGTGTACACATACACATGACTATGTATGTGCATGGATACATACGTTTATATCCATGCACACATGTGCAGAGGCAGCTGGTGGGTAGTGGATAGAGAACTGGGCTAGAGTCGGGAAGAGTCGAATTCAAGTCCAATCTCATGAGTTGTATGGCCTGGGTAAGTCATCTTAAAAAGAAAAATGTCTCAGTGTGCCTCAGTTTCCCCAATTGTAAAACCCAATAAACATGTGCTGAGACCTAATATGTACCAGGCACTGTGCTAAGCACGGGGGAGGCAAAATTAATAATAATAAAAAAAACCAGTCCCTACTCTAAAGAAGCTTACAATCGAATGGGGAAGCTTACGCTCTAAGGCAGTGGTTCTCAATCTTCCTAATGCCACGACCCTTTAATACTCGTATGTGGGCAGACCTGCCTGGAGACGGACAGAGGAGGGGTGTCTCGGTTCCTAAGACCATCAGAAATATGTTTTCTGGTGGTCTTAGGTAACCCCCAAAGGGGTCGCAACCCACAGGTTGAGAACCCGCTGTTCCAGTGCATTGTTGGGCATTAATGGAAAATGGTGATAATAAGAAACATCTACCTCACTGGGTTGTTGTGAGGATCAAACAGGTGAATAGAGCACGGGCCCTGAAGTCAAGAGGACCTGAGTTCAAAGCCGGCGTCAGACACTTAACACACTAACCCTGTCACATTGGGCAAGTCACTGAACCCCAACTGCCTTGCCTCCTACCCTCAAAAAATAAAACAAAACCACTCATCACAGGGCCTGGCACACAGTAGGCACCATATAAATGATCATTCCCTCCTCTCCTCCACCTCATGTATAGAGATCCCTACAGGACATGTGATTTTATGTGATATCAGGAACTCCCAGATGAGAAAAACTCCCATCAGCCATTTGGGCCAACTCCCAGTCTTGGATGGCCACCTGGGAATAGAGAGGTCAAGTGTATCACACAGCCAGTAGGCATCGGAGGGGGCACTGGAACCATGTCTTTCTGACTCGGAGGCTGGAGCTCTGTCCGCCATGCTGTTACTGGACCATCAATGTTCGGAGCCCCTGCCTCTTCAGACTGTCATGAGGACCTAATGGGATCATGTATGTAAAGTGCTTTATACAATTTAAAGCACTATGCAGTGCTAGTGTTAGCCATTATGATGATTCCATTCTCCAGAGCTGGCTTTTAGGGATTTTAGCTGTATTCTGGAGAGGCATTTCCAAGGCCCTTGACCGCCTGCTAGATGGCATGACCCTTTCCTGACCCCTGGATGAGCACCATGCTGAAGGAGCCCCAGAAGCCTTCAGCTGGCTGGAGATCCAGGTGGCTGCATGATGTGCTTCCTTCTTTCCCCTTTCCAGCTCCTCCCAAATGATGCTCAGCTGGCCTGCCTTCTCTAGTTCCCTGTATCCGTCATGAATGGAAGCTCCAAATTACATGCAGTCATGAGAAATGAGAGCTTTAATTAAGCTGGTAGTTGCAGAGATCTGCTGACTTCATGAGATGAGAGAAGCCATGTCAGGTTTGGATGCTTCTTTTAATCCCTTTTTAATTCCATAGTCAACCTCTCTGCCCTTACCTCCACCCCCCCTGAAATTAATGGTGCCATATGTACATGTATATGTACTCATGCACATGCATACACACATGTGAATGTGCATGTTGCCCACTGATGCCATAAGTTAAGGGAAAGATTATATCTTTATATCTCTTCCTCTCTCAGTTATACCACTACATTCTTCAAGAATATTTGCTACATACTGAGAACTAACTTCCTCAAACAGCCCCAGTCAGTGGACAAATGATTGTCTGAAAGGCTATTTTAACCTAGGAATGTCGAGTTCATCTGAACAATAAAACAGGTTGACCTGCAAGAGAACTTAGATTGTCATCTGTGTTGACAAGGGCAGGGGGAGGTATGGGCAGACAAAGAAGCGCCATCTCAGACCCTGGCTTCATGCCACCAGGACCCCACATCTCCAGGTACAAGCCCTCTCCTGTGAGACGAAGGTGTCCCTCATCTATGGGACACCTTCCCACCGCTCACATGTGACCCGCAAGGAAAGCAGAGCACACTGAAATTGTTAGGGTTCCAATGAAATAAAGACTGAATATCTAGCAGAAGTTCCTAGCAGAACTCTTCGGAGCCAGGAAGGCAAGAGTAGGCCATCTTTCTCTAGTGCAAGTATCCCTTGCAAGGGGGGAATATGAGCTAAGATAACACATGCCAATCCCCTGCATAAACACGGCTGAAATCTCATGTGGAGAGAGACCCACTGCCTGTGCAGAAAACCATGAGGAACTGAACCCTCTTCATGTTTCCCTCCTCCCCAGCTCTGGGTGGCTACTCCTCTGTGATGGGAGTCTGGTACATGAACGGATTCCATCGGCATGCTTGGCTGATACAATCCCTGCTTGGGATGGATGGGAGGGAGTACGCTTCTAGTGAAACCTTGTGAGGAAAGAGCCAATTGTGGCAAAGGCCTAACAGATACTCTGTGACTGACTGTGGTTGGTTAACCCCATAATAAATGGGAGCCTTTTTGGTTGGCTGTGGAGGTATGAAAAAGCCTCAGTCATCCTTCAATAAATGAAAAAATCATTCATCGGCACCACTGGCTTCGTTAGGTCATTCACAGTTTTTGGTGGACTATGCCTTAAGGAGAAAGACTTTCTCTCCCTTCTGAGATCAATATAGGTCCTCAAGAAATAGATCTCTCAGCCTCTTTGTTCTTTTCCATTTTAAGTGAAGACAGTAGAGTCTCCAGCCTTGAGAGTTTCAAAAGTTAACTATTAAATCACAGGAATCTGGAAGTCGGAATCTGAGTTGGATTTTGTAACTAGCACAGCACTGATGCTTAGGGTACAGGTGACCTTCAGGGCCACAGACAAATGGAAGGATTCACTGGGTGATGCTGCATCAGGATGCGAACCTGTTGGAACCAGTGTTATAAAGGTGTGAGCTAAGTAAGTCATGAGCCCAGATTGGGGTGGTTTAAGGGAGGCCTTGGAAGTAATGTTTATATATGTGTTTTTGCTATATCTTTGAAGGAAACATCCCTTTGAAGAAGCTGTCTAATGGTTAAGTGGTTAAATAGAACTAGTGTATTAGTTCCTAGGACCCCATTTTAGAGGGAGAATACCCATGTAGCAGGAATGATGGCTCAGTTTAGCAAATGAGGCTTGGGTTTGAAATTAGGTTTGGGGCTGTGCCTGTACAGAATGTTACAGAAGGACAAGTCTGTACCCTACAGATCAAAGATACTTCCCCTACCTCTGCCTAGATGTCCTTCGCTGTGGACAGAGCCACCTCACCAATAACCTCAAATGGTGTGCAGGTCCCCCGAAAGGCAGAGCGCTGTTTCCCCTGGAGACCGACTGCAAACTGTACACACTGTTATGGACAGCAAAGAGAAGTACAATTTGGGAGGATTCAGGGAAGATCTCTAGTCCCCCGAGGAAGCCTCTCTGGAGGACTGGGCCAGACAAACAACCTTGAAGGGCAGGTGCTGTTTTACCAACCAAGAAAATGAAAAGAGGTTAAGTGACTTGCTCAGAGTCTCACTAACTGTGGGCCTCTAATTGTGACAAAGCACTGCTTAATGGAAAGCTTTAGGGGCCTTGCTTATGAGTACCTGTGAGGTGTAATAGAAACTCTGGACTCACATGCTTAGAACATAGACAGAAATTGGAATTATTCTTTGGCCAAGCAAGTCTTTGGAAATAGCCCTGAGCCAAGAGAAAGGTGTTCATATGAAAATAGTTGTGTCTGCCAGCAGAGGCCTGCATGACCGTGAGACCTGTTACCCCATTATGGGGGTAACACCCTTTCTGGCCACTACACAGCCTGGGCTGGGTGGCTCCATCTGCTTATTGATAGCAATCTCCCTGGAGGTTCACCTACAGCGGCCTGGCTAGAAGGGAACAGCTTATCTGGGCCACTCCCAGCAAAGACACGTGGTGAGGACAGGCTTTCTGCTCTGCTCTTCTTTTCAGTCCCTGGTTGGTGGGGTCTTTTTCTTAATTATGGCTTCAAAAGATGTAAGATTTTGCCTTGCATTTCTAGGGGAAATCCCAGAGTGCTGACTATTATTGAGCAAGAAGGTTCTTTTCATGCTTCCTATTTACTGTACTTATTGATACAGAACAATCTGTGCTTGAAAAAACAGCATCCCAGTACTGGTATGGAATGCCTGGATCTCTTTTGCTGTGAAATCTTGTTGCTCATATTTCTTAATACCTTATCTACCTTCTGCTCACCTGGGGCCCTTCCATCTTCCCTATGGCTCAACTTTCTTTTACGGGCTGTCTCCCCTTTATAGAGTGTGAACCCCTCAAGATGAGCGACTATCTCATTTCTTCCCTACTTCTATCCTCAGTATTGAGTGCCATGCTTAACACATAGTAAACAATATATTTTTAAAAATTCATTTAAATTCAATAAACATTAATAAAAGCCTGCTATACATATGAGGCACTGTGGTGGTAGAGACATAAAAGCAAAACCAGCCTGCATCCTCAGAGAGAGCTTTGCTTTGTTGCTGAATGGAAAAAGCATGAAGTAGGCTTCATTTTCTAACTGTGAAGGGGACGAATTCTCTGTTCTTTCCCTGGTGAGGTATT
>CM053597.1:156148556-156173688 GCA_028646575.1 Pseudocheirus occidentalis
AAAAAAAAAAAAAATCCCAGGCAGTTAGGTGGTGTAGTGGATAGAGTGCCAGCCCTGAAATCTAGAGAACCCGAGTTCAAATCTGCCCTCGGACACTTAATAGCTGTGTCACCCTGGACAAGTAATTTAACTCTGACTGTCTCAAAAAAAAAACAAAACCTTCCTGTGATTAGGAAGATTTTTCCTTCCCACTCTTACTATGGATGTGTACAAGTTCAGGACACAGATGAGAACGGAAGGGCATTTATGCTTGACCAATATTATTGGTTCTAAAGAAACAGGGAGGGGTGGCTGGGTGGTGCAGTGAATAGAGCAACGGCCCTGGAGTCAGGAGGACCTGAGTTCAAGTCCAGCCTTAGACACTTGACACACTTACTAGCCGTGTGACCTTGGGCAAGTCACTTAAGCCCAATTGCCCTCCCTGCCTTTCCCCTTCCAAAAAAAATGCCCCCCCCCCCAAAAAAAAGGAAAGAAAAGAAAGAAAGATCCCAGGAAAGCTAGACCAAACTGATACTCTTTAAAACTTAAGTAGGAAAGTAGATTTATTTCTGAGAAGAGTCTATTTTGATGGTGCTTGATCTGAATCTTAGGAAAGTCTTAAAGAAAACAATTCCATGCTCTTCTCATACGGGGTTTTAAATGCAAACCATGAAGGCTGAGTTTTGATGACTGTATTCAGCAGGGGGAAGCTAATATCCCCTATGATCAATATTCTTCAGTTTATGTATTAAATAATCTTGTTTAAGGCTTTGAAAGACAAGGGACAAACCCGAGGCAAGACTCCCAAACCAGTGATGCTACGAACTGGCAACTTCTGTATTTGAAAACGATGGGAAGAAGAACTCTGAGCAAAAGGAAAAGGGAAGCCATGTCCACGCCGGGACGCACTTGCCTTGTTCTACCCCCTTTTCTTTTTCTTAGCACCTATCACAGCCTACAGACAGAATACTGACAAATCTGGGTGTGTGGTGTGGCAGACAGAAAGCAGAACTTGGAGTCACAGGACCCGAGTTCAAATGTTGATTCTGCCACTTAACCTGTGTGACACCATACAACCTTCTTAAACTGCTGAGGAGGCTTCAGTTTCTTCCTCCATAAAAGGAGAAAGGGACTAATTAACTTCTGAGGCCTCTTCTAGTTCTCGATATATGATTTTTTAAAATATGGTATAAATAGCCACTAGTTTCCTATGCAGTTGGAGGTTAGTGAAACATAAGAAGGCAGGATTAAAGGAAAGAAGGCAGGAAATAAGCATGTATGCAGCTCCTGCTGTATGCCAGGGATTATGCCAAGCACTTTACCAGGATCATCTCATTGGATCCTCAAAACAATCCTGGGAGACAGGTGCTATTTTATTTATTTATTTTTGTTGGTGTTGCTTTTTGGAGGGCAATTGGAGTTAAGTGACTTGCCCAAGGTCACTCGACTAGTTTTTATGTGTGTATGTTAAGTGTCTGAAGCCACATTTGCACTCAGGTCCTCCTGACTTGCACGCCGGTGCTCTATTCCCTCATCGCTCCACCCAGCCGCCCCAGCAGGTGCTATTATTATCCCCATTTCTGTTGTGCATTTGTATCTGACTCTTTGTGACCCTGTGATCCACAGTATGCTAAAACTGTCCATAGGGTTTTCTTGGCAGAGACCCTGGAGTGGTTTGCCATCTTTTTCTCCAGTGGCTTAAGTGACTTGCCCAGGGCCACACAGCTAGTGTCTGAGTCCACATTTGAATTCAGGTCTTCTTGATTTCAGGTTCAGCGCTCTTTCTACTGCAACATCTAGCTGCCTCCTCATTCTGAAGCTGATGAAATTGAGGCAAACTGAGGTTAAGTGACTTTCCCAAGGTCACACAGCTAGTAAATGCCTGATCCCAGATCTCTAACCACTGTACCATTTAGCTGCCTCCTCATTTAGAAACTGATGTTAAGCGACTTGCCCATGGTCACACAGCTAGTAAGTGTCTGGGCTCAAATTTGAACTCAGGTCTTCCTGACTCCAGGCCCAGTGTTTTAACCACTGCACCACCCAGTTGCCTCAGGGGCAGCAGGCCGAATATGAGGCAGGAAACACACACCTATTTCCACATGGCCACTGACTTCCTGACTAGAGCTGGGGTCGAGAATCACAACTGGAAGAGGTTATATCAAACACACAGCCAGCAGCGGGGAATGTGGTATCTGAGGCTCATGTTGCAAAGCTAAGATTAAATAAACTACTTGTTCTTTTTTATTTGTTCAAGTCTGGATAAAGTCAAGGTATTCATGACTCAGTGACCTCAGGAGAGTCAGGGCAGTGACGCCGGGATACTGCCCTCCCTCCCGCCCCAAACCAGAATTTCTGGTCAAGTCACTGCTCTGACGTTTCCCAAACTCCAGCGACTGTTGTCTCTGGGGCAGGGGGTGGGAAGTGAAACAGGAGCTTCCTGCTTGTGATGGTCCGACTCTCCTTCAGAGGCTTGCACAAAAAATAAAGCAACTAAGTCCCATCCAAGTTCCTCAGAACATGTGCTATGGAGGATGTTTGCCACCCCCAATAGTAATTAAGCCAATTATCTCGAAGCCCTGCCAATAAGCTGAGGCTTCAAAGGAAGTGAGGAAAAAGAAAAGCCCTTGACTTGACTTCCAAAGAAATGAGGCTAAGCCTGAGAATCACCCAGTTTCTCCGAATCAATGCCTCCTTTGTCCCAGGACTCCTTTCCTTCTCTTTTCTGACCCGGGGCAGGTACGCTGCAGCCTAGGCCTCACGGTCTTTGTCCAAAACCTAACTCACCTACTGAATAATGAGAACCTGTGTTTCACTTCCAAGACACAGAAGGGGTGATTCAAACTTATCATACTGATAAATGGTCAAAGCAGATACAAACAGTGAGTTTTCAGACAAAGAAAGCCCAGCTATCAGCGGCCCTGTGGAAAAAATGCTCCAAACCATTCATAATCAAATCAACATTAATTTTATGATAACAACAATTTTTAAATAATCCAAATTAATAATCAATTAGTAAGAGAAATGCAAGTTAAAGCAACGCTGAGGCTCTGTTTCTACCCAGCTACCTGACTGGGATGTGGCCAACAAGGAGGAGGACAAACCTTGAAGGGTCCTTTGTGAAAGCAGGCCCTCTGATGCACAGCTGGCAGGGCTGTGAATGGATCAGCTCCTACTACATGCTGGACTGGGTTAAATGCTTGGCAAATGTCAAGTGATTTGATATTATCTCCTTTGACCCAACTGTTCTGGAAAGAAATCTGAAACTTATGCTCCTCAAATGATTAAATTAGGCATCATCTCTGACCCAGTGATATGGCTAAGTAGGCTGGTACCTCAAAGGGATTTTTTAAAAAGAAGTAAAGAAACCATGTATATAAAAATATTTTTTTGCTTTGGTGGCAAAGAACTAGAAACTAAGTGGCTGCCCACTAATTAATGAATTAATTATGTTATACGAACATAATGGAATTTGTTGTTTGGTTGCTTTCCACTGTGCCTGACTCTCCATGACCCTATTTGGGCTTTTCTTGGCAAAGACACTGGAGCGGTTTGACATCTCCTCCTCTAGCCCATTTTACAGCTAAGGAACGGAGGCAAACAGAGTTAACTGACTTGCCCAGGGACACAGCTACAAGCATCTGAGGTCACATTTGACCTCAGGAAGAGGAGTCTTCCTGACTCCAGACCTGGTGCTCTACCCACTGTGCCACCCAGCTGACCCGTAACAGGAGGAAAATGATGGTTTACGAGAAATATGGGAAGACTTTAGAGAGTTAGAAGAAATGCAGAATGAAGTAAGCAGAAACAGGCAGACCATTTTACAACATTACTTTAACACTGCTGCTGCTGCATTTCTATGATGCCTACTATGTGCCTGGCACTAGGCTAAGCTCTTTACAAGTATTAGCCATTTGATCTTCAGGGAAGTAGGTGATACTGTTATCCCTATTGTGCACCTGAGACGAGGTCAAGTGACTTGGTCAAGGTCACACAATGCTCTAATCACTGTGCCACCTATCTGGTTACAAGGGTTAGAGCACTAAGTCCAGGATGACTATTTTAATGATGCAGCCTGGTGCTGTGCTCCTTACAGCAATGAGAATGTTAGGAGAGGGACTGGCAGAAGAGACGATGGGTTCAGATCCTGGTATGTTCAATTTGAGATGCCTACTGAACAGCCAGACATTCAGCAAGAAGATGGTGAGGTGGGACCAGATCTAAGGACAAAGATCAGGACTGGATATTGAGATCTGTACAGATGTGAGAAATTAAACACTAAAAGCAAATGAGGTCACCAAGAGAAAATGTAGAGAGAAGAGGGAAGAGGCCTTAGCCAGGCAGAGCTGGAGGAAGAATACACACAAAGGAGGCAAGTCTCTAAAAACCCAAAAAAAGGCAGAGAAGGAGCCAGCCAGACAAGTAGGAGGAGAACCTGGACAGGGTCATGAAAACCTGGGGAGGAGAGAGTTGGAACACCATAAAAACAGAGGATATTATCAATCATTATTGGTGCAGGAATCCAACCCAAGGACCAAGGCCTTTGCTATGAGTCAGGGCAGTCATGGAGGGGATAGGAGAGGAGGTATGAGGCTCAGGGCCTTCCCTAAACAAAAGCAGGACCCAGGACACTGTGTGCTGAGTATCTGTGCGCACATCTATGGAGAGGCTGAAATGAAAACTGGGTGTGCTCTTAAAGGGGAAAAATAAGCCTAAGAGCCTGAGATATATGTGGAGAATTCAGCAAACATTTTACAAGCGCCTACTCTGTATGAGGCACTGGGGGTACAGAGAAGATTATTTTTCTGCTAAAGTTTAGACAACTAAGTACACAGGAGTTAATTTTGGAGGGGTGGCCCCAGAATTGAGCCCTGAAGGAAGCTAAGAATGGTAAGCCGAGGGGAGGAGAAAGTGTACTGCAACCATGAAACTCAGACCACCTTGGCGAAAGTACAGAGACTGAAGATGGATCATCAAGTTTGGGAGGAAGAATTATGGACCGATTATGCTCCTTCCTGGGTCCTGCACTTGTTTAGGGAAGGCCCTGAGCCTCATACCTCCTCTCCTATCCCCTCCATCCATTTTAAGAAGGGAAAAAAATGGAGGTGAAGAAGCTTACACAGCTAGTATTCCAGCTGACCCTTGAACCCAGGAACCCTGGTTCCAAGACAAATACACTTTCCACCGTACCACAATTGCTTAAACTATAGAGCAAGGTTAGGAGCCAAAATATGCAAGACTGTAATCTAAGACTTTAAAAAAAGTCAATTTCTGTGGCCTGTTGGATTTGAATTTTCACCTACAGTATAAAAAGACGACCATCGTATTCAACATGGAAGCATGGCCAGCTCGTGGTTCATGCTACTGTGCCCACGCATCAAGGTTCTTCCTTAGGGATCCACTCAGGGGGCACTCATTTCAGAAAGCCTCTATGTCTTGCCCCACTTCCCTAGCTGAAAGTAAATTCTCCCTTCCTGGACTCTTGCAGCACACAATATACATCTTTTGGGCACTTATATTCTGTTTTATATTTGTTGTTATTTATGCCCACATCTTATTGGAAGGCCCCTGGTCAGGAAATTCTGTTTATTAATGCAGATTGTCACTTTCTCTGCAAATGTTCAAGCAAGGGGGCAGCTAAGTGGTAAGTAGATAGAGCATGGGCCCTAGAATCAGGAGGACCCGAGTTCAAATGTAACCTCAGACACTTACTAGCTGGTCCTGGGCAAGTCACTTAACCCTGATTGCCTCAAAAAAAAAAAAAACCCAAAACTAACTGGGGTATGAAAAAAGTTCACACAGCACGTCTGTGTTTGAGTCAATCCCGAATCTAGGTCTCCTTACCTTCTAGACCAGCTCTGGATGTGCAATGCTATAAAGCAGCAGTGTCAACCTCAAATGGAAATGGATCCCTACAGGTCACATATTGACTTAGAAAACCACAAGCTAACATTATCTAAGTTGCATTGCATTTTTATTCTTTTGCTGAACATTTCCCAAGTATGTCTTACTCTAGTTTGGGCAGTGCTACTCTAAAACTTTAGGATTTTGTCATTTCTTCTCCAGACTGACAACATAAATCTAAATTTGGTCTAAATGTACAGGCTGACAAACAGCCACATATGACTGTTCTTTCTCCTGGATACTCAATAAAGCACTACAAAAAAAAAAAAGAATTCTGAACACTGTAGACACTTCATAAATGTTCACTGGATTGGTGGTCATTTCTCAGGTGAGTCCCTTATTCACCAGGTACATACAGAGATTTAACTATTGCAAGTCACTTTCTGGTCCAGCCTCTGGCCTCCCATCTTTACTATGGTTCCTCTGCCTTGGTGTGCTTTCCAGTATCCTTTCTGATTTTACAATGATATCAACCATAGAAAGTCTCTGAGCCTGAGAAATGGGTATCAGAGTTGCCAGAGACTAATATTAATATTAATTTTTCAAACCCATTAATAAAGATGTGATGGGGCCTGGGGAGAGAGCTGCCCCTAAGTGAGGAGGACCTGGGTTTGAGATCTGCCCTGACATGTACCAACTCTGTGACCTCAGACAAATCACTGAACCCCTCAGTGCCCCAGGACGCTCTGACTATAAGGTGCAGACTAGTCAGTCACTTGTACAGGGAGAAGGTGTTCTTTCAAAAGGAGTTCCTTATGTCAATGAATAACAGGTCCAGAACCAAAACTCCCAAATAAAACATGTCTAATATGGAATTTCCCTGGTTTACATTAACTTTGGGGTCAGAATGGTGAGCTTTTACCTTATCTTCCCTGGTTCTGGGCCCACCATGCCTCTTATTGGCCATCTCCAAGATGCCTATGTCCTGGCCTTTCTCCTCTTCCCATCCTTGGGATCACTCGGCCATCAGAATGTAAGCTCCTTGAGGGCAAGGGCTGTCATGTCAGCTTTATTTGTGTCCCCACTGCTTGGCACAGTGACTACTAAACACACAGTCAGCTTTTAATAAATTGTCATTCATTCATTCATTCATTCATTCATTCATTCATTGATGGAAGATGTGCTCTGGATTTGGAGCCAGATGGTCAGAATCTTAGTTTCACTACTTGCTACCTTTGTAGCCTTGGGCAAATCACTTAATGAGTCTGGATATCAGCTTCCAGACTTGTAAAAGTGACTGGCTAGACCAGCCGATACCTGTCCCTTCTAGTTCCAGGGATGGTATGCCGACTGAAGAGAGCAGGGAGAGAACTTTAGGCAGGTTTGATGTGGTGAACACATCCAGAGGAGGCTGGCTCTGCAGTCAGAATTTGCCAGTCTCCCACCCGGCCGGCTCTCATCTTGGAGCGAGGCTCTTAACCATGAAGACGCTCAAGCCTGGTCACCCGCCACTCCCACAGGATACCTATGAGAAGAGTCTTGCCTGGGAGCCACCAAAGATGGGCTGTTGCCAGGCTAGCATGGCAGAGGGGATTTCCTCTAGACCAATGGACTCACAGGGCCAAAAACTAGCATCACAGTAAGGTCACTGAATGTCCCAGTTCAAATCCTACTTCAACACTTAAAAACAGCGAGGTGGAGGGTGAATAGAGTGTTGGCCAGGAAGACCCAAGTGTGAATTTTACCTCGGACCCTTACTAGCTGTGTGACACCGGGTAATTCGGCCCCCTTAGCCTCACGCTCCTCCACAGCAATAGCACCTACCTCACAGCATTATTGTGAGGACCACTATGACCTTGGGTAAGTCACTTCACCTTCATGATCCTTGGTTTCCTCTGATGTAAGAGGGGAATAATAACAATAACATTTACGCAGCACTACTATGTGCTGAGCACTTTACAATTACTGTCTCATCTGATCCTCACAACAATACTGGGCAGTAGATTATACCCATTTTATAAGTGAGGAAACTGAGGCAAGCAGAGGTTGTGACTTGCCCAGGGTCACACAGCTGGTGGGCTTTGAAGTCGGGTTTTCCCAGCTCCAGGTCCCAGGGAGCCGCCTCACAACAGTGTACTTTCTGCTAAAGCGCTACATTAATACGGGCTCTTGAAACTCACGCAGGAGGCCGGCAGCCTTTCTCCTGGCACTTTGGGGTGCTGCTGGTACTTTTACCTGAGGATGCCGGCTTTTCCCTCCTCTCCTCATCACTGTTTCTTTTAAAGCACAAACCGCATTTTTCTCTCCTCTTTACTTCCTGAGCTAGCATTCACGATGTAAATTATTTACAATGAAAAAGGTGAGACGACGCTTGAGCTGTGGAGATAAATGTAGGTCTACGGACGAGGCCTGACAGCTCTCAACGATGTGAGTCGATGCGGGAGCGGCTGAACCACGTCTCCACAGCAGGGACTTCTACGTCTTTTTCCTGGGATTGCTCCTCACCTAATTGTCAGGGGAGGAGTCGGCCAGACCCGTTCTCAGAAAAACGAAACCTGCAAAGCGGCTGGCGGGACAGCTTTCTGAAAAATCCCACACCATTGCACTCGTGTTCATGACTGCCTCTCAAAGTCAGATGCAAGCATGAGTCCCTGCTGAGTACACATGCCTCCTGGGCCACCTACCAAGCTGCTTGGCCAAGGGCAAATCACTCAGCTTCCCTGTTAAATGGGGAGAATGTGTATGAGCATAATAGTTATGAGACAGGATAGTCTAGGGCACTTATGTGGTGCAATGGATAGAGCACTGGGCCTGGAGTCAGAAAAACTCATCTTTCTGGGTTCAAATCCAATCTCAGACACTTACTAGCTGTGTGACACTAGGCAAGTCACTTACCCCTGTTTGCCTCAGTTTCCTCATCTGTAAAATGAACTGTAAAAGGAAATGGTAAACCACTCTAGTATCTTTACAAAAAAAACCCCAAATGGGGTCACAAAGAGTTGGACATGACTGAACAACAACAACAACAACAGTATTTTATATTATATATATGAAATATATCATATATATAATATATAATTTGTATAATATAAAATACATAATATTTTATATTATATATACACACACATACATATATACATTCATACACACACACATATATGTGTGTGTAACTTTATGTATTATTACACAACAATTATTACATTGTTAAAATGATAGGGGTTTTACTCAAATAAAAATGGAGGCCACTGAACCATAGGCAAGGATACCTGATGACAGCATACTGACTCAGAACCCATGTTAACATTATTTATGATCTACTGTATTTTTATTTATTTTGCTAAATATTTTCCCGTTACATTTTAATCAGATGGTACTCCCAAGGCACAGGCACCTGGAGCTGACTACCTGAGTAGCTAAATTAAAGGTCTGCATCTTTAAGCTCTGACTGGTCATTAATTAGCTGGTGAAAGCCTGAGGACCGGACCATTGACATAGTCATCAACCTTTTATTTTAAGTGTTTGTGCTCAGCCATGCCTCTTCTCTAACTTCCCCTGTCAGCTGGACTTTGGACATTTGCTTTTTAAAAATGTTCACAGGGTCATTAACTGCCCCGTCCCAGAAGCTTGTTAATGGCTTGCTTAGGGGCTGCCTCTCAGCTACTCTGGAGACTCCCTTTCCAATGACGCCATTTTTATGAGCACCTGGTTGGGAGTGGGGCAAGGCTCATTTCACAGCTGACTCCTGAGCTTTGGCTGACACTGAGGGTGGTGGAGAAGACGGCACAGAGCCTGGCCTCTGCTTACCTGCTATCCTCCCAATGGGCATGGCGTGCTCCTCTGGCGGGGAGACGGAGACCATGATGTGGTTCATATATGCCAAATCTTCTCGGTGTGACAGGTTGATGGGCTTCCCTTCCCTATGAAGTCCGTCCTCTGACAGCCTGGACTGTTTGAAATCCACTGAATGCCGGGGATTCAGTATCAAGGGGTGCATAATGGGACTGGGCATCAGCTGAATGACCCGAGTGTTCTCTTGACGAGGGCTAGATGGCTTTGGGTGGGCTTCAGAGGAGGGCGGGCAGTGATTGTTCTCCATGGGAGACACTGACAGAGGGTAGGACTCCTGGTGGTTGTTCTCCTGGTGAAGCCTTGGGCCTGGGATCCGCTCAGATGGGGAAAGGCGGCGGATCATGTTGTCTAGTGGGGACCGGATGGGCCGCTGGTCAGGGTCTGGGGAAGGCCGGTGGTTGGTAGTAATGGGTGACCTGGAACGATGCAAGAGTTCAATGGTAGGAGGATTGTGGTGCATATTTTCCACAGATGGCCTTGAAGATCTCTGGACACAATTATCTGTGGAAAAAGCAAAAAATAAACAAATAAATAAAAAACAAAAGCATTATGAACAATGGGTAAAAAGGCTGGAATAAAGCAGTTAGTAGAGTTTATATTTGTATAATGTGACACCTTTCTTCCTAGGAGGTCAGGGTACTCATTCTCAGAGGTTTTTAATTATATAAAGTATTTATTTACACATTACACATATAGTTCTTTCCTCACCATCACACAAACCAAGAATTTCCACAAACATTTAATCACATATTAGTTCACTAGAAGCACAATAAACTCAAATATCTATGCTCATCCCTTCTTTTATTTTACCCTCCTCTTTTCAATAGCTGGTTTAAAGAAATATAGAATCTTAAGAGTTAGAAATGGCTTTAGAGGTTCCATTCTAGACCTGACAGCTCCTTCAGGAAGCCTTCCTGAATTCCCCAAGCCAGTAATGGCTCCTTTGAGCTGAGCCTTCACATAAAACTTATATGTTATCCTGGAAGATGCTTATCCATGTATATGTCCCATCTCCTTCCTGGATTGAGAGCTCTATCTTATCTAAATCTGCTATCTATTCCAGCATCTAGGTGCTGAGGAAATATTAGGTGAATTAAAATTTCACAATATCCTGGGTAAGGTAACTAAAATTCCTCTTTTTGCAGATGTGATAAACAAAGACCAGGACAATGACTGAAGGATGCTAGGCCATAGTATAAAACAAAAGTGGGATGGAGAAAATTGTTTTATCTACAAAAATCAGTGACTTTACTTAGTCAGAACAGGGTGTCAATATGTCAGGCCTCTGTGACTTCAATGATGTGGTAGTTCCCTCTACAAATCCACCTATAAATGAAGATTTAAGTCTTCCTTCATGCTCAGAGAAGTTCAAGTTAGCATCCAGTGGTAGTTCCCTCTACAAATCCATCTATAAATGAAGACTTAAGTCTTCCTTCACGCTTAGAGGTTTAAGTTACTAGCCAGTGGTCACACAGGTAGAAAGATGTCATTAGTGGAGTTGAGCTCATATCTTCCCCACTCTGAATCCAACCTATCAAATTAGGGGGCAGCTAGATGGTGCAGTGAATAGAGCACCAGCCCTGGAATCAGGAGGACCTGAGTTCAAATCCAGACTCAGACACTTGACACACTTACTAACTGTGTGTGGGACCTTGGGCAAGTCACTTAACTCCAACTGCCCTGCTTTCCCCCTCCAAAAAAAAAAACCCAAAATAAAAAAAAGCTCAAATTAGGTTTTGGGCTTTGCAAAATTTAACTGTAATCTTATTAAACTCCAGTTCTTTTATTTGATAAAATGTCTAGCTGACTTTCAGTCTTTGGGTACCAATGCCAAAATGGGGAGTAGGGCCAAGAGCTTCCTCCTTTCAAACCCATGACATCATTCCTGACTATTTCCTCCTTGAACTCAGTCTCTGACAAAGATGGAGCCCCTTCTCCTCAGCAAAGCCAGCCCCTCTCCACCCTTCCTCAGCTATATTCCTTAAGAAAGCCATCTGCAATCAGCACTTCTACTTCCTCTAACCTCCCTTCGCTAACCCTCTGCAATCTGGCTTTGGACCTCTTCACAGGGAGAAACAAGTTACAGGCTTTCTGAGGAGATGCATTAAAGAGGAACCTTATCCAGGCCAAGCCCGGTCATTATAGTCAACAGTCAGCAAACAGTGAAGAGCTTACTAAGTTTGAAGCACTGTGTTAAGTGTCAGGGAGACAGAGCAAAGCAAAAATATGGCCCCGGGCTTCGAGGGACTCACACTTTAGTCTAACTATGGGATGTTCTGTTTGATTTTGTAAACAAGAGCAGCATTTAAATTCGGAACCGTGTTATTAAAGTGACCCTGAAACATGTGCATACCTTTTGGCCTAGAGATACCAGGACTAAGCCTACATTCTAAAGAAATGAAGAGGAAAAAGATTCACATGGACACAGGTATTTGTAACAGTTCTTTTTGTTATGGCAAAGAACTAGAAAGAAGGGTGGGGGGCAGTGTCTACCAAGTGAAGAATGGCTGAATAAATGATGGTATATGAATGTAATAGAATATTATCGTACTTTAAGAAACGCCGAATTCTACATAGGAACAACACGATTGTGAGGATAATCCACCCTGACCAAGACAATTATCCAAGACAATTTAAAGGACCCATGATGAAAAATGCTCTTTACCTCCACAAAGAGAACTAATGAAGTCTGAATGGTGATTGAAGCATATTTTTTAAAATTTCTTTCCTTTTTTTCTTTCGTGTGTGGTTTTTTTTTGGGGGGGGGCAACATGGGTAATGTGGAAATATATTTTAGATGACTTCATATGTTTAAGTGATTTCACATTTCTTGCCTTCTCAAGGGGTGGGCGAAGGGTAGGAGGAAAGGAACAAATTTAGAAGTCAAAATTTTGAAAAAAACGGATGTTAAATTTTTTTACATGTAGTGGGAAATATTTAAGGAGATAAATAAAAGTATATCAAAACAAAAGTAATGATGAAAAGGACTGATTCAGAGAGGTGCGTGAACTTATGCAGCATGAAATGAGAACCAGGATAACGATTTTTTACAGCATGACAATGACATAATGAACACAAGCCATTCTGGGGGGGCTGAGGAGGGCCGACCAACATAACAATCAATCACAACTTCAGAGTAACGGCTACTTACATTCTGATCAAGAAGCAAGTGGCAGACCCATTTTCCCATTTTCAAACATTGCTAATGTGCACATTTTTGTTGACTTTTACATACATAAAATATGTAGTAGGTATTATGTATAACATATATATATGTATATACACACACACACACACACACATCCTATAAGGGTTATTTTTCTCCCTTTCCCCTACCCCAAATTCTGAAGAATCCAAAGAAATTAACTTTGTTCACACATATACTTTTATTAGGACATCCTAAAGAGGATTTGGGAAGCTGGTGGGGCTCAGGAAGCAGAAGATTAAAAAGAAAAACAACCTAAAATAAAACCTTTATTCCCTAAATTGAATGGGAAGAAACTGTAGCATGAAATTCTTAGAACTTTTTATAGTTATAATTAGCAGAAAGGAGAAATTTTGAGTTGTGAGTAGAGGTCACTTATTAAGTGAAATAAGTAGGCAAAAGGCACATTGCTCATGACTGTTAAACCTCAAACTCCAGTGAATAAAGCACTGGCTCTGGAACCATGAGGACCTGAGTTCAAATCCAGACTCAGACATTTGACACACTTACTGTGTGTGACCTTGGGCAAGTCATTTAACCCTAATTGTCCTGCCTTCCTCCTCCAAAATAAAATGAAATTCAAACTCTTTGAGGTCAGAAGGCTAAATTTTCCAAGAATTGTTCAAGTCACTGCTGGGCATTATTTTGTGATTATACAGATTGAGATGCTTATAATAATTTCTCCACTTTAATCCAAACACACACACACACACACACACACACATGTGCTTCATTATGGTACTTATGCAGGTTTTACATAATTAGAAACATAGATTATAAGAGTAAAAGAAACAGCCTAATTAGCAATTCTGGCTCCCATGGCAAGTATCACAAAATAGGCCTGAGATACAGACCATGAAAAGCACCCTCAAATCATTTTTAAACAGAATTTCAGTTGTGGGGAGGTTGGTTGGACGGAAGGGGAGAAGAAGACCTAGAACTACATGAAACACAAGTTATCAGGAACAAAGAGATGCTAGGGCACTGGTCTGTATATGTGTGAGTATGGCACCAGGGGATGGGCTTGACCAAGCTAACTGCTGTTGGGAATTCTACCATTTAGGGGAAAAATAAGGGGAGGCCAGGGAGGTAGACTTTAGCTAGGAGCTTCATATTTTAATTAATTATTTTTGCTCATTAGGTGTTAAGCTCAGTAGTTCTGACTTGAAGGGGTGCAAGTGAAGTAAGCACCTTTTAATTTTGGTGCCCTGGGGCACAGTCCATCTTGATTACAGATCTTAACACAAACAATACATAAATTCTCAGGTAATGAACGTTGAATTTTATTTTCACAACCTATATGGATTTATTATTAAATAAACTTGCATTTGCTGGCCAGAGTGAAAAGTCAAGCTTATTTATGATAAGCATATGTGTGTGTATGTTGTATGTATGTGTGCATGTTGTATGTGTGTGTAAAGATAACACTACTAGCTTACATTTATATAGATTTAAAGTTTGTATATATTAACTGATTTGGTCTTCCATATTACTTTATGATTATGAAGCACCATATACTATAAGTCATCCAAAGAATTAAAATTTAGTATTGTTCAGGGGGCACACAGTGCATGTGAGAAGGCTGCATCACAATACAAAGAATTACCAAACACAAAACAATATCATACCACCAAAGGATTATATGATTGAAAAAGATGGGCTGGTCTTGCCTGGCTATTAGTACACAGTAAACAGACAATGCGAGTACTCCACTGGCTGGATATAAGGAAGAAATAAGGAAGGTCTCAAACACCTCAAACACAGAGGCAGATCCTCTGTGGTGGTCTTATGGGAGGTCACGGACAAGAGTTGGACAGGATGTGCTGGTCAAGGTGGATTGTGAATAGTGTCACTGGTGGAAACACCCACCTCAATGAGATAGCAAATCCTGTTGAGTATTTGAGTAATTCCAGGAGGTAGAGAGTAGAAATATTATTACACCCATTTTACAGTCCAAGATACTTGAGGCTAAAGTGAGTAGCCCATGGTAGTTAAGGGGCAGCAATCTCAAGTATTTTTTTCCATTACTTTCTTTGCTCTTTCCATGACTCAATGGTGACTTTTCTGAAAAGCCTGAGATGCTGAGGCAGGATCTGAATTTTTTAAAAATACATTGTATACAACTGTGTAATGTAGTTGTCCTAAAGCTTAATAAATTTCCTTTCAAATTCCGCATACAGATGGTTTCTATCATCCTGAGTTATTAAAGCTTACACATACACAAAGATTTTCTGAGAAGCGTGTATCCTATTTCCTGAACCCGTTTCCCTCCTTACAAATTTCAGAGAGGAAGCAGTCACTCGGTCAGCACCCTGGTTACCTGCAGGCATTCTTTGATGTACTGGGCTTCAAAGCTGATTGTGTGTGGGTGTATCCAGGGCAAGCCATAGGAAGTCTGGGAAGGCTCAGAAAGGAAGGCAAACTTTGGTGCCATGCTGAAAGAGGAAGTGATGTGATCTCCTGTGGAGATTCCACTCTGGTCCTGCCCAGCTTTGGGAACAAGGAAAGAGAGAGGCACAGCCCCAAGTAATGCACTTCTGAGTTTTCTTACAGCTGAGCTTCTCTCTGGCCAGGAACACAACTTGGGAGAATGTGATTTATTTATTTATCTGCAGATACCAACTGGGAAAGGAAGTACTTGATGAAGATAACATTAATGGTAAAGAACTGGACCTGATGGTATTTAATTCCAGGCTCCCAGTGGTCTGGGACACGGCTGCTATACCAGGGCTAAAAGGCCTACAATCAGACTTTCTAAGCTTTGTTTCAGTTTGCAAAGCATGCAACCACGTGCGGAGTGGGTTATGACATTCTTACCCGACTGCCTACTGTCTTTGTTATTATAAGTTGGCAGCAGGGTATGGAAACTTGGAGACCAGAGCCGGCAGGCAGAGACGCTCCGGACACAGGAAATACACTGAGCGGACAGTGGGTGCATTAAATCTCCCAGATGTAGGAGTCCTCTGTCTAAAGCAAGATTTTTTTGGTCTGGCCTTGATGTCTGGGTTTGTTCTTGGTGACTTGCCCAGATGGAAAACTGGGAAGGAATCCACACTGCTGCTCTCATTTGGAAGTTCCCAATATAGGAAGGGAAAACAATAATGGATAAGACCTAACGCAATTTGTTTTTGTGGGAGAGGAAGAAGGGAGAGAAAGGTTGTCCTTCTTGAATGATAATAGTGGTAATAATGATAAGCATTTATAGAGTGCTTTAAGTTCTACCAAGGGCTTTCCGTACATCTGTGAAATACGTAATGTAGGCACTGCTATCCTCATTTCACAGATTAGGAAACTGAGGATCTTATGGGTTAACTGACTCATCTATGACCATAAAAGTAAGAGTTGGAGGTAGGATTTAAAGCCAAATCTGATTCCAAGTGCAGCCGTACTTCCCCCAGCCATAATGACTAAATCTTATTTCTTTAGAAAGCTTACATAAATACAGAATCTCCTCTCTCAAATTTATTCAATTTATTATTTATTCAAATATCTTTGAATAAAACTGGGTCTTATCGGTATCAATGAGGAAAAAAAAAGGATTCTGGGCTCTGTTGCCCCTCTTCATGTAAATTAAAGATATATTTTCTAGCCTCATTTCCTTTAGACATCAGAAGAGAGCTCTTATTTAAGATTCATTAAGATCCTACTTAAATTGAGTGCTTTGAGGTCTGATTAATGCCATGACTTTCAGACTGGGAAATTTCCAGTAGAAATTAAAGGAAAAGATCAGATTTTCATTTAGAAAATTAAAAATAAAATTTTCTCTTCTCCCCCAAGGCTCTCAAAGCTTTAGATGTAAAGGAGAACAAAATGTCAGAGATATTGTTAGTGATACTAACAGATACGTCTCAGACACCTGGGCTTATAGGGCCACAGATTTAGAGATGAAATAGAACTCAGGAGGATAATTCCCTCATTTAATGATGAGGAAACTGGGATATCGAGAGATCAAGTGACTTGCTTCCACTCACACAGCTAGGAAATGTTTGAAGCAAGATTTGAACTCAGGTCTTCCCAAATGCAAGGCCACAATCTCTCTATTCCTGCATCTAACTACCTCCACTCTACTCTCCTGCTTTCTAGACACTCTCAAAGCTGTTTGCTTCTCAGAACAATTTTACAAAAAAAATTGAAAGTAACTGTGAAAATCACAAAAGCTTATCAGTTTCCTGGTTGCTCTTCTACATAACTTTAGGGCTAGAAAAGATATTTTTAATTTGCAGAGAAAAGGGAGGCTCAGTCCAGAATAACCCTCCCCCCACCCTTTTCTGATCTTTATCTATAATGCCCCATATTCTCAGATACTCCTTCCTGATTCATCTCCCCTTCCCCAAGCCCTGCAGCTCACATTCAGAGCTGCTCAGGAGACTCGGCCCTGTGACTTTCCACTGACCCTTTACCCACCCATTTTAGTCTGTACATCTCTACAACGCGCCAACTGTAACCAGTTTCCTTTGCAAGGGGAGGAAACTGTCCCAGTCTGGACTTTATGATTCATACACATTTGAGGTCATAAACAAGAAACCAGAGGTTCCTAGAATTTCAAAAGCAACAGTGAAGGGGCTAAAAGAAAACTTCTAATTTCCAAGGCTCAAAGGCTTAAAATTTGTTGGCACCCTGCTGAACCCAGCCTAAACAAACTAGCTATCTGCAAGTTTCTCAGAATGGGAAAAATATGCAGAACTGCATGAGGGAATTGGCTTTCTTTCCCCAGGCTCCAAATTACTGTAATCTATACACTACAAATAATGTAGTCTGCATATACTGCAGGGGATCTTCCACAAGGGGATAGGGTGGGTAGAGCCCTAGAATCGGGAGCCAGGCAGAGACAAACACTGCTTCGGTCACTTAGCTGTGGGACCCTGGGCAAGCCACTTCCTTCTACATATAACGGGGAGAATCACCGCATCTGGTTCATAGGACTATTGTGAGGACTTCCAACTTTAAAGCTAACTTCTTGGTGGAGAGTGGCTCCCTTTTCTGTCTTACAGGCTCTGCTAAAGCAAGTCATCTTTTGTCCAGTCTTAACAAAAAGGAAGAACAGGGCAGTGAACAGAATTTGGTGACGAGATTTCATTAGACCCAAGGTGGCCTACATAGGGTCAAGTTCAGGAAACCACATTACACAGGCCAGGTAAGAGGAAATAGAGAGAAGGAAAGTAAGTGGAGTACTTCTAGGATGTGGGCAAACACAAAAGTGGGGCAGGAAGGATGGATGATGGGAAGCTACCACCCACTTATTCCAGATTTACCAGAATGGATGGTACTTGCCAGAGCACTGGAGCATAATGTAATACTCCCTGGTTCCTCAAGCAGTAGCCTTCAATTGTGTGTTGAACCACTGATGGGCAGAGGAGGTTGAGGTCATAGGACCCAAAATAAAACTGAAGGGAAAGAAAAAGAATGAGAGAAACAAAAGGGGGGGAAGGGTGTTTGGTGACAGTCCAAATATGTGACATATTGCCAGGCTGCTTTGCCTAAGGCGTGACCTTTAATCACCTAATAGGAGAATCACATCATAAAAAGGTGGTATGAAGACATTAACTAATGCAATATTCCTCAAGTTGTGAGTAGAAGTCACCGGGTCATGGTCAGGGAGGTTCCAAGAGGCTCATGGCCCATGACAGGGGTGAGGAACCTGCAGCCTCAAGACTACATGTGGCCCTTTAGGCCCTTGACTGAATCCAGACTTCACAAGAGTCCTAGAGGTCATAGGTTCCCCACCCATAGGCCAATAGGTACAACATAGAAACAGTTGTCAAGCTATGAATGGATTATGTTACACAAGTTCAGTGTCGGACAGTTTAGACCCTTGAAATTAATTCCTGCACAGAAACACCATTCATTTCAATTAAACAAGTGTGTATTAGTGTCTGGGGCAGCTAGGTGGCACAATGGATAGAGTGCCCAACCTGGAATGAGGAAGGCCTGAGTCCAACTCTGGTTTTAGTTACTTAGGCACTGACCCTGGAAAAGGCACTTCACCCTGTTTGCCTCAGTTTCCTCATCTGTAAAATGAGCTGGAGAAAGAAATGGCAGACTACCCCCAGTATCTCTGCCAAGAAGACCCCAAATGGGGCGGCAGAGTCAGAAACAACTGAAATGGCTGAACAGCAACAACACTTATATCCAATCCACTAAGCTAGAGGCTAAAGATAAAAATATTAAAATGTAGAGATGACAAATAAGAGACCTGGAGAGTTGGAAAAGTGACCAGAGAGATGGCCGAGTTCAACTTGCACAAGAATCCCCCCTATGACATATCCATTAAGTGCTCCAGTGAGCCTTTAAGAGTTGGGCAACCCAATGTGGATGAGGCCACTTTGGGGTAACTCTAATTAGGAAGGTTTTCCCAATCCAAGCCTTGATATGCCTCTTTATTTCTAGTTCTGTGCTCTGCACTCAACTGAAGCTGGTCTAATCCCTCCTTCCAAATAACTGTCCTACAAAAACATGAAGGCGGCTCTCATGTGCCCCCTGAGCCTGCTCTTCTCCAGGTGGTGCAGTGGATAGAGCGCTCTCCTCAACGCAGAGTCAGAAAAACATGAGTTCAGCCTCCAATACCCACTAGCTCTGCGACCCTCAGCAAGTCCCTTTAACTTTTGTCTGCCCCAGTTTTATCTGTGAAATGAGAATAATTGTACCCACTTCCAGCGCTATTGTGAGGATAAAATGAGATGTTTGTAAAGTCCTTTCATCCTTATGGCACCATATAAATGTTAGCGATTATTATTAGCTATTATTAAACATTCTCAGTTTCTTCAAACTATCCTTGATTCCAAGGCTGTTAACATCCTATCTGTCCTCTGTGGACGTGCTCCAGCTTATCTGTCCCTAAAGGAATTCCTATCCTACTTGGAAGACACAACACGCACCGGAACAAGCAAATAGACGTAACTTGAGCAGGGAGGAAGCACCGTCAAGTTCCCATATCAGGGAAGAGTTCACCAAGGAAATGGTGAATTGGAAGGACGAAAAGAGCGGAGAGGAGGTGGAAAGAGAAGGAAGAGCATTTCAGGTACAAAGGGCAGCTTGTGCAAAGGAAAGTGCCGAGACCAAGGAGGTGTAAGGTCAAGTTTGGGGACCAGCTAGCGTCTAATTTGGCTAGAACACAGAATATGTGAAAGGAGAGTAATCTACCCTAAACCTGCAAAGGTGAGAAGGCGCAAGAGCGCCAGGCTAACTCTAGCACAAAATACAAAATGGAGGCTGGTTCTCCTTCTCACCTTCGCAGGTTTGTGGTGCATCACTCTCCCTTCACACACTCTTGTGTTCTAGCCAAATTAGATTTTTAAATGAAACACGCATACATTTATGTAGTACAGACTGGAGAGGGAAGCGACTAAGCTGGGAGATAATGTAGGAAGCTATCATAGTAACTTAGGCAACAAGTGACAAGGAACTGAACGGATGTTACCAGTATGCACAGATAGAAGCTAATGGACTGGAGAAATAACGTGGAGGTAGAACCCACAGGATTTGGTAACTGATTGGACATCAGCGGTGAGTGACAGAAAAAGGCCAGGATTGCCCCCAATGCCTAACTCTGTAAAAATGGTGAACGAACAAATATAAAGCACTTGTTAGCACCCATACAAGCATACATTTGTATAGCGAGTGGTTACTTGGGTAGTTGGTAAGATGGCATGGCTCTGGATAGAAATAAAAAAAAGAATTTGCAGAAGTGGGCAGGGTTAAGGGGGAAGATAAAGAGTTCCATTTTGGACATGTTGAATTTGAGATGTTATATAAGTTAAGCACTGGATCAAGACTGAAGGAAGACAATGTGGCAGGAATAAAGGTCATGAACCATGACAGTTTCTCGACTAGTGTATAAAATCTATTTTATTATTATTAACAATAATAATCATCACATTTCTAAAGCAGCTATGTGATAAAGTGGACAGAGTGCTGGACTTGGGAGTCAGGAAGAAGTGAGCTCAAATCCTGCTCCAAATACTCCCACTTAACCTCTCTGTGCCTCAGTTCCCTCATCAGTAAAAAGGTGGATAATGGTAGTATGTATAACGGGCATCAGGAAGCACTGGCTCTTTGAAATTCGTGGGAGCCACTTGCCTCTGAGACGTACTGTCGGCACAGTGGAGAGAACACTGGGAGTCAGAGAGCAGGGGTCCAAATCCTACAACCTTGGGAAAAATCGCTCAATTCAACTATAAAATGAGGTTGGACTAGATGGTTGCTAAGGTCTCTTCCAACTTTAAATCTATCATGCTCCGATGCCCTGATAGAACGCTTCTTTCAAATATGTAGAAGTGCTCTCAAGGCAACATATATTACTTAGATAAACTGATTAAACCTCCACCAACCTCAGTTCCTTCAACTGTATAATGGGGGTAATCACAGCACCTACCTCACAGGGTTGTTCTGAGGACTGAATGATAAATATATAATAATAAAGGGCTTAAATAAACACACTATTATTGTTGTTGCTATTATTGTTAATTAAATGAACAGAGCTAGAGAATGGAGCAGAACATGTCTCCTTATTCTTTCCAACATAGTTCTCAACAGATTTGAGGAGAAAAGAGCCTAAATGCTGACCCTGAGATCTGAACCACGTGGGGTCTCAGGCTGCTTAGTGCCCCCAAGGGGCGCCTCTTTCTCCAGATGGCAGAGTTGGGTAGAATCTTCTACCTCATGACTTCACAGAAAGCATTAACCTGCACTGATGTAGACACACTTCCCTCACATAACCCTAACACCACAATGACAAGAGAAGGGAGATGCAAAATAACACAAGTACCATTCTACCTCTCCTAGTCTCTCCCTTAACATGTGCTCTAGGAACATGACTGATATGCTCATGTTAAATGATCCGCCATCTTGCTTCCCCAACACTGTTAAATCCCCCAACAGAAATGTCAAGCGCCATCAGCAGCTCCACATCCTGGCAAATCCCACTCCTAGGAAGAATCACGGAAGGCAATCTTTCCCCATCCCAACTCCCTACTCACTTCCCAGGTCTTGGTCATCCAATTTCCTCAAGATGAGCATGTTTGGGAAGCGGTGAGTAGTTAATTTAATTTTACTGGAGTCTGGGATGAAGTGAAAGGGTATTGATGGGGCTAGAAAGTTAGGTTAAGGACAGATTGTGGGGGTCCAAGGAATCTGGAATTAATTCAATAAGAAATGAGGAGCCATCAAAGGTTTTTGAGTGGGAGAGGTGACAAGATCTGAACTATGCTTTTCGATGATTTACCCAGAAGTGAACTGAAAGATGAATCCGACTGCTAATCTAGGCCCAGAGGAGAGATAAAGAAGTATTCCTCCTTCCCTTCCTTGGAGTAATCGGATAATGGAGACACAAAATGCTACTTAAGTTGTCTAACATATTGGTTGGAGCCTGTTGGTTTCCCTCAACTTCTTTTCTTGATTACAAAGGAAAACTCAACTGAAGGGTCAGGGTTGCATAATTGAAAATGACTGTGATATAAAAATAAAAGGCATCAATAAGACTGTTATAAAAGTCATAGGACCCTAGATCTAAAGTTGTAAGGGCATTTGGAGGCCATCTAGCCCAAATCCCTTATTTCACAGATGAGGCCACTGAGGCCCAGAGAAGTTAATTGACTTGCTTAAAGTCACACAAGTTGGCTGGATCTGAACATAGATTTGAAGAGATCTGAACATAGACCAAGACTCCTAAGTCAGAACACTTTCCCTTATACCAGAAACAAACAAAAACAAGTGGTGACTACAATATTTCAGAGGAGAACCATTGAGGGTTTATTCAAAGAAACATGGGAAGATTTGTATGAACTGATGCAGTTAACCAAGTGGAACCATAAGAACAGTATCCACAATGATCACAATCATATAAAGAGACATCTGAGAACAAACGTGTCCGAATAATTAAAAAAATCAACGAAGATGCTAGAAAAGAGATAATGAAGCATTTGCCTCAATCCTGCATGCATTGTCAGGTAAGGTCACTATTTTGAATTATTTTGTTTTGTTTTTCTTTGTCACAAGGAAACATTAAGTATGGAAAGGCAGCAAAAAAAAATGCGATGTAAAAGAATCAATAGATTATGTTGATATTTTTTGGATATATTTTTGATATATTTTTCAGGAACTTTTCTAATATGACATGGAGACAGCTGCTATCATGCCGAGGACCTTTCTCTGGATTTTGAAATGAAGCGGGTCCCAATGAGGCGTGTGGCGTGTCTATTCATTACATGCCATCCTCATGATGTGATAGGTTCATCACCTTTTCTATACCTCCTGGATATCTTTCACGCCACTGTGTCCCTTTCTAGCAGTACTACATTTTGTGCATGTACTTTTTTTTTTCTTACCCTTCATTTAATTTTGTTGTTGTTGTTCAGTCACCTTCAGTCACGCCTGACTCTTCATGACCCCATCTGGGGCTTTCTTGGCAAAGATACTGGAGTAGTCCGCCATCTCCCTCGCCAGCTCATTGTACAGGTGAGGAACTGAAGGAAAACAAGGTTGCGCCCACTGTCACATAGCTGCTAAGTGTCTGAAGATGAGTCTGCCTGACTCCAGGCTTAAAACTGTATCCAGAGCATCGCCAAGCTGCCCGTATAAATGCCAACTGCCATTAGATTATGATTGGTGTTGTTCTTCTAGCCATTATCATAAAAGCTTGCCTATTCCATCCTCATATTTTCATTAAGCACGCTCTTGATACACGTATTCATTTTTCCCCCACAAAGATTTTGTTGAGATGAGAAGGCTGGCAAATGACAGAGTAGTTAGCTTACTTATAACCTCATGACTGCCTTTTTTCATAGCGATAACATTCATGCCTTTTTTTTTTTTTAAAGATTGTTTAGATTCTTCTGGCTTTTGAGCTATCTTGAGATTTGATCTTTCAATACTCTCAACACTCTGTCACCTTCAGCCTGGACTTCCTTGAGGCGTATTCTTGCTCTGGGCTAGCTGCTCTTCCTGTTTTGGTTTTCCTTACGGCCTTTTCTGTTCTCTCACACAGCACCACTGGGGATGATGGTATCTGAGTCCAAGCAAGGTGGTTCCACTGTCACTGATGGAGATAACGGATATGTGCTTTTACTCACTGTGGGAACAATCCGAACGAGAATGTTTTAGAGCGGGCAAAGTTCTCCCCATCCATTTGAACCTCACTGTTGTCGAGGCCTATGAAGCTGGTACTACAGGCATTATTACCTCCATGTTACAGATGAGGAAACTGAGTTTCTGAGAGGTTAAGTGACTTGCCACCTTGATACACAGATAATATGTTAGGGGCAGGATTCGAACTTCAATCTTTCTGACTCCAGGTCCTATACTCAATCCTCTCTGCTATATTGGTTCTCAAAGAGAATAGGGTGGTTGGTAGGTCAAAGCAAAATTAGCTCCACTACAAGAGAAACAACCTAAAATTCATGCTCAGCAAAGAGAAAATTCATTCAAATCTGCCTTATCGACATACCTATTTCCTATCTTAAAACCTTTCTTCACTTCCTCACCATTTCCCACTAATGGCTAACAATGAAGGTAACAGGATGGGCAGTCAAGAAACACCTCATTCCCAGCCAGGATTCTGCTTTCGGTGGTTTGTTTAGAAACTTGATATCTAGAAACCCATTATGCCTGAAATCAGGGATTGCATGCCACCAAATGACCCATGCAGGGATGCCAACAGTGTCTCTGCATTCACTGGTGTCCCTCTCTAACCAACCCATGCAAGGGGAGAAAGGCTTGCTCACAGAGGATTCTCTCTGCAGGGGCACAACCGGGCCTCTGGACAAGGTTAGGAAGATCTCTGAGTGGCTTTTGCTACTGATGTGTGCTGCTGCAGATGAGAACAAATACTAAACATACTCATTTGTAAGTCAAATCAGACGTGGGGGGAAAGAGAAAGGATTTGTGCTGCGGTGACACCGTAAACCTCCAGTCCCAGGAATTTTAAAAATACCATATGGGAATTTTTTTTTAGAGGGGGGGAATATATATACATTGGAGCTGCAAAGACAGGGTGGAATCTTCTTTCCTTCCCCAAAGTAGGCTTTTTGGCAATCATGTAAGCCTGAAACGTTCCTGGGAGAAATAACAAAAGGGAAAAGGAAAAGAGAAGTGAAATAGGGGTGGGGGAGGAGAGGGGATGCTAAATTTAGTCAGAGCAAAAACAGTGGGATGGAGGGTAAAAGAGATAAGTAGAAAGTACACAAGAAACACTCGTTTATTCTACACCAGGAAAGCGAGACTACCTGCTGGGAGAGACAGCACGAATTACTATCGTCACTG
>CM053597.1:156174188-156199179 GCA_028646575.1 Pseudocheirus occidentalis
CCTAGATGCCCCTGCTCTGAATGCCTCATTCTCTCCAGGAGGATACAGTACTGTTTAGGTTTTATTTCATCATGTCATTTCCCTCCTCCAACCCTTTGATGATTCCCTATCAACTTCCACACTCTCCAACTTCCATCATCTTCCAGTCTATATTCTATAGTCAGTCATTCAAAGCCTACTAAAATTTGAATCCAAGCTACTCTTCTCATCTTCTCTTCTAATTCTCTCGCATATAGGCTCTCCACTCTAACTAACCTATTTACTCATTTATCCCTCAAAATTACCTAGAGGTTTTCTCACCTCTGGGTTTTTGCTCAGACTTTTCCTTACATCTAGCTTTTCTCTCTGCTCATCCCTGCTAATGTGAATGATACTCTTCCTTTAAGATTCAACTTGAATCACATCATAAAATCACAGAATCTGAGAGTTGAGAGGAAACCCAGGAGGTGCTCTCTAGCCTCTCATATGACTGAATAAAGTTTAAAATAAAGAACAAAGTTCTTTAAAGTTTCTTCAAGAAACTCCAAAAGTATTTATCCAGACACTGCTTAAAGACCTCTTCCTTTGTCTTCTTTTTAAATTTTTCATTTCATTTTGTTTTCATTCTGAACTTAACATACACCAAACAAAATGAGTATTTTAAACATTCTTTAATTAAATGTTGTAGAAGAAAAGGAAGGGATTGTACATGAAACCCTCAATCTCCAACACATAGAATTTGGTCTTTAAGTATTATAAATTCAACATGAAATTTCCAGAGCTATCCTCTTGCCTGTGATTCTTTCTAACCTTCCATCTGTTTTCTTCTCTCTTGGAGGTAGAACAAGGAAGCCTATCCCTAACAACCTACACACACACACACACACACACACACACACACACATCCCTCCATATTGATGAAAAAGAAAAACAAAATCATTGTAACAAATATTCAGTCAAGCAAAACAAATTCTCCCATTGACCATTTCCAAAAAAGGCTTGTCTTAGTCTCTATCTTGAGTAGAGTCACTCTGTCTTGAGTCACCTCTCTGACAGAGAGTGGGTAGTATGAATCTTCATCTCTGAAGTCAGAATTAAATCCCATCTTTTGCTTGAAGAGGGAATCCACTACCTTCTAAGTTAGTACAATACACTTTTGGATAGCTCTCATTGTCATTTTTTTTCTTGCATCAATCCTGAATCTTTTTCTTTGAAATTTAAACCCATTATACTGAATTCTGTTCTCTGAAACCAAGTAGATTTCTCTTCTAAAAAGACTTTCCTACTTATTTTTTCTCACACTCATCTCTTCTCACTCTTTTCATTTTCTTTACTAAACAGAAAAAAACACAAAATGACCTGGCACTTTCCCAGCAATACACAAGGCAAGGTATTCTCTAAGTCCTATGACTATTTTACTGAAATTAGACAGAGAACAGGGAATTATCATAATCCTATTGCCCTGTATTGAATAACCCAGACCCCTGTGATAGAGCACACATAATAAATATTTGTTCCTTGATTACAGCTTCAACTCCGGGATCCAGAAAAGATGACAGAATCAAGAAGGAGATGCAACAAGGGAAAGAAAATGGGATTGAAATGAGGAAAGTGAGGGGAGAAGCTATAAGGACTGAAAATAGGGAGATCAAACCACCTAAATTCAGCAGAAGGTGCCCAGTTAGTTGAGAATTGTTGGGAGGAGGCAAATGTTGGAGAATGGGATTGAGTTAGAAGGTATAGGTTGAGAAAATTAAGACTGATTCTGTATCACTTATATATTGATCCTATTTGCAATTATAGGGCTATTAGGTGGCACAATGGATAGGGACATTGGGCCTGGAGACAGGAAGACTCATCTTCCTGAGTTCAAATCCAGTCTCAGACATTTACTGTGTGATCCTAAGTAAGTTACTTAATGCTGTTTGCCTCAGTTCCCTCATCTCTAAAATAAGCTAGAGAAGGAAATGGCAAACTACTCCAGTATTTTTTGCCAAGAAAACTCCATATGGTGTCACAAAGAGTCAGACATGACTAAACAATGACATTTTACAATTAATTGATTTTTGTCCCATAGCTAGTTTTGTCTTGTAACTGCTAAAGTCAGGGTTCTCTGACTAGATTCACTTCAGAATTTGACTAGACTTTAATGGGTTAAGTTTAGAAAACCAGTTTTCTTGCTAATCACTATTAATTAGAGAAACCTTGAGCTAGAGTTTATAAGTACAATCTCTCATAAAACATTCTATGTCTATGGAAATTGTTATCTCAATAAACACCTTTAAATCACTCCTGCCAAGGGCACCTTGTTCTAACTTGTTTCTGAACAACTGAGTGATACTTGAGTGTTATTCTTTTTTCCTTTTGGGGGGGGGTTGTTTGTTTGGGGGGGTGGGAGGGGAGAAAGCAGGGTAATTGGGGGTAAGTGACTTGCCCAAGGTCACACAGCTAGTGAATGTGCTGAGTGTCTGGGGCTGGATTTGAACTCAGGTCCTCCTGACTCAAGGGCAGGTGCTCTATTCACTGCACCACCTAGCTGCCCTCAGTGTTATTCTTGAAAAGCAGACTATATGACCTTGTCCCATTTTAAGGCCCTATCCTTGTAAGTGGTCTTATCTAATTCCCCTAATAATTCCCCTAATTCCCAGGCACCAGCAAGTCTACATCCCTGAGTCTGTTCCCAATGACCTTGAGATGCAGTTTTTTCCCATAAATTCACAAAAGCATCCCTTGGAGACAGAAAGAGGCGGTCTTCACCCTAAGTGCATGCTATGCCCACTTTCTTTGATGCAACCAATCATGATCTCTCACCTGGTGATGCTAGCCAACTATACGATTTGGGGGTTGTTGGTTTTTTTGTTCTATGCTTGTAAAAAATGAGTTCCATCTTCAGTTCTGGGCTTTTGGCATAAAAAAGACATAATGCATTGACTTCTTTATTGGCAGGGTAGCACCTCTGTTAATAATATTATCTTGGTCATAGAAATGTGCCTTAGTTTACTCTTTTGTTAAATTTCACACACGAGGTACAATGAGATGGCTGTTCTTTCCCCTTAAGTTTTGTATCTCAGCTCTTACAATCTCTAACCTCTGTCACATATGCTGTTGTGAGATAGGATATACCTGCCTCTGACCTTTGAGTCAGTCAAAAGCCTACATTATGCTGCGGGGCTAATTTTAGCTGCATATTATTTCATAGACTTTGGCTTAGATCCTAAGTAGATCAAAACCATTTTGACTCAAAGTAGCCATTAATTAGGAAATGTCTAAACAAGTTGTGGTACATGAATATAATGGATTATTGTCATTATTCAGTCATTTCAGTCATGTCTAACTCTTCAACTTTATTTAAAGTCAACCTTAACTTTGGGGACCATGACCCCATTTGGGGTTTTCTTGGCAAAGATACTGGAGTGGTTTGCTATTTCCCTCTCCAGCTCATTTTAAGGTTAAGGCAGCTAGGTGAGGAAGTGGACAGAGCACTTGGCCTGGAATTAATAAGACCTGAGTTCAAGTTTGGCCTCAGACACGGTCTAGTTATGTAACCTTCAGCAAGTCACTTAATCCAGCTTGCATCAGTTTCCTGATCTCCAAACATGAGGATAATATTAGCACCTGCCTTCCAAGGTTGTTGTGAGGATCAAATGAGAATTATAAATTGCACAGTGCCTGAAACATAGGAAGAGTTATATAAATGTTAGCCGTCATTACTGTTATTAGACAATCACATCTATCGTGATATGGGCAGTATTCTTAATTTGTCCTTTTTCTAGTGTTTTTTTAGTTGCATGCCCAATTTATTGATCTGCTCTTTCTCTATTTTATTGATGTAAGCAATTAGAGATATAAATTTTCCCCTAAGTATCACTTTAACCACATTCCATAAATTTTATTATGCCAGATCCTTTTTGTCACTTTCTTTAATGAAATTATCTATTGCTTTTGAGGATTTGTTCTCGACCCATTTATTTTTTAGTATTAGATTATGTAGTTTCCAATTAATTTCTAATCTATCTTTCTATTGCCCATTATTGAATGGGCATTTTTTGCAGGGTTTTTTTCCTTCACATTTTTCTTTTTGCATTTTTATTGCATTTTGATCTAAAAAGGATGCATTTATTATTTCTGCTTTTCTGCATTTAGTTGTGAGGATTTTATGTTCTAATACATGGTCAGTTTTTGTGTAGTTGCCATATAATGCTGAGAAAAAGGTATATTCCTTTCTGTTCCCATTCAATTTTTTCCAGAGCTCAATCATATCTAACTTTTCCAGAATTTTATTCACCTCCTTAACTTCTTTCTTCTTTATTATTTGGTTAGATTTATCATGTTCTGAGAGGGAAAAGCTGAGGCACCACACTATTATATTTCAGTTGTCTATTTCCTCCTGTAACTCATTTAACATCTTCAAAAATTTAGATGCTAAACCATTTGGTACATACATGGTTAGTATTGATATTACTTCATTGTCTATGGTACCTTTTAGCAAAATATAGTTTCCTTTCTTATCTCTTTAATTCAATCAATTTTGCTTCTGCTTTGTCTGAGATCATGATTACTACCCCTGCTTTCTTTGCTTTAGCTGAAGCATAATAGATTCTGGTCCAGGTCATTGCCTTTACCCTGTGTGTGCCTCTCTGTTTCAAATATGTTTCTTGTAAACAGCATATTGTAGGATTCTGTTTGTTAATCCATCCTGCTCTCTGTTTCTGTTTTATGGATGAGTTCATCTCATTCACATTTATAGTTATGATAAATAACTGTGTATTTCTCTCCATGCTATTTTTCTCTTGTTTATCCCTCTCTCACTCCCTCTTACCCCCATCCTTTTCCTCCTCACAAGTATTTTACTTTTCTGATTATCACCTTCCCCAATCCATCCTCACTTTTTTTTAGTCCACTCCTTCTATTATCCCCATCCCTTTTCACATTCTTACAGGGTAAGATACATTTCTGTATCCAACTTGAATGTGTATGTTATTCCATCTTTGAGCCAATTTTGATGAGAGTAAGGTTTAAGTTTTGCCCACTATGACTCCATCTTTCCTTCCATTATAATAGCTCTTTCGTGCCTCTTTTATGTGGGATAATATATCCCATTAATCTCCTCACTTCTTCTAGTACAATCTTCTCTCTTATCCCTTTATTTTATTTTTTGGGGGTCATTCCATCAAAGTCACCTTATATCCACACCCTCTATCTCTATATCCTTCTAATTGCCCTTCTAATAATAAAGTTCTTAAAAGTTACAAATATTATCTTGCCCTATAGAAATATAAACAGCTAAATCTTATTGTATCTTTTATGTTTCCTCTGTCTTGATTTTTTTTTTACTTTTCTATGTTTCACTTGAGTCTTATATTTGGAGGTCAAATTTTTTACTCATTGTTGGCCTTTTAATTAAGAATGCTTGATAGTTTTCTATTTCATCAAATATCTTTTTTTTCCTCTGAAAGATTATATTCAGTTTTGCTGGGTAAGTGATTCTTGGTTGCAATCCTAACTCCTTTGCCTTCGAGCATATCTTATTCTAAGACCTTCTGTTCTTTAATGTGGCAGCTGCCAAATCCTGTATAATCCTGACTGTAGCTCCACAATATTTGTATTGTTTCTTTTTTGGCTGCTTGCAGTATTTTCTCCTTGCTCTGTGAGCTCTAGAATTTGGTTATGATGCTCCTTGGAGTTTTCATTTTGTGGTCTCTTTCAGGCAACTATTGGTGAATTCTTTCAATTTTTGTTTTGATCTGTGGTTCAATCTGTGGTATATCAGGATAGTCTTCCTTGATAATTTCTTGAAAGATATTGCCTAGATTTTTTTTATCCTGATTTTCAGGTAGCCCAATAATTCTTGTATTACCTTTCCTAGATCTATTTTCCAGGTCAGTTGTTTTTTCAGTGAAAAATTTCACATTTTCTTCTACTTTTTACTTTTTTATGTTGTTTTATCCTATCTTGATGAACAATGGAGTCATTAACTTGCACTTGCTTGATTCTAATTTTTAAGGGTTTATTTTCCACAGTGAGCTCTTGTACTTTTCCATTTGGCCAGTTCTATTTTTTTATAGAGTTATTTTCTTCTGTAAATTTTTGTATATCTTTTCCCATGCTATTGACTCTTATTTCATGATTCTCTTGCATTACTCTCATTTCTTTTCCCAGTTTTTCTTCTACGTCTCTAATCTGGTTTTTAAAATCCTTTTTAAAAGCTCTTCCAGGAGTTCTTTTTGGCCTGACACCAGATTACATTTTTTTTTTCCTTTGAGGCAGCCATTTTGACACTTTTGTCCTCTTTTAAATTTGTGCCTTAACCCTCCATGTCCTCATAGTAACCTTCTATGGCAAAGTTCTTTTCTGTTCTTGCTTTTGATCATTTTTTCTGCCTATTTTACCAGTCAGCGTTTTCGTGTGAGAGTTAGGCTCTGGTCCTACATTGTCCCAAGCTCTTTGTACTGTGACTCTGGGTCTTACTGCTGTCTTTCACTGGGCTTCAGGGCTTAGCTGCTTGCTTTTGCTGGAGGCTAGATTTCCTTCTTGCTTGTACTGTTGTCCCCGTTGGCCTCCCATGAGTGTGGGATTTAACTGCTGGCCTGTTACAGGGTTGGGGCCTTGCTGCTGGGTTGCTGTGGAGACAGGCCTCTCTGCTAGAAGCAGGGTCTTGCTGTTGGTCAGACCCAGGATAGAGGCCTCAATACTGGTCAGCAAAGGGGTCAAGGCCTCCAAGGTGGCTTGTGCTGGGTGGGGGTCCCTGGGGTGGGGGGTTTGCTACACTTTGTAAAGTGCTTCTTTGCCTGGGGGCTGCTGGCTTGTAGGAGGGCAGAGCCTCACTGGTGGATTGCCCCAGACTTGGAACCTTGCTGTAGGTCCCTTGCTGTTAGTCTGGCTGCTACTCTCTGACCTTGCTCCTCTCCCACCCCAATGAGACAGACTTTTCCTGCTGTGCTGGTAAGCTACTTCCCTACTCCTGTATCAGTTCTGAGATGAATTTCAAGTTGTTTGGTGGGGGATTTAAGAGGCCTTCAGAGGGTTCCTTCCTCACTCTGTCATCTTGGCGCCAGAAGTCTCCAATGGGCAGTATTCCTTATCAGGTCTCTAGAATCGTGGTTGATCTTTGCATTGATTAGAGTTTTTAAATCTTTCAGAATTAGAATTATTCTTTTTTTTTAACAACATTGATGTTACGCTATAAGTTGTTCTTGGTTCTTCACTCCACATCAGTTTATACAAGTCTTCCTAGGTTTCTCTGAAACCATATCTCTCTTTCTTTATTGTAGTACAATAGTATTCCGTCGCCTTCACGCACCATAATTTGCTCACCCATTCCCCAAATGTTTCTAGTTCTACATCGCTACGAAAAGAGCTGCTACAAACACTTTGATACACACAGTATCTTTATTCTTCTCTTTGCCTCTTTGGAGTACAGACCTAGAAGTGGTATCACGAGGTCAAAAACAACAGTTGTAGTAACTTTGGGGGTATAATTATCAATCAATTTCAAGAATGACCCAAACAATTCATAGCTCCACCAAACGTTATATCTGTGTGCTTGTTTTCCCTCAGCCCCTTGAATATTTATTTTCTGTTTTTGTTAACTTTGCGAATGTTATAAGTACGACTATAGAATCTTAGACTTGTTTTAATAGGTATTTTTCTAATTATTAGTCATGTGAAGTATTTTTTCATGTGGTTATAGTTAGATTGAGTTTTGTCCCTTGAAAACTGCTTTTTCATATTCCTTTACCACTTATTGTTTGGGGAATGGCTCTTTTTCTTATAAATTTAAGTCAATTCTTTATGTAGCTTAGAAATACCTTTTTGACACATGCAAAAAAAATCATTTTTTCTTCCATCAGGTAGTTGTTTCCTCTTCAATCTAAATTGGATTGGATTTGTTTGTGCAAACTCTTTTTATTTTAAATAATCAAAATTGCCCAATTTACCGTATGATTCACTTTATCATAAGTGAATGACAGTTTGATAGATAGATAATGATAGATAGTATGATAGATAATAGATAGAATGATAGATAAATGACTTTAGTCATGAGTTGTTCTATCCATAGATCCAAAAGGTTATTTCTTCCTTGTTTCTCAAACTTGTTTATGATGCAATCTTTTATACCTAGGTCAGTACTCATTTGGAACGGTATCAGATGGTGGTCTAAATTAATTTAATTTATTCTAGATTGCTATCCACATTCTCAGGGGTTATTGCCAAATAGTGAGTACTTATTCCAGTAGCAGGGTTCTTTAGATTTACCATATAGTAGTCTTTTAAGCTCATTAGCTTCTACATGTCATGTAACTATTTTATTCCACTGATTGATCTCTCAACTTTTTAACCAGTATCAAATTGTTTAGATAACTGCTTTGTTAGTTTCTGCTCAGATAGTAATAAATAACCTTCCTTCCCACTTCTTTTTCATTGTTTCCCTTATAATCCTTGACCTATTGTGCCTTCAGGTGAATTTTGATACTAATTTTTTTTCTAACTCAATAAAGTAATTCTTTTGTAATTTGATCATTATAACATGGTATAAATAGTCTCTTTCTCTTTATGCTAGGTTTTATTAGTATTACATGGAAAGGCCAAATTAGTGTTTATTTGTTTTATATTCTGCCACTTTGAGATTATTATTTCAGTTAATTTTCATTTGACTCTTTGGGATTCTTAAAGTACACTATCATATCATATACAAAAATATAATTTTCTTTCTTCTTTGTCTATGTTTATTCTTTTGATTTCTCAAATTTAATTCCATTACATGCAGATCCCCCAGAAAAAAAATCTATTTCTCTCTCTCTCTCTCTCTCTCTCTCTCTCTCTCTCTCTCTCTCTCTCTCTCTCTCTGTCTCTCTGTGTCTCTCTCTGTGTCTCTGTCTCTGTCTCTGTCTCTCTGTCTCTCTGTCTCTCTCTTTCTCTCTCTTTCTATCTCTTTCATTTTAATAACAAATTTTTATTGTAGGAGCATAGGCAGCTCCTTCCCCTCCTTCCCCCTTCCTTTCTTTCTGCAAACTCCTGGACCACAGAGGAAAGATACTTTTTTTTCAGCCCTGTTACACTTAGCCCTGGGCAGCCTTTCTGGATTTCTCTCTGTGGTCACTTCATTGGACACTCTTTTCAAAGTTCTAGGAAGCCACTTTTTCTGCTGTGGTTGGACTGAGATATGTCCACTTTAAAACTGAAAATTGATTGTAGTTCTGTTCTTAAGACTCAGTCAAGTTTGCATAGGTTAATATTGTCTCATGCCATTTGAATCAACTCCTTACCCTTGTAGCTTCACCCTTCACCTATATTCCAGAGAAACTTGATTAAAGGTCAAGCTTTTGTCTTGTAATTATCCCCACCCTTTACTCAGGTAGCCTTCTTCTGTCTTAGATGAGTAGAGGGTAATAATATTCTCTCTCATAATGAACTTTGGTGTTGGCTTTTAAAATGCAGTATAGATGAGATTATTGATAAAGAATTTTAAAAGGTGTTAATAATATTGTACCAGAAAAAAAATAATAATAATAATATTGTACCAGGACACATAGGTCCAAGGTAGTAAGGATTCTTTTGCCCCACCAATATTTTAGGACATCTTTTAAATCCTCTTCTTCACCTGATCACATCACTTACACACCTTTGTGTGTTCTACAATGTAAAAGTCTTTACGTCCAAACTTGAGGGATTGGAATGACTGTCCTTAAGGTGAAAACCACAGCCTGTGGACAGTATGTTGTGCAGACCTGTTTTACATCCTCTATATTTTTCAAGGATCAACTGAAATCCTTTCGTGGGCCACAAGCAGCTTCAGGCCATAAATGGGCCAAATGTTGTGTAGGCCTGCCCTAGGGGGAACCTGAGACCATGTGTCTAAGATATTGTACATAGAAAGGAGAGACTATCATGCATATAAGAGGGTGTTATATGCTGGAAGCTAGGTTAAATTATACTAGGAAATGTTCAATGGCTTCATAACAGGACCCTAGTTTCTTTTTTGAGTGACAAACCACTAAGGAATAAGTTCCCTTAAACAAGTAGAAGGAAGATCTATTGGTAGGGCCTCAGCTGTAGTGACTGATCAGGGAAAATATTTGGGCATGGCTATTTATAGTTCTTAGGAGTCAGTAACTATATGAAGAATTACAATATCTTCTCTTGGTTATTGAGGATATGCCTTAAATTATACTTGCTGGACTCCTTAGGCATTAGTGTCCTTACTGAACAAATTGTGATGTTGGAGGCTGAGACTTCTATTCTCAACTCCAACATGAGCCCCCTGCACCAGCCCACAGGACCCCTTCCTATGAGGACCTGGCTCTTGAAGAACGTCCTTTAGGATAGTGTGCTAATGATTCTGCCCATTATGAGAAAGATACATGCAATCAGGAAAATCCACATAACATTTTTTGTCCCTTGCTTTGTACCAAAGAAATCTGAATTATTATGGTTTTTTAAAATGAAACATAATGATATTATAATATACTATACATATTTTCTATGAATTTCTAAACTTTTTCTGTGTTGACTCCTGGTCTTTACATATCATCTGTAGCTCCTGCAAAACTCAAAAAAATTCTCATTTAATTTCTTATGTTGACCCATCAAAACCATGATCGCAAAAGTTATGATGTGTGAGGGATAACTGTAAACTTCTGCAGCTATTAACCCAGTGACAGTGGGAGCTTTGGCAAGAGGACTGAATTGATCCATTAATTTATGAAATTATTAAATGGGGGTGCCCAGTTCTTTGGGCAGAGAAACTATGGTAATCACACTTTAATTAGACACAGAGGATATAAGGGGAAACAGCACAGCAAAGACAAGTGGCAGAGGCAGACAGGGAGTCGGGGGTTGGGGTAGTGAAGGCAGATAATGTGAAGAAGAGGATGGGGAAGGGAGAAGAGCCAGAGAGTTATCACTAACACAATCATGGATTAGAATTGAGATCACTAAGCAGCACAGCCCCAAGGAACACAGAAGAAAGCTTACAGGGCAGGAGTCAGGGATCTCATTTTACAAGGGTTTGGGGGGTGGGGAATAGACTAATTTTTATGTATGCCATTCAGGGGCTGGATTATTAACATAACCACATCATCTCAAAGTGGCAGGCAATACTTTTAAAAGTTAACATATTCACACTGTCTCGAAATTATCATCACCATTTATGTTGGTCTTTACTATGGAGGTCTGGAATTTGTCTGGTATTTACATATCATGGGACCAAAAGGCCACTTAAGTAGCGTCTACTGTTTTAGCACCTACAACCAGGATATGAATTTTGGTCAATATATGGTAAAATTTGTAAATTATGCTCCTTTGATCTTTGGAACAGTTTGTATGTGACTTCTAGGTTCCCCTTTGCAATCTTATTGCTACTGTCCCTTTATACTGGCTACTTAGAAACTTATTATACTGACTAGAAGGCAGGGGATCAGGGGAACCAGAACAAAATGTAATTTTAACACAAGAGCAAATTGTAAGGCCCTTCTCTCAAAGCACTTTGAAGGATGGAGTAGATAAAAAATTTTGTTTATAATGATTCCTGGATGTTGTCTATAGTCTGAATGACCTGGAGCTTAGAGAGAACAGAACTGGAGAGTTAGAGACTCTCCACTTTGGGGTAAAGATCTATGCCAGAATTTTGTTGATGATTGTCACAGCATACTGTTGTTTGAAAGGCATGTTGGCACCTATTAGAGACATCTCATGTTCTCTGATAAACCAGTTGGATGCCACCACAAGAAAAGCAGAGGTTGGGCATTGGGTTAATCATTAATCTAGACGTTGACAGATGGACTACGGATAGACGTTAGGATGCTGTGTTACAGTGGGTGTGGGATTATGTGATCCCTGTAGCAAAGAATGATGCTGCCACTTCTGCCCAATGATGCTCTTTATGCCAGTTAGAGGATTCACAGTTGAGAGATTAGTATGCTATGATCCCATATGGTTCGAGACCTGTCTGTGATGGGCAGATTGATTATTCTGGCCCTCTTCCTCCATCTGGAATTCCCTGAGACATATGGTATAAATGTGGATCCAAATTCATTTCCTACCAAATTACTAAGCAATTTTCCTAAGCACATTTGTTAAATGTTAAGTATTTTCTCCAATTACTAAATTTCTCTATAAATTCATCAAAAACTTTTACTTAAATATGCTCATACATATATATAGCATACATATGTGTGTGCATTTATATTACACATAATATATTGGTGTGCGTATATCATATATGTATATTATATGTGTGTATATATGTATTTTTTTGTTTAGATTCTGACATTTCTCCTATTCCACTGACCTGTTTCTTCATTTTTAGCCCAGTATCTGATAGTTTTGATGACAATAACTTTGTAGTATATTTTAAAATTTGAGAAGGCACAACCATATTCAGTAATTTTTCAGTATAGATATTGATATTCTTGCCTGTTAATTATTTCCATATATATTTCATTATGCTTGTATCCAGTTCTGTGAAGAAGTACTTGGATATTTTGATTGGTATTACACTAAAGTGTTAATAGTTCAAGGATTGGTGTTTTAAATAGTATGGAAATTCTTTCCACTAGCAAAGATCGCAATTCATTTATAATTTAGTAAATAGGTCTTATACAGTTCCTTGAGGCTCAGAGAAATTAAATTACCTGTCCGTGGTCACACAGCTAGTAAGTGCCAGAAATAATATTGAAATCAAGGATTTCCTCTTTCTAAGCCCAACAATATGCCATGCTGTTTCTCAATAAATATGTAAATTGACTAGAGAAGTTGTGCTATTTTTATTTTATGACCCATCTATGAGCATTAAATGTTTCTCTTGTATTCTTTTTTATCTATATATTCTTTCACTTTAGACATAGTTTTATGCTTGACCTTATAAACAGCATTTTGAATATACCATCATTGTGATGGGTATGATTCCCACTTGTAGAATAGACTCAGGTTCTGGCAGCAGAGGGAATCAAGAGAGCACACTGAAAGATAATCCCTTTCTTCTATCCCACTTTTGTTCTTGACTTTGGGATATAATATAATGTCATATAATATCATATGATACAGTATGGTATGATATAGCATAGTATAGCAGAATATAATGTGACATGGTATCATTTATAATAAATATTTCTATATGTCTCCATGTATAATTAATTATGTTGCATAATATTACATAGATGTAGTCTGAGGAGTTCAGCTTAGAGCTCAGTCTTTCTACTTTTTCTTTCTTCTGCTTGCTCCTTTGGGCTGGCTCAGAAAGAAGTTGAAGCCAATTCCATTAAGTTCCTGGGAGCAGCCCATTGCTCAGCTGCTGCTCCTACGCTTCCTGCTGAGGGGGAGGGGAGAATGTAATGCATCTCCTGCTTTGGTTCCAGACTATTTTTCTCCAACTTCCATCAGCCCAAATAACAACTCAGACCCAGGCTAGCCTGCTAAATTCTTTTATCTAGCAGGGAGTATCCAATATCAGTGAAGGGCAGGCAGAGAGAGCACAGGGAAGGGGACCAGGGAGTGTTTGCCAGCACAGTCCACTGGAAATACCACAGTCAATGCTAAATTTCTTACTGCAAGAGCAGGAAATAGCTTTCTCACTTAGACACCAGAGAAGGAGACAGTTAATGCAGCAGCTTACTTGGTGGCTCAGAGTTGTGGGGGAAGAGAAAATGACTTGGAGGGACAATATCCCCAAACCAAAGCAGCTCAGCATTTCAACACCTCATCATCCTCAGCCATACCAGCCAGCCACAGAGCTAGGGGGCCAGCCTGGGCATCAACATCTCCCAACATGTTCCCAAGATGGAAGATACATTTATACCGTTAAATTGATTTCTCTTTCTTTTTCTTCCAGCATCTCTTTCCCAGAACTTTCTCTGAACAAATAATTCCAGAAACCTGCACAGAGATCATGACCTCAGCTGTCAGTTGAATTCTGGGAAAGAATTTGAATCTCTATAGTTACCCTGATGTAAGACCAGATTCCAATGTAGCTATATAAAAGTAATGAATTTATAGTTAGATTAATTTTCAAATGTTTTATGGCTTTTGTTGTAACTTTAATTAAAGTTTTCTTTTTATAGGTTGTCTTGATATTTGTTGCAAATAAATAATCATGCTAGGTTTTTCTGTTTTAAGGGTTTTGGTTTTGTTTTAGTTTGGTTTTGGGGAGTGTGTTTTTTGTTTCCTGTGACTGATAAAATCCTTTTTTGTCTCCAGTAATTTTTTGGATGAGACAGTTGAATTTTTTTAATGCTATATAATCATCTATATATAATGATATTTTGGATCTTTATTTCTAACAATCCTTTAATTACTGAAAACTATGCTGACTCAGTTACCTCATTGTTCCCAGTCCTGCTTGTCAGTCAGTGTTGGGGAAGTTCTACTATGGGAGGCCCTTTTGGGAGAGGTGTTATCCAATAGGCAATTTTTGTATTGCCAGTATCCTACCTGTTAGCCAACACTATTCCCTTTTCTGTATTCTCATTGTCTTATGATCCAGTGACTGAGGAGAAGCTGGCCCATCCCCTTTTGCTGTCATGGACCTATCTAAATTTGTCTTTATCTCATTATGAAAGTTATCAATAAAAGCTGGCTCCACCTTGAATATCTTACTGATCTCTGGTAATCAGCCCCTTGTGCTGTTGTTGTTGTTTGTAACAAATACCTTTGCATTCTCTTTTTCCTGAATTTTACCTCATTAATCAAGGGGAAAGCCTGAACAAAGAATTTTTGTAATATAATGTCTTATTATACAGTTTCTAAAAGTGGGCATCTTAGGTTTGTATCTATTTTTAGTAGGAATACTTCTAATGTTTCTCCATTTCATATTATTCTTTACTTTTGGCTTAAGGTGCATACTTTCTATTGTGCTGAGGACAAATCTCTGCAGTCTTATTCCTTGTAGTGTTTTTTATTATGAATGATTTTTTTCATTTTATCAAGGGTTTTGAGGTATCTAGTGATATAATTATACTGCATTTCCTTTGATCTGTTTCAATTCTGCTTTGCTCATAGAGCACAGCACCTTCTCTGATGTGGGCACACCATGCTGGGCAGTCCTGTCCATGTCTCCCATGTCACACAATCAATTACAAAGTTCTTAAGAGAGACCTTGAGAGTGTCCTTGTATTGCTTCGTCTGACCACCATGTGAATGCTTGCCCTGTGTGAGTTCTCTAGAAAATAGTCTGTTTGGCAAGCATACATTTTGCATTCAAACAACATGGACAGTCAACAGAATTGCACTCTCTGAAACAGAGTTCAAACATTTGGCAGTTTAGCTCAAGTAAGGACCTCAATGTCTGGTACCTTATCCTGCCAGGTGATCTTCAGAATCTTCCTAAGACAATTCAAATGGAAGCAATTCAGTTTCCTGGCATGGTGCTGGTAAACTGTCCAGGTTTCAAGGGCATACAACAATGAGGTCAGCACCTGACTCTGTAAACCTTCAGTTTGGTAGTCAGTCAGATACCTCTTCTCTCCCATACTTTTTTTCCAAATCTCCCAAACACTGAGCTAGCTCTAGCAATTTTAGAGGATCTACCCCAAATGTTCATATGGAGTATTTGTGTCTGCCCTGTGGTAGAGCATTCCAGTCTCATATTGATCTGATCAGTCACAGTTGGACACATTGAAGCTTGACTCTAGCATAATAATGTCATTTTGATCCTCTTCAAGAAACCCTAGAAAAATTACTTAACATCTCAGAATGCTATGCAATTCTCTAAGATTGTAAATTGAAGAACATTTGCTGGAGGAGTTTCCTAATTGGAAATGTCCTAGAAGGAGGTAACCATATGTATAGAGCAAAAAATAATGAAACTGTTATGGTTTTGTGAGGTTTTCACTGTTGTTATTGTTTATATGTTATATATCAAGTTGAGTTAGCCTTTCATATCTGATATAAGTCCTTCTTGATAATGATGAATAAATTTAAATTAATTTATTATATTCTGTTAACTAATATTTTACTTGGCATTTTTGCATCTATATTCATTATTAAATCTACCATGTTTATTTTTATTAGTATTCTCTTTGACAGGTTTAAAAACTGGCACAATATTTGCTTCCTAAAAATTAATAGGTAGTATTCCATTTTTATATGTATTTATGAATAATCTATGAATTATGTGTATGTGGACATATATGAATTGACTACATGCTGTATGTATGCACATATATGTTTCAACCCCTAGAAGTAGTAAAGGAAACAAATTCTATTGCATTTCTTATACTTCCTTGAGATTTAAGTCACATTTTATTACAGAGTTGTTTTGCCTTTGGCATTGCTCATTCCTTTGCCTTTTTTTGTTGTTGTTTGTTTGCTATTAATGTCTCTCAACAGTCTGAGACCCTTTTATTAGTAGACATGGATATATTTTGTTGTTCTTTATTCTTTTGGGATATTTTTAGTATTATTTATTTTTTGCATTCTTTAAAAATGTTGAATTTCAAATTCTCTCCCTCCTTCCAATCCCATCCCCCACCACTTACTTTGAAGGCAAGCAATATGCTATCAACTATACATGAGAAATCATATAAGACATTTCTATATGAGCTATATTTCCACCAAAAAAGTAAGAAAAATAAAGAAAGTGAGAAAATTATATTTCAATTTGCACTAAAAATTTATCAGGTCTCTGGAGGCAGAGACCATTTTTCATCATGAGTCCTTTTGGAATTGTTTTAGACATTGTATTAATCAGAATAGCCAAGTCTTTCACAGTTGATCATTACAATATTGCTCTTTCTGTGCACAATGATCTCCCAGTTCTCCTCATTTCACTTTGCATCAGTTCATCTAGGTCTTGCCATGTTGTGTTATTTTTTTCTGAAACTACTCCCTTGTCATTTGTTACAGTACAATAGTATCCATTGTCACAACTTGTTCAGACGTTCCCCAATTGATGAGCATCCCCTCAATTTCTAATTCTGTGCCACCACAAAAAGAACTTCTATAACTATTTTTGTATGTATGGATCCTTTTCCTTTTTATTTGATCTCTTTGGGATACAGATCTAGTAGTGGTATTCTTGGACCAAAGGGTATGCACAGTTTTGTAGTTCTCTGGGCATAGTTCCAAACTGTTTTCCAAAATGCCAGTGCTTTATTTGCATGTTTATTTTTCCTTCATCTCCTCCAGCATTTGCATTTTCAAATAGGTATTTTAATTTGCATTTCTCTGATCAATAGTTATTTAGAGCATTTTTTTTGTATGACTATAGATAGCTTTAATTTCTTCTTTGGAAAACTGCCTGTTCATATCCTTTGACCATATATCAATTGGGGAATGTCTCTTATTTTTATAAATTTGACTCAGTTCTAAATGTTGTTTCTTTTGTTGAGTCACTGAATCATGTCCAACTCTTTGTGATTCATTGGACTATAGCACACCAGGCTCAAGTCTGTCCAATTTCATTTTTGGTGTTTCCATAATACTATCTATTCATCACATCTTCTGCCATCCTTATATTTTTATTATTATTTGTTTTAAATCTTTCCCAACATCAGGGTCTTGATCCATCTCCTCAGTATATAACCAAAGCATTTAAGTTTCATCTTCAGTATTTGACCTTCTAGTGAATAGCCTAAATTAATTTCTTTACGTGTTGACTAATCTGATCTCCCTGCTATCCAAGGGCCTTTCAAAAGTTCACCACCTCAATTCAAAAGCATTGATTCTATGGTACTCAGTGTTCATTAGAGTTCAATTCTTACAGTGGTACATTGCTACTAAGAAAACTATTCCTTTGACTATATGGACTCTATCAGCAAGGTGATGTCTCTGCTTTTTAGTATGCTGTCCAGATTTGCCATAGCTTTCCTCCCAAGGAACCAACATCATTTCATGCCTGCAGTCACCATCTGCAGTGATCTTTGAGACCAAGAATATAAAATCTGACACTGCTTCCATTTCTTCTCCCTTTATTTCTCAGGAAGTGACAGACCAGTTGCCAAAATCTTAGTTTTTTGGATTTTAAGCTTCAAGACAACTTTTTCTCTCTCCTCTTTCATGCATATCACAACTCTACCAACAATGCTTTAGTGTTCCAATTTTCACACATCTCCAGCATTTAATCATTTTCCTGCTTTGTCATGTTGGCCAATCTGACCAGTGAGATGTGGTACCTAAGAGTTGTTTTGATTTGCATTTCTCTGACCAATAGTAATTTAGAGCATTTTTTCATATGCTTATAGATATCTTTAATTTTTTCCTCTGAAAACTGCCTGTTCATATCCTTTGACCATTTATAAATTCAGGAATGAGTTGTATTCTTATGAATTTGACTCAGTTCTCTATATGCTTTAGAAATTAGGCCTTTGGGGCAGCTAGGTGGCGCAGTGAAGAGAGCAGACCTGAGTTCAAATTTGACCTCAGACACTTAACACTTTACTAGCCATGTGACTGACCTTGGGCAAGTCACTTAATCCCAATTGCTCTGCCTTCCCCCCCTCTAAAAAGCAAAAATAAAAACAAAACTAGAAATTAGGCCTTTATTGGAGACACCAGTTGTAAAAATTTTTTTCCCAGTTTTCTGTTTCCCTCCTAATCTTGGTTATAATTTAAAATCTGGTATGGCTAGGCCACCTTCCCTAGCATTTCTGTTCATTAACTCCCTTGATATTCTAGACCTTTTGTTCTTCCAGATGAATTTTGTTACTGTTCTTTCTAGCTCTATAAAATAATTTTTGGTAGCTTGATTGTTATGACACTAAATAGGCAAATTAATTTAGACTAAATTGTCATTTTTATTATATTAGTTCAACCTAACCACGAGCAACTGATGTTCTTCCAGTTATTTATATCTGACTTTATTTGTGTGAAAAGTGTTTTGTAATTGTATTCATATAGTTCCTGGGTTTGTTATGGCAGGTAGACTCCCAAGTATTTTATAATATCTACAGTAACTTTAATTGGAATTTCTCTTTCTATTTCTTGCTGCTGGGCTTTGTTAGAAATATATAGGAATGCTGAGGATTTATGGTGGGTATATTTTATATCCCTCAACTTTGCTAAAGTTATTTATTATTTCAAGGAGTTTTTTTTACTTTATTCTCTAGGATTCGCTAAGTATATCATCTGCAAAGAGTGATAGCTTGGTCTGTTCTTTGCCAATTCTAATTTCTTCAATTACTTTTTCTTCTCTTATGGCTACAGCTAACATTTTAGTACCAAGTTGAAGAATAGAGGTGATAGTGGACATCCTTGTTTCACTCCCAATCCTGTTGGAATTGCATCTAGCTTATCCCCATTACATGTGATACTTGCTGATGGTTTTAGGTAGATGCTACTTATTATTTTAAGGAAGGCTCCATTTATTCCTATGGTCTCTTATGTTTTTAATACAGATGGGTGTTGTATTTTGTCAAAAGCTTTTTCTGCATATACTGAGAAAATTATAGGTTTTCCACTAGTTTTATTTTGATATGATCAATTATATTGATAGTTTTCCTAATATTAAACCAGCCTTGCATTCCTAGAATAAATCCTACCTGATCAAAGTGTATTATTCTCATGGTAAGTTACTATAATCTTTTTGCTAATATTTTATTTAAAATTTTTGCATCTATATTTATTAGAGAGATACAATTTTCTTTCTCTGTTTTGGCTCTTTCTGATTTAGATATCAGTACCATATTTGTAGCATAAAAAGAATTTGTTAGGACTCCTCCAATTTTCCCAAATAGTCTATAAAGTAATGGAATTAATTGTTCTTTAAATGTTTGATTGAATTTGCTTGTAATACATCTGGTTCTGGAGATTTTTTCCTAGAGAGTTCATTGATGGCTTGTTCAATTTCTTTTTTTGAGGTGAAGTTATTGAAGTATTTTACTTCCTCTTTTGTTAATCTGGGCAATTTATATTTTTTAAATATTCATTTCACTAGGATTGTCAAATTTATGAGCATAGAATTGGGCAAAATAATTCCAAATTATTATTCTAATTTCTCCTCTTTCACTTTACTTCTTGCCTCAGCTACTTGTAAAGTCTTGTCAGACAGCTCATTTGCTTTCTTGCTCTTCTTTCCCTTTGGAATGTTTTTTTGTTGCTGCCTCCTATACAATATTATGAATTTCACTCTACCTGCCAGCTCTAATACCTTAAATCTATTCATCACCTCCACTTCATATTCATGAAAGATGTTATTTAGACCTGTTATTTGTGCCTATATGGTCTGATTTTTTTCCTTACTTTCTTCAATACAAGTATAGACTTGTATTACTGTGAAGTAGAATGATTTACCTTGGACTCAAACAGATATCATGAATTTTGCAATATGAAGCTCATGACCTGATCCACAGTCAGCTCCAGGTCCTGTTTGAAATAACTATAAAGATCTTCTCCACCTTTGACTGCAAAGTATATAATCAATCTGATTTCTATATTGACCATCTGATGATGTTCATGTATAGAGTTGCTTTTTGGGTTGTAGAAAAAGAGTGTTTGTTACATCCAGTGAGTTATGTTGACAAAATTCTTTTAGTCTCTGCCCTGCCAAACTTGCCTATTATTCCAGTTACCTTTTGATTTCCTACTTTAGCTTTCCAGTCTCCTATGATGAATGTGATATCTTCCCCCCCCCCCTTTGGTGTTATTTTGAGAAGGCGTTGTAGATCTTAATAGAACTGATTGGCTTTAACTGCTTCATCATCAGTGGTTGGAACATAGACTTGTATTACTGTGAAGTAGAATGATTTGCTTTGGATTCAAACACATATCATTTGGTCATTTTTGAGATTATAGCCCAGTACTGTTTTTCTCACCCTTTTGTTGACTATGAGGGCTACTCCATTACTTCTAAGGGATTCTTGCTCACAGTTGTATATGTAGTAATCATCTGGATTAAATTCACTCATTCTCATTCATTTGAGTCTATTGACACCCAAGATGTCAGTGCTTAATCTTTCCAACTCGTATAGATCTTATATTCCAGGTTCCTATGAATGTTAATCAATATTAATCTTTACAGCATTGGACTTTTCCTTTTGTCACCTGACATTTCCACTTCCATAACTGAGCGTCCTTTTTGGCTTTGACCCAACCACATCATTAGTACTGAACTGTTACAGTTTTTGGGGGGTCAGGCTGTATAGGTTTCACCTATACCCTTCCTCAACAGGCTTTGGGCGTCCCCAGCTCCCGGCTTCTGCTTTCTCCGGGAGAAACAGCTGCACAGAAAACTTAAGACACAGGACTTGCTTCTTGCTACTTTCTCTTAGGCTTGGCGTGGCTGGAACTCCCTCTCATTCTCTAAGCTTGGCATGGGACTGGAACTCTTCTTCAGAACACAGCACTTGCTTCTAGCTCTCTAAGCTTGGCGTGGCTGGACTTCCTTCTGCTTCTGGGTAGCCTGTATTTAAGTCCTTTCTCCAGGGCCCCTTAGGGCCCCTCCCCTGGCCTTGCCCTCCCCAAAGCGAGCCAATCCTGCATCACCCCAAAGGCAGAGAGATAATCCTGCTTATCGCAAACAGGTGCAACCTTCGCATTCTGCCCCCAGGTAATCACGGGCCTCCTTTTAGCTGAGGACCAATTCAACCCATTACCAACAAGAGCCCCAACACTGAACCTACTTGTAACTGTCCTCTGCTCTTCCTCAGCAGCTTTTTGGATACCTCCTGACCTAAGGGTCTCATATTCTGATGTCATCTCTTTTATCATTTTAGTATGGTTCATGTGGTTTCTTGGCAAAGAGGCTGGGGTAGTTTGCCATTACCTTCTCCAGTGGATCATCTTTTGTCAGAACTTTCCACTGTGACCTTTCCATCTTGGGTTACTCTGCATGGCATAGTTCATAGTTTCATTGAGCTCCACAAGTGCCTCCTCCATGACAAGGTGGTGATCCAGGGAGTAGTAGTTTCCCTGATTATCCCTTTTAATTGGATCTGGTTTTGATTTTGATTTGCTGAGATCATGATTCCTAGCTCTGCCTTTTTTGCTTCAGCTGAAGTATATTAGATTCTCCTCTAACCCTTTATTTTAATTCTGGGTTAATCTTTCTGTTTCAATTATGTCTCTTGTATACAACATATTCATGGATTCTGATTTCTAATCCATTATGCTATCTGCTTCCATTTTATGGGTGAGTTCATTCCATTCACATTCACAATTATGATTACTATGTATTTCTCTCTACCCCATGATATTCTGTTTCTTCCTCTCTCTTTTTATCCTGTTCTTCCTCAAAAGTCTATTTTGCTCCTAACCACTTAATCTGCCTTCCCCTTTACAATCTCCTGCTTTTCTTCAATCTTATTACCCTTTTGGGTAAGTTACATTTCTATACACATTTGATCATGTATACTTACCTTCTTCTTTCTTTGAACCAATTTCAATGAGAGTGAAATTCAAGCATTACCTGCCACCTTGTCTCCAAATTCCCCTCCATTGTAAAAGCTCTTCCTAGCATGCCTCTTCTATGTGAGGAAAATTTCTCCATTCTATCTCTCCCTATCCCCTTCTCTCACTGTATCCCTCTTTCTCCCACCCCCTTCATTTTTTTGAGATCTTTCAAATATAATCAACTAACAATCCTGCCCTCTATGTAAACTCATTTTAACTGCACTAATGATGATAAAGATCTTAAGAGTTACATTGTATCATCGACCCATATAAGAATGTAAACAGTTTAACCTTTTTAAATACCCTATGATTCTCTTTCATGTTTACCTTTTTATATGCTTCTCTTGAGTCTTCTATTTGAATGTCAAATTTTCTGTTCAGCTCTGATCTATTCATCAGAAATGCTTAAAAGTCCTCTATTTTGTTAAATATCCTTTTTGCCCCTACAGTATTACACTTAGTTTTGCAGGGTAAGTGGAATGTCATATTCCAGGACCTCTACTCCTTTAATTTGGAAGTTGCTAAATCTTGCGTAATTTTGACTGTAGCTCCATGATATCTGAATTATTTATATTTGCTTAAAGTATTTTCTCTTTGACCTAGGAGCTCTGGAATTTGGTTAAAATTCCCTGGAAATTTTTTTTGAAATCTCTTTTAGGAGGTGATTGGCAAACTCCTTCAATTTCTATTTTCCCCTCTGAATCTGAGCTACTAGGAGCAGTTTTCCTTTAAGATTTTTTAAAATATAATGTGTAGGCTCTTTTTTTTTAATCATAGCTTTCAGCCAGGCTGATAAGTCATAAATTAACTCTCCTTGATCTATTTCTCAGGTCAGTTGCTTTTCTGATTAGGTGTATCAAATTTTCTTCTTTTTTTTCATTCTTTTCAATTTTGTTCTCTTGTTTCTTGCTGTGCCATGCTTCAACTTACCTGATTCTAATTTTTAAGGAATTATTTTCTTCACTACGCTTTTTTTTTTATCTCTTTTTCACTTTGACTATTTCAGGAGTTTTAAGGAGTTCTTTTCTTCAATGATTTTTTTGTGCTTCTTTTACCATTAGGTCAATTTTGTTTGTTTCTTAAGGTATTACTTTCTTCAGTATTTTTTGTGCCTCTTTTACCAGCTTATTAATTCCCTTCCCATGATTTTCATGCATTAATCTCATTTTTCCCCAATTTTTCCTCTACCACTCTTTTTTTTATTGACTTGTTTGTTTACTTTTAGTTTACAAGATACAGTTCCAGAATCACTTGAGTTTCAGATTTTTCTCCCCTTCCTCCCCACCCGCCACGCCTGTCCTCTACCACTCTTGTCTCTTACTTTAACTTTTCCAGGAATTCTTGTTAGATCCAATTAGCATTTTCCTTTGAGGATTTTTTTGTAGCTGTTTTCACATTGTTGTCTTTTTCTGGTTTGTGTCTTGACCTTTCTTGTCACCATAGCAGCTTTTTATTGTCAAATTATTGTTGTTGTTGTTGTTGTTTGCTCACTTTTCTAGTTTATTTCTTGACTAAATTTTATGTTAAAATTAGGTTCTGATCACCCAGGGGTGGAGAGACATTGCCCTCAACTTCAGGATTTTTCATGCTGCTCTTTTCAGAGATAGTTCTAGGGTTCTGTAAGTCTCTAATGCTTCTGAGGTGGTGTGATCCTGAGTGAGATATGGTTGCTGCTCTCCAGGTGTATACTCAGGTCTTCAACAAGGAATGGCTCCTGGTCCCCTGCAGCTACACACATTAATGCTCCTCTCTGCTTTAGAACTGCAAACAGGGCCCCTGCTTCTTTGTGACCAACCCCCATTATTCTTCTCTGCACTGAAACTGTGACCCAGAATTGCTTATAGAGGGCAATAGTGCTAACTATACCCAGAGCCAGCCAAGCGTCTCCTGTAACCACCACATGTGGTTCTTCTTAAGCTGGAAATCTTCTTAAGCTGGAAAAATATCTCTCCCTGACTTTTTGTTGACTCTGCCACTGCAAAATTTGATTCGAGGTATTATTGTAAAGCTGTTTGAAGGGGAATAGTAGAAGTATTCAGCAAGGTGACTGCTCCTAAAATCATCCAGTTTGGCTCTACCCCCACCCTTTTGTTTTATTCATAATAAATATTTTACATCCAAACTCTAATTTTATTATTTCCATTATGAGTATAAAATATTATGTATCTGTATGTAATATATAATATGATATATAGATATAGATAGATATACATTTAGATTATCTTTAGATACATACATACATGAATGCATGCATACATCATACATACATAAAACAAGTATAAGATACTTATTTGTGTAGGAAGAAGATGGAGGCTTGCGGGGGTGGGGGGGTGGGGGGGGTGTTTTTGGTGTTTGTTTGTTTGCTGGAGGAGGCAGGGTGGGGACATGAAGAAAACATCACCAAAACAAAAAGCTTTTGTTTCTGAAAGATTGCAGATATACACAATAAACACAGGAATGTGTCAGCAAGGAACATCATCCCTGCCCCCTTAATTTATCTTTTGTTCTGGTTCAGGCTTATTTGTTGCTAAGCCATGGAAATTTGTGGGAAGATATTAGTAGTATATAAGGGTAATTAGCAACCCACCTTACATGGTCATCTGCTAAAAGGTTCTGATCTCCGTTCAGACATAGATGGGAGAGAAGGTAAAAAAAGAAAAGAAAAGAAAAGAAAAGAAAAGGAAAGGAAAGG
>CM053597.1:156199679-156218494 GCA_028646575.1 Pseudocheirus occidentalis
TTTGGATCTGTTTAATAGTATCTTGATTTCTCATAAAGTCATTTGCTTCCATTTGCTCCAATGTAATTCTGAAGGAATTATTCTCTTCATTAAGCTTTTGAGATTGTTTTTCCAAATGGCAAATTTGACTTTTTAAGGCATTCTTCTCATTGGCTTTTTGGGCCTCTTTTGCCACTTGAGTTAATCTATTTTTTAAGGTGTTGTTTTCTTCAGTCAGGTTGTTGGCTCCCTTTTCATGATTCTCTTGCATCATTCTCATTTCTCTTCCCAGTTTTTCCCCCACTTCTCTTATTTGGTTTTCAAAATCCTTCTTAAGCTCCTCTGTGGCTTGTAACCAGTCTACAATTTTCTTGGGAGCTTTAGGTGCGGGAGTTCTGTATTGTCTTCCTCCCATTCCATGCTTTGATCCTTTTTGTCTGCAAAAAAGTAATCTAAAGTTGGATTGCTGTTCTTTCTTTGCTTCCTTTGCCTATTCATGTTGCCATTCAATTACTTGACTTTTTAGCTCTGTGGAACTCTGCTTCCAGAGGGGAGAACTTTGTCCCAAATTACTGGGGTTTTTGCAGCTGTCGGAACTATTAGGAGGCCTCTGCATCCCCCACCAGCTTTGGCTCACTGAAAACGTACCTCAGGACAACCACCAAAGACCATGATCCAGATCCAGGCAGCTTAAGGAAAGAGCACTTAGCCTCTGAATGATCGCTTGGCCCCCCTGCAATCTGCAGACCAGGAGCTCAGGAAACAGCCATGTGGAGGCGGCTACAGGGCCGCTGCTTCTACTGCTTTCTTGCCCTGGAGGTGGATGGCCAGACCTGCTTTTCCCAAATTTAGCCAAGTTCCACTGACCTTTCACTTTGTCCTTGTTTCTTATGAGTTGATCATTCTGGAAACTACCACAGCTGCTGTTGATCCACTCTTGCTGAAAGCTCCAGCCGCAGCTTGTCCTGGCCACTCCAGGGCCAAGCCGCAGATTCACGCTGGGCTGGTTACAGCTCCCAGTGTGCTGCGATAAGCCCTTCCTGTCTCACCTGCTGGGCTGCCTTCAGGGGGTTTTACTTTTGAGGGTTCTGGAGCTCTAAAATTTGTTTAGAGTCATATTTTATAGGTATTTAAGGTGGTTATGGGGGGAGCTGCAGAGTTTTCCTGCTTCTACGCCGCCATCTTGGCTGGTTCCTGGTCTCTTTATGGCCCTAGTCAATCAATGAGCATTTGGAGCTCCTACAAAATGCCCAGGATTGTGCCATGCTCTGTACAGGGCTCATAATCTCATTTTTAAAAAAATCTTTTTAAAAAAATTTAGACTTGAATACTAAAACTTACATAAGAAAAGAAAAAGAAACATATTATAAACTTAAATATTAAAACAAATACAAGAAAACAAAAAATATCATATGTCCAGTAAAACGTAAGAGAGGATTAAAAATATATAGCAATAATTTTCTATTTCAAGAAAGCCTATACATTAAATATTATGTGTTGTATTGAAAGCTGTCCATCTTTGCTTCCTTGTAGGTTTTCTTTTGTTCTCTGCTGTATACTTTTTACTTTGCTCTTTTTCTCCCTTCCTCTTCCCTCCAGAGACTACAATTAAGTGTGGATATATTTATTTAGGTTGATATATACATATATGTATACATATATACTCATACATGCATATATACATACATAAACATATATTTCCCTAAGAGATTCTACTCCTAATCTTTGTTTTTATGTTTGTCCATACCTCTTATTTCCTATTCCTCCTGAGTCCTATACTTTACTTCTACCTGCTACCTTGCCCTACTATTATTTAACCTACCCCCTTCCAGCAATTCCTCACTTATCCTCCCATTCCCATAAATCTAAACACCCATCTATATCTCCCCTTAACCTATTCCCTCACTTTCCTTTCTAAAGATCCTTCCCTCATCCTCTCCCCTCCCTATTCCCTTAGTCTTCTATTTCTTTCTCAATACAGAAGTATATGTATTGTTCACTCTTGAATTCACTCCCAATGAAAGTAGGTTTTCAGAACTAACAGCTCTCCTCTCCCATTTAATTACTCTGTATTGGTTCTTCCTCTCATATCTCATTTGTATAAGATAATTATTCTTTTCAACTGTTCCTGAACAGTTTTAATTTTGAAGTCGTATTATACTCAGGTCTGCCCCAATTTTTCTTATGAACTACGCAACTACTGATAATCTTAAACATATGTTTTGCATTTTACATACATAAAAGGTAAACTTAGCTCTTGTGTGTCAAATCTATCATTAAATTCAGGTGTTGGTGTTTTGTTTTTTTTAAAACAAAGTCTTGAAAGTCTGCCAATTCATTTAATATTCATTTTTTTTTCATTTGGGATTATGCTGAGCTTTCCTGAGTATGATATTTTTGGCCAGAACCCCAGTTCTTCTGCTCTTCAATATAGAGTGCTCCAAGACCTGCAGTCTTTTAGTGTTGTTGCTGCTAAGTCTTGTGTGATTCTAATTTTGGCATTGTCACATGTAACTTTTTTTTCTTGTTGCTCAAAATGGGGGTTGTGGAATTTCTCTACAATATTCCTATTAGCTTTCCTTGTAGGATCTCTGTCAGGAGGTGATCAGTGGATTTTTTCTATTTCTATTCTCCTCTCATTCTAATGCTTCAAGAAATTTTCCTTTAATTATTTCTTGTATTATTATATCAAGATTGCTTTTTTGATCATAGCTTATGTTTTCTTTTCTGATCTGTTCTCCAGATCAGTTATTTTTTTTATGAGACATTTCACATTTTTTTCTATTTTTTTAATTCTTTATATTTTATTTTATTATTTCTTGATCTCTTATAACTTTACTAGCTTCCCCTTGCCCAATTCTGATCTTTCAAGGAGTCATTTTCTTCCTTAAGATTCTGGATCTCCTTTTCTAATTGGTCAACTTTCTCTTCATAATCTTGTTTTTCTTAGATTGTTCTTTGTTTTGTTTTGTTTTAGTTTTTCCTCAATCTCTCTGATTTTTAAAGTCTTCTTAAAGTTCTTCTATGAATTCTTTTTGGGCAGGTGACCATTTGACATTACTCTTTGGAGCAGAAGAGGGTTTTGTTGCTTCAGTGTCTTCCTCTGAATGTGAACCCTGGTCTTCTCTATTCCCGTAGTAACTCTCTATGGTTAGATTCTTTCTATTTTGTCCGTGTGTGTGTGTGTGTGTGTGTGTGTGTGTAATAGCTTAATTTTTGTTATCACCTGTACTTCGGGGGTATAGGGAATGGTGCCTCTGACCTCAGATCCTCCTTCAGTTCTCCTGTCTGACCTTGAACTCAAACCAAGATCTTCAGTTTCTTGTAAGTGCCCACAGCCAGCAGCTTCTCCACCTCACTGCTTCTGCACTCACTGGGCTTGTGCTGGTTCCTTCTCAATCCACCACATCTCCACAGCACAGCTAGGTCTGGTGTTCCTTGTCAGCAGAGGTTCCCTCAATCTTCCCCCCAGCTCAGACACCCAACTCCCCTCATTGTCCTGGGAGTAACCAGCCAGCTTCTCAACACAGCTAACCCTAGGGCTTTCTACTTGTTTAAGTGGTCCCTAGGCTGGAGATATTTAATCTATGCAAGGATCAAACCTAAACCAGAGCCCCTGTTCTGCTCCTTCTCTTATTTATTTTTACCATTCTGCGTTTGCTCTGAAGCCCTATTTTATCTCTTTTGTGGAGGAAAATCTTGAGAGCTTGGAATTTTCTGACCTATTAAGCCATCTTCCCAGAATCCTCTCCATAATTTCGTTTTAGAGATAAGATTAACACATGAAACAATTAGAGAATAATTAAATACTCAATGGTGGGACTGTTCAAAGGAGTTTATGGAAGAGAGAATCAATGAAAGCTTCCTGTAAAGGTGAAACTTGAGCTAAATCTTCAAGAAGTTAGGATTTTGGTAGCTTGGATGGAAAAGAAAGGGCATTTCAGGCTCTTCATGGAAACAGCTTGGAAACTGAAACAAATATGGGGTGCACTTACAGCAGTGAAGAGATTTAATCAATTTGGTCATCAAGGGGGGAGTAGATTACAAGGATCTTCTGAAATGGGTAAAGTCCACACTTTAATGCAGTAGAGAAGGGACATCCTCTTGTGATGATTAAAAAGGTTCAAGAAACAGTTTCTGGGCAATTTAATCATTTTATTAATAAGGCCAGCACATTATTAATAAAAAGATGGTCATTTTACTGAGGTCATGGAACTATAAAATGTTGAGGTTTAAGGTTTAGGGGTGTGTGAGACCCTAAAATATCAACACTCCAGGTCATGCTGAATGAATTTGACTCAAGTCTTCTCACAGCCAAAGAAAAGCAAAGTTTATTAAAGGTTCGCCATAATGGGTAGACTCTTAAAGAGCCTTGGTATCTGTGATGTTTGTATTGCACAAGTGGACCAGAATAATCTGGACCAGAATGAGTCTTCACTAGATAATTCTCAGCTTTCTTTTCGTGGAAGCCAGACGGGTCTTATATACAGAAAGGTTGTGGGAAGATTCTAGGGGTAGTCTAGAGGAGAAGTTTGGGGAGGGTCATCAGGAGGAGTCAAATGAAGTCATACTCCAGTTATGAGATTAAGGGTGGGAAGTAGCAGGAGGTTACCAGGAAGGAGATTTGGGTATAGTTATTTTGGGAGGATTGAGGGTGGAGTCTAGCTGGACAATAGAGGACTAAGCTAGTAACAAGAGATTTGGGCCAAGCTATAATGAAAGGCTTATGGCCTCAGGAAAATGCCTCATCAAATGGAAAAATTCAGTCAGAGTTTAAGGGGGTTCTCAGAGTCTATACCTCATCAATTTGACTATCTCTCTTAGACCAAAGATAATTATGGCAGCAAGTTTATAGTTTATATACCCTTCAATGAGTAGGTGTTCAATGAGGGGCTGAGAGTGACATCATGTTGAAAATATCTCTATAGTCAGACCACCAAAGCCTTGGGCTATCTGGACAAAAATAGTTTGTCTCCATCTGAGCTTAAGTAGAACACAATGGGCTTTCCCACCTTAGATTAAATTCCTCATAAGATTTGGTGGGGTCTGACCAAGATAAAGAAGAGTTAATTCAATCTTATTATCAGTAAAGTTTTTCAAGAGACTGAACTTTTCAAAATCAGGAATTTGGAAGAAGGGTAGAGCTCTGAATCTCCCCAAGATATTGGTTATTCATAATCATCTCTCTCATCCTGTAGGAAGGGGACTACAAGGACAGAACTGACTTCACCTTGATCCATGTAGGCCCCCTGCCCAAAACTTTTTCCTCCACTGTCTTTCAGTAGCGCCTGAAATCCCTACTACTAGTCATTTTTTTGTATGTTCAAAAGTATTACCTGAGAGAGGTGACAAATTCAATGTTACCCTCTTCTAACACCTTCAATACTCCTTTGTTTCTGCGATTACGTCATGTGGGCATTCCTTCCAGTAGCACACATCACAATCTACCCACGGCTTCTCCTGTGCCCATGTTCTCAAACAGATCTTGACCCAGTGCTGACTGAAGCCTTCCTCCAGGCCTCTTTTCAAGGTGATAATAATATTTGCATTGCTGGATGGCTGAGAGGCGCTTATAAACCTTAAAGGGTCACATAAATCACATAAAGTGATGAGGTGTAGGCTCTGGGACTCCTCCCCCCTTTTTGAGCTCTCCTTGATTCTTTGGCTCTGGGAAAGTAAACCTTCCCAGGGAAGACATTTGCCTGCCGTCATGGGCCTTGAGATGAGGCTCTGCCCAAGTCTTTAGCTCGCTTTGTTCCAATAGTTTCCCACTCTTGAATTGGCCTGGCCCACCATTGTCTATGGTCTCCAGGTAGCCTCCAGCAACTTCCCACCCTGAACCACTCATTCCTGGAGTCTGACCTCATCTGACTCCTCCTGAAGACCCTCCCCAATCTCCTCCTCTGGACCACCCCTAGACTCCTCCCACAACCTTATTGTATATAAAACCCCATCTTCCCTCCACGTCTGTGAGAGTGCCATGGAATAGTTTGGTATAGACTTTGTTCTGTGAGAGCGCCATGGAATAGCTTAGTATAGACTTGCTCTGTGAGAGCACCTTTAAATGGCCTAGCACCCCACGTGGTGAACTTGAACTTTCAATAAACTTTACTTTTTCCTTGGCTGAGAAGACTTGAGTGGAATTCTTTCCGCAGGACCCGGTATGTTGGTATTTTGGGGTCTCAGGCAGCCCTAACCCTCTTTGGGCTCCTTCAGGAGCACTAAAAATAAATTTCACATCACAATTTAGCATTATGCTGGCCTTAACGAGGATGCAAAATGTCTGGCTGTCAATAAACTGTTCAGTTCTAACTCATAGAAACACAAAGACTCAGAATTGGGAAGGAACTGAGAATCTAGTCCAACCTGTCCCTAAATGAAATTCTTCTTCATCTCACCTAAGGAAGTCACCCAGCTTTGGGGGAGGCTAATAATAGTAATAGCTAACATTATATAGAACTTATTGTGTGTCAGGCATTTTAGAAATATGATCTCATTTATCTTCACAACAACCCTAGGAGGCAGGTATTATTATCAATCACATTTTGTAGATAAGGAAATTGAAGCAAATAGAGGTTGAGTGACTTGTCCAGGGTTGCACAGCTAGTAATATATCCTCATATAATGTAAACTCCAGGCCTGCCCGCTTCCCTATAAGCTTTCTAACTTATCATTGTCCTTAAAATGTAGTGCCTAGAAATGAACAACAAAAAAAATTCTACCTATGCTATGACTGGAGTAGACAGCAGGGGCCTCCTTATTCCTGGAAGTGATGCCTTTCCTAATGTAAGCCAAGATCCCATTAGCCTTCTTGGCTACCATATACCACTCTTAACTCCTATGCAATCCAATAAAACCCCCAGATGTTTTTGAAACAAACTACTATGTAACCATACTTCTGTCATCACACACTGGTGAAGTTCTTAATTAATTTTTAAAAATACTTTGAATGCATATGTAAGAATTATTCCTTTTGGGGAGTCTAGGTGGCACAGTGAATAGGGTACCAGCCCTGGAGTCAGTAGGACATGAGTTCAAATTCAGCCTCAGACACAACACAGAAAAGCTAGCCATGTGACCTTGGGCAAGTCACTTAACCTCAATTTCCCTACCTTCCTCTTCCAAAAATGCAAAAAACAAACAAAAAATAAACAAAAAAAACCCCCCAACAACAAGAACATAAAAAGAATTATTCCTTTAGGATTTCATTTTATTAGACTCAATTTTCTTACCTGTCAAGATCCTGAACCTGTCAATGTTTTCCCAATGTCGATCCTTAGCAGCTTTGAGGCATCTGTAAATAACTTTTTAAAAAGCATAACTATCTTCCAGGGGCTGGGGGTATACTCCTATAATCCCTGCTACTGGAAGCCAGAGCTGCTGAGTTTGGGAGTTCTGAGCACAGTCAGCCAAAGTTCATCAGGCATCCAAAGTAACACCAGACAAGTACAATGAGAAGTACCAGACTGATTAAGGAAGGCAAAACCAGCCCAGGTCCTAAAAAGAGACCAGGTTAAAGCTATCATGCCCTTTGGAATTGCAATCATGACTACAAGTGCCCACTTCCCCTCCAAATTGGGTGGAATCATAAACCCAACCATAAACAAACAAAAAGACAAAACAAAAACAAATAAATAAAAAAGAATTGGTGACTAAGTAAATAAATAGCTAAATAAACAGGCAAATGAATGAACAAATGAGTACATAATAAAACAAAAAATAAAATGCAAACTTTTCACAGTTGAAAATAAATGCTGCAAAATCATAATGACCAAGCTTGGGGTCCTAAAGGAGAAGTTTGAGAAGGCACTTCCTCCTCATGTTTGCAGAGGTTCTAGACTAGGAGTGTGGAACACTGTATGTGTCAGACTTTTTCAATGAATTGGTTAGTTTTGCTGAATTGTAGGGTTTTTTATGTGATTGTAAGGAAGCTAGGTGGTGCAGTGCTGGGCATGGAGTCAGGAGGACTCACATTCCTGATGTCAAATGTGGCCTCAGATACAGCTGTGTGATCCTGGGCAAGTCACTTAACCTCATTTGCCTCTGTTTCCCCATCTGTCAAATGAATTGGAGAAGGAAATGGCAAGCCACCGTAGTATCTTTGCCAAGAAACCCCATATGGGGTCGCAAAGAATCAGACATGACTGAAACAACTGAACAACAACATAAGGGATGAGTGGAAGGTGAGAGGGATATGGTGGGAATTGAAGTGATATTTTTTAAAAAGATAGCAATAAAAATTTACTAATTTAAAAAAGCATGCTACTTGACAAACAGGAAAATGATAAATGCTGGAGAAGATGTGGGAAAATTGAAACACTAATGCATTGTTGGTGGAGTTGTGAACTGATCCAAGTATTCTGTAGAGCAATTTGGAACTATGGCCAAAAGACTAATAATGTGCATACCCTTTGACCTAGCAATACTGCTTCTACGGCTGTATCCCAAAGAGCTCAAACAAATGGGAAAAGGAACTGTATGTGCAAAAATATTTATAGCAGCTCTTTTTGTGGTGTCAAAGAATTCAAGGGGAAATCAAAGAGATGCCCATCAATTAGGTAATGGCTGAACAAGTTGTGGCACATGAAAATAATGGAATACTATTGTGCTATAAGAAAAGAGGCAGACAGACTTCCTCATAACCTGGAGAGACTTGTGAGGGGAGAACATTGTACTCAATTACCAGCACATCATATCTGTGATGACTGACTTTGATAGACTGGGCTCTTCTTAGCAATACAAGGTTATAAGACAACTCCAAAGGACTCTTGATGGAAAAGGCCATCCATATCCAGAGGAAGAATTACAGAGTATGAATGCAGATTGAAACAAACTACTTGCTCTCTCTCTTCATTTTGTTTTGTTTTGGTTCTTCCTTGTTGTTCATTCTTTTGGTTACAATTCTTTACAACTTGACTAACGCTTAAAGTGAAGGTACATGCAGAACCTATATTGGATTGCATTCCGCCATGTTGGGGAGAGGGGAGGAGATAGGGGAAGAAAATTTGGAACTCAAAAACTTGTGGAACTGAATGCTGTAAACTAAAAGTAAATACTTTTTTTTTAAAGCATGATATCTTTATCCAAAGAAATGTGTATGAAAGTGTGGAAGAAAAAATGTTTTTACTCACCCCACTGCTACACAGGCTGGTTGTCAAAGGCTTTCTTCAATAGGGTAAATATCATTTCTTTTCCTTCTTGGAGGCTTCTGTGCTTAGGTGCATCTTGTTTTCGATTAGAATCTCAATTATAATTATATATAATATTTTTTCAATAATATAATTATATATTTAGAGCTAGGAAGGACCTTAGGGATCATCTGAGCCATTCCCTCTCTTTTGCATAAGAGGAAGCTAAAACTGGAGCTTTTAGCGACTTAGTTGGTTTTCAAACACTAGCCCTTTCACTTCCCTCTACAGATGTGAGAGAAGATTTCAGGACTCAGAAAAAGAGTCAATCATAGGCTCAAAGCCTAGAGGCTTAGGCCTACTCTTTGTCACTTTGGGCATTCTGGTATTTGAACCCAAGGATCCTGAGCTTTCAAATAAGTTAAGAGCCAGGTAGTAGAAGGAATGGCAGATTTGGAGTTGGAGGGTCTGGGTTTGAATCTATGCTCTGCTTCTTAGTAGCCTCCTGACACTGGGTAAATTGATTCCCTTCTCAAGGCCTGAGTTCTTCATCTTCAAAATAAGAGGGTTGGACAAAGGTGATCTGAAGTACCCTACTAGAGTGAAGAAAGCCAATGTTGATGAGGAAGCAGAGACCTCTGCTGTCAGCCTTTCCGAGTTTCTCAGACCCAGCATTGGGAGTGCCAAGTCCCCAGAGAGTGGGAGACAAAGACTATCCCTTCAGGGGATGCCTAATCTCTCCCTACATTCCTCTTCACCAATATGGCAATTCAAACCAACAAAAGGATATTGTTTGGGAAGGGAAGCTAGCTCAGTTAACAGAAGGAGGTGGCCATCTAGTGGTATAATTTACAGGGTCATGAATTCAGAAGAAAAAAAAAATCTTTCCTGCTCAGCCTGTCACAGCATTATTTAACTGGTTGGAAATTTCCACCATACGAGTCATTAAGGGATAAAACAGCATGATGGAGAGAAGTGGGCTCTGTGTCTAAAAGATTTAGAATTCAGACTAGTTTATCAGATTATCAAGGACCCATGGGGAAGAGAGACAAAGAGGGAGCAAATCATTAAGAGACCCACATTGTTGCTGTTTGTCCTCTCCTGACATCAGGGAGGTGATGCCATGACATGCGAGTGAATTGGACTTAAGTGAGGCAGGGCTGTGCAAAGTCACCAGCCTCACTCTCTTCTCCAGAGCCATCTTAGTCCAATGACCAGATAAGGATCAGGAAGACTGGAGATAGCTCAGGATACAGTGAGAGACTTTGGCCTTTTCAAGCTAAGGTCTTCAACAGTTCTCAGTTTGACTGAGGCCATGCCCACTCAGTGACCAAGATTTAATAAAAAAAAAAAATGAGGCAAAGTATGTCCTCTTTAAAAAAAAAAATAGATTTGGGAGGGGACCACCCTCATCGAAGAAACCCAGATATGAGGCTGAGAAGAGAAGGAAGAAGTGAAGTCTGAAGGTCTAGGGTGATAGTATATAACCTGGGGGACGAGGAGGAGGAGGAAGAGAGACCCAAGGGTGGGGTAGGGACAAATTTCACCTCCTTCTGGACCAATAACATATTTTCATGGTGCTTTATAGTTTATAAATCATTTTCCTCAAAACCCCGGTAGGTAAGCAGTACAGGTATCATAGCTGCTGTTTGGTTCTTGGCAATTACTGGAGTAGTTTGCCATTTCCTTCTCAAGCTCATTTTTACAGGAACTGAGACAAATAGGGTAAGTGACTTGCCCAGGGTCACACAGTTAGTAAGTGTCTGAGGCCATATTTGACCTCAGTGATCTACTGCACTGTCTTGCTGTCCCACAAGTATCATAAAGCCCATTTTATTTATGAGCAAACTAATGGTCTGAGAGGTTAGTATCAGAACTAGCTAAGAGTCAAGCCCTGGTCACATGACTCCAAATTTAGTGCTCAGTCAGAGCAGAATACTGACTTTTATCAATATGAAATTAAGAAGAGGGATTCTTATATTTTGGAGTTAAGAGATGCCCAAGACTTGCTAGTAGAAACTGTCAAAGTTCCCTTCCTCTTCACCCACTCTAAAAAACACAGAATTGTCCTCCCAGGTTTTGGTTGTAACTCCTTTACAACTGATTAGCTGTGTAACTTTGAACAAGTGTAACACCAATGCAATATTTACACTGCCCATGATCACAATAAAAACTGTGACTATAAGTATCACATGACATTCAATCACAAAATATACCAAACTCTCCAGATAGAGGATAATACCAAAGCATTTATTCAGATACCAGACTACCCAATCCCAAAATCAGTAAGTTGATTCCATCACAGTACCAAAGATATTCAGAAGCCATAATAATGCTGAGAGCCACAGCATCCTTCAGCCTTCCCACAAACCAATACAAGATCAATATTTACTCACAAACCTCTTTATCTCCTTGCCTAAGTCTCCTTTCTCTCCTACTGTCTGGCTAGTGCTCACCAGCTTCCTGTGGGCTCTGTTTCCCTTCAGCAAATTCTTCCCACCATAGGCTCCATGTAACTATATTCATCCTCTTTGGGGGCAGAGTTTATCTTCACAGCAGGGAAGCTTCCTGTGGGCTCTGCTGTACCCTTCAGCAAATTCCCTCTACCACAGGTTCCATGTGATTAGAGTCAGCCGATTGGGGGAAGAGTTTACTTTCAAAGTAGGGGAGGTCTTCAGACTAACCCCTAGGTCTATTAAGTGGCAGGGAAGATCTTCAAATTCCCATTCCCATTACAAGTAACTCTGTGACTCAGTTTCCCTCTAAAATAATAAGCACCTTGAACATTTTCAAAAAGATTTTATGGAGATGAGAAAGTAGGCATATGGCTCTTGATGCTTGTTTTTAAAATAATACCATCTGTATCTTTTCCCCAGTCATTTAGTTCTTCCTTCTTTGAGATCTCTTAAAAATGGATCCTTCAAAAAATGTTTCCAAAAACTGGGCCATCTCCAGCACGACTTTCTTCTGTGTGAGCAGCTCAGTGATTCTTCCCAGCTCATCTTTTTAAGTGCCATTTCTGCTTCTTCATATATCACTTCAGGTGCTGAGGTGCCAGATCCAAATGTGGATTGCTCACTAATGGATATGCTCACTGATGAGAATAAATCACCTTAGAAACAATAAGAAATGTGTTCTACTTTTCTATCTACTTATTCTGTCTGGGTTTTCATCTATACATAAAGTGATATGGATCAGCTGGAAATCACAATTGGTTTTCTTCAGCAAACAAACTAAGAAAAAGTCTGATTTTTAATGCAATACTGAGCATTATTATCTCCTACCATCTTGTTTCATAATGTGTTACAAATGTATTTGAATTAATATTGGCTGCCATGTCTTTGTGTTTGAAAAGAAAAGCACTTGCTTCTTCCAGCTGGGGGTTTCTGGACTTTTTGGTAAACCTCACAATGACAAATGTTTGATATTTGTTCCTTCAAGAAATTAAGAATGGCTACAGTGTGAAACCAAAGAAGAAAGAGGATCTGAGGAAGAAGAAAGAAATCCTGACCTATGTCAAGAGGTTGGAGAGTAGAAGAATGTGGTAAGAAAGGGCAGATGAGTGACCACTGAACATTTGGAGGTACATAATAAACATGAGGTTCCCCTCCCCACCCCCTCTCCCCAGAGAGGAAGGAACTATTTATTCTCCAAAGAATAAGGATAAGGATGTGCAGGTACCATCAGGTGAGAGATCATTAAGTGTAAGAGATCAAATAAAAGGAGGCAAAAGGTGACCAATGACCCTCAAATGAGAGATACTAAAGAAACTATTTGTCAAACTGGTAATAATAGAGAGGTCTGGTTGCCTTGTTTTTAATTTAAGTTATATTTTTAAGATCTGATGTAGAATCTCCCTGGGATTGTCAAACCTGGTGAATACTCTCTAGTTCTGATGATGCATGTGTAAAAATTCAAGAGCAAACTTTTTATGTCATGAGGAAAAGCTAGAAGACTTTCCAATAATACCAGGGGAGAGGCAAGAATGCCCATTATCACGACTATTTAACAGTACAAGAAATGGTAGATGTAGCAATAAGAAATAGAAATCAAGCAAATAAGCACTGGCAAAAAGGAAACAAAATGATCACTTTTTGCAGATGATATGATGATTTGCTTAGAAAACCCTAAAGAATCAACTAAAAAATTAATTGAAGCAATAAATTCAGCAAAGTTTCAGGATATAAAAGGAACTCAAATAAATTATAAGCATTTCTATACATAACTAACAAATGCCAACAGAAAGAGAAAGTTAATTCCAAATAACCATAGAAGCTATGAAGTATTTGAGAATGAATCTGCTAAGCTGCATGTAAGAATTACATGAATTCAACTATAAAACACTCTGCAGAAATAAGGATATTAAGAATGGACATGAAGCAATGTAATAAAATGACAATATTATCTAAATTATTTTACTTATTCTACACTGAGCCAAACCACCAAAGAAATATTCAATAGGGCTAGGAAAAATAATAACAAAGTTTTCATGGGAGACCAAATCAAGAATCTCAAGGGTAATAACAGTAATAACAATAATAATAACAATGAACAACAACAACAACAACAACAAGACATGGAAGGAAGGGGAGGTTTCAGTTCCAGATCTCAAACTGTACTACAAAACAATAATCATTAAAAATGATTTGGTGGTGGTTAAAAAATCAAGAAAGTGATCAGTGGAACAGAATAGGTACACAAAATACAGAAACAAACCAAATAATGCAGTGTTCAATAAACCCCAAAACCCTAATTACTGGGGGAAGGATTCATTTGATAAAAATTTCTAGAAAAACTGGACAGTACTGTGGCAGGAGTTAGCTTTAGATCAACAGCTCATGCAATATGCTAAAGTAATCTCCAAAAGGATACATGACCTAGATGTAAAAGGTCATGTTATAAACAAATTAAAGAAGCAAAGAAATTATCTTTCAGATTTATGTATAGGAGAAGAGTTCCTGACTAAATAAGTGACAGAGAGGATCACAAAATAAAATGGACAGTTTTGATTATATAAAATTTAAAATTTTATTCAAAGATAATGTAATTAATATCAGAAGGAAAAATGGATAAGTGTGTGTGTGGGGGAGGAATCTCTGCAGCAAATTTATCAGATTTCCTATCCAAAATATATAAGAAACTGATTCACATTTATAGTACTAAGATATATTCCATAATAGATAAATCATCAAAGGATGTGAACAGGCAGTATTCAAAGGAAGAAATATAAACTATCAACAACCATATACAAATACTCTAAATCACTAATAATTAGATAAATGTAAATTGAAGCAACTTAGAGGTTTTACTTCATGCCCATCAAACAGGCAAAAATGAAATTACAAAAGAGGAAAATAACCCATCTTGGAAGAGTTTCGGGAAGAGGAACACATTAAGACATTGTTGGTAGAGCTACAACTTTGTTTTCTGTTCTGGAAGATTCTAAAGCGAGGAGGAAAATATAATGTCATTGGTGTCACTGAGACTTACCAGGATAGAATATATGAATAGACAATGGTTCTGGGAGGATATGCCTTATTTAAAAGGAAGAGGATAAGTAAAGGGCAGAGTGGGGGCAGCATGAGAGTTAAGTATGGAGCAATCCATACATAAAGAATATCTGACATCAATTATGAACAAGAGGAAAATGGCATTTGGCTGAAGTTCATTAGAGGTAGAAAAAACAAATACTGTCTTCAATGCATGCTACATACTACTTCAACAAAAACAAAAGAGTTTGAAAAACAGATTCCAAGTCTGACTTATTTTAAGTATGGGGGACTTCAATTATCTGGAGATAAGCTGTAGTTCTCATTCTATCAAAAGCAAGGTAATTACTAATGTCTTGGTTTGCCTTAGTAATTATTTCTTCCAAAAGGCCGAGTAACCAATGAGTGGAAATTCTATCCTGGACCCAATTCACACCAGAAGGAATTTTTTTTTCCTTTTTGTTGGAGTGGAAATGATTAGAACTTCGAAGAGAAGTAATAACTTCACCTGAGAACTTGCAATCAAGAAAGGAATGTCAGATATGGTAATCATCCAAGATTAGAAGAAAATACATTTCAAAGAATTCAGAGAAAGTATAGGTAAGGATCCCATGGGCTAAGACTGTACTGTGCCTTCAGTCTGGGGGCAGGAGTTGAAGATATGGGAAATTCTCAAGAATGAAATTCTGAAGGCAAAAGGGGAAAAAGGTTCAGGAAAAGGGTTCAAAGCTGGTTGTATCAATCTAGGAAATGTCATCACAGAGATGATAATTAAACTCATGGCAGGTAATGAATTCATCAAATGAGATCGTATAGAGGAAGGACAGAAGAAGGTCCAAGACAGACCCTTGAGGGATCTCTATGATTAGTGGGTGAAAATCTGGCAAAGAAGTCTCAGATAAGAGGAAAATCAAGAAAGTAGTGTCACAAAAACCTAGAGAGGAGAGATTATACAGAAGAAAATGATTGATGATGTCAGAGATTACAGAAAGATAAATATTAAGAAAAGTCCATTAGATGTGGAAATTAAGACATCATTGGTAACATTGGAGAGAGCAATTTCAGATGAATGATAAGTTTGGAAGCCAGTTTGTGGAGGTTTCAGTTTGTGGATGGTTTTAGATCAAGTAAGAGGAGAAGTGGACACAAAAAATATAAATGGGTTTCCCAAGGAGTTTAGTCCTGAAGGGGAGGAGAAATTTGGCAGTAGTTATTAGGGATGGTTAGAACAAGTATTTTGGGGGAAAAGGGAGAAGGGCAGGGAGATATGGGTCTGTTTGTAGGCATCCAGGAAGCAGCCAATAAATAAGGAGAGATTGAAGAATAATGAGAATGGGGAAATGGTAGGAGAAATTGGAAGAAAAGATAGGACAGAATGAAGCCAAACTGGGGAAGGAGAAGGGCCACATCTTCATGGGGGATTAATGAAGAAGGAGAGAGTAGGGGGAAAAAAATCTAACTGATGTGACATGAAAAAGGGAGAAGAGAAATGGTAAGATGGTAGAGTAGAGGTAGCAGCCCGGCAAAACTCTTCCAACATTTCCCTTCAAACAACTTTAAAATTACTCAGCAAATCTAATTCTGGAGCAACATAACCAAAAAAAGGTCAGGATGAGACATTTTTCAAACCCAAGACAATTTAGGAGGTTGGAAGAAGAGGTCTGTGACCTTGGGGTGGGGGCTGGCGACCATGCCAGGGGTGCTCTTAACAGCAATCCCACCAGGGGGGCCTTGGAGACAGCTCTGACAATGACGGCAATAACAACAGCAGCAATTTCAGGAGCTCTCATCCCAGAAGCATAAGGGGATTGGACAACTGCTCAAAAAGAGATTACAGGGGATCCAGAACACTGAGCACAGGACCAGGTGCTGTTGGAGAACTCCATTGCCCATACACATTTCGGGGTTGCAGCTGCAGGGCAGAAAGGGGTGCTTGTGATCAGTCACAGAAGAGCAGGGACCCTGGTTGCATTTCCAGGGCAGAAAAGAGCACTAGCACTTGTAGCTGCAGGGGAACAGAGGAACTAGTTACAATTCAGTGGCAGAGAGGATTGCTAACTCTCGTGACTGCAGGGGAGTAGGGGCTCTTTCTAGGTAAAGACCAGAGAATAGACCAAGAGAGCAGTAACTGGGTGGGTGGTTGTTGTCCTTCATTCCCAAAGAAGACAAAATGGCATCACTATGTTAGAGCCTAGTTTCAATGTGTCCAACTCTGTCTGATCAGACACTCCAAATTTGCACATCCTGAACTTCTTCTGATCTGTCTTAATTCTGCTTTGCTCAGAATCTTCTCTGATGTGAGTACACCATGTTGAGTGGGCCTGTGCCAGTGTCTCCCATGTCACACAATCAATTCCAAAGTTCTTGAGAGAGCCCTTGAGAGTGTCCTTATATCACTTCTTCTCACCACCATGTGAATGCTTGCCCTGTGTGAGTTCTCTATAAAAGTCTTTTTGGCAAGCGTACAGTTTGCTTTCGAACAACATGGCCAGTCTATCAGAGTTGTGCTCTCTGAAGCAGAGTTTGAAAGCTTGGCAGTTTCGTTCAAGTAAGGACTTCAGTGTCTGGTATCTTATTTGCCAGGTGATCTTCAGAATCTTCCTAAGACAATTCAAATGGAAGCTATTCAGTTTCCTGGTATGGCACTGGTGGACTGTTCAAGTTTCACAGGCATACAACAATGAGGTCAGCATAATGACTCTGTAGACCTTCAGTTTGGTAGTCAGTCTAATACCTCTTCTCTCCTATACTTTCCTTCTGAGCCTCCCAAATACTGAGATAACTCTGACAATGTCCTCAAATTCATTATCAATGTGTACATCCCTGGAAAGTACACTACCAAGGTAAGTGAACTTATCTACAGAATTCAAAACTTCTCCTTTTGCTGCAACTGATGGTTCCATGTTTGGATGGTGTGGTGGTGGTGGCTGATGGAGTACCTGTGTTTTCTTGGTGTTAATTGTTAGGTCAAAATTAGCACAAGCAGCTGAGAACTGATCCATACCTCTCCCAGAAAAACATCACCTTGGATCACTGAACTTACAGATCCCCAGAAATAACTCTGAAACAAGAAGCATGTAAAAATACCAAGTTTGGGACAGTACCTCCCAACCTCCAGTTGAACAGTGCTCAACTTTAACATAACGTTCAAAGTCAAGAAATAAAATGCTAAGACAAATACACACAAAAAAATCTGACCATAAAATATACTCTGGTGACAAGGAAGATCAAGATATAAACTCAGAAAAGAACAATGTGAAAATAGCTACAAGCAAAACCTCAAAGAAAAAAATGCAAAAGCCCAACAAGAATTCCTAGAAGAGTTAAAAGACATAAGAGTAGTAGAAGAAAAATTGAAAAAAGAAATGATAGTGACGTAAGACAGTTATGAAAAGAGAATTCACAGTTTGATAAATGTGGCACAAGAGGCACAAAAATTCACTAAGGAAAATAGCTCCTTAAAAAAAGAAATTGACCAAGTGGAAAGAGAAGTACAAAACCTCACTGAAGAAAATCATTCTTTAAAAATCAGAATTGCAACCTGGAAAGACTTACATGAACTGACACAAAGTGAAGTAAGCAGGACCAAGAGAACATTGTTAACTGTGTACAGCAATTGAAACTGCAGCATTGTACAATGATCAACTGTAAATGACATAGCTATTCTCAGCAATACAAAGATCCAAGACAATTCTGAAGGTCTGTAATGGTAATGGAATTTGGAGAAGCCCCTGAATTGACTTGGCTTTTGGGTTGAGTGTTAAGACCCAGAGCTTGTGAATCCCACTTGTGGACTTGACGTGAAGAGAGAGGGCTGAACTGAGAGGAGCCATGAATTGAAAGAAAGGCTCAAGCCCAGAGAAGGCCAGAAGAAGGACTTTTGGGAAGGGCAGTATCCAGTATCGTGGAGCCTGAGTTGCTGAGAGCCCATTGGAGCTGCCCAGGACTTTGAGGACTGCCACGTGGAACTGCTGAGAACTGAGGAGGCATGGCTGTGATGCTGGTATTTTGTCTGTCTGTTTTGATGTTGTTTTTCCAGATTCACCTGATGGTGGGCAGTGCCGCTGTTGTAGAGGTCCTGGAAACTGGCTGTTGGTTCAGAAGTCCTGAAGGATTTTCTTGTTGTATGTTCACAGAAATCCTGGAAGAGGGCCTTGCTGATACTTTCAGGGGTTCTGGGACTGTTCTCTAGGCAGAGAGTTACTTGATGAGGACACTG